>OZ022508.1:73535896-74135896 GCA_963989385.1 Ctena decussata | reverse complement strand
AGATTTTTTAAAGGTTTTTACCATAAATGGGCATGAGGGCCATGTGACCAAGAACACCTGTACAAATTTTCTTTTGACCCAGGGAGGCTCCACATGAAATATGACTTCAATTGCACAAGTGGCTTCAAAGAAGAAGATGTTTCAAAATGTATGAGGATTAATATTCTGTAAGTTACTACAGGAATATACAAGAATCAGGTCATGATGATCACAGTCTACTGACTCCGGACAATTTCGCAAGGTTAAGGTTTTTGTTAGATGTAGATTTTAGGATTCCTTAGATATCATAGCAACTTGAAAATTTGAATGAGGATTTATATCAGTAAGTACAACAAGAATATACAAGAATCAGGTCATGATGTCCATATATCATAGTCCAATGTCTTTGTTTCCAACCAGGTTCTGTATTACACAGAATGTTCTGTTTTGGCCATACAGTGACATTGAAGCTGTGAAAAGGGCTGCAGTTTGTGTCACATTTTAAATGTCCAGTCTTCAACATCTGAGTTCTATGGACACATTGCTAGTTGCAGATCTCAAATACCCAGTATTAGCGAGACACACACAAATGTATAAATGAGAAAATAAAGCAAAGATATAGGTAAAAATAAGAAAACAGGTACTTCTAAATTATCTTTCTTTCTTTTTTCCCAAAAAAGATTGCATGACTGGTAAAAGTCAGTTGATTATGAATTGCTACTGATCCATAGAGTACATTTGTATCTTCTCTTGAGTCATATTGTTACATGTATCATTAAACAGTCAATAGCTTTTCCAGTCAGCTTCATTTAAGATGACATGTACGTTTTACAATGAATGCTTAGTCTATTGTAGAGCTATTTGGGAAATATTTTAACATTATTTGGGTGAGAAATGAGTATGTTTTCACCAAAAAGTTGAATAAACTAAAATATGAGCGTACACAAATTGATAGCTGCCTGGAATATTCTGTGATTTTTATTTCTGCACTTTTTTATAAAACTGCAGAATTTACACAAAAATTTCCCGCAGAAAACACTGGCTATATCATTATAGTTTGTAGAATTTTTACAATAAATTGTTTTAACAGGTTTCGACGAGTATGAAGCCTCGGGTATTGACAAAGAGCAACTCATTATGGGGATACCATGGCACGGCTACGACTATACCTGTACAGACTTTCAGAACAATACACAGTCTAAAGTAAGTACAGTGCAACCTGTCTACAATAGCCTCCCTTGTAATTATAGTGCAACCTGTCTATAATAGCCTCCCATGTAAGTACAATGCAGCCTTTACAGTAGCATCCCTTGTAAGTACAGCACAACCTCTCCACTACGGCTCCCTTTGTAAGTACAGTCCAACATCTCTACAATAGCCTCCCTTGTAAGTACAACGCAACCTTAATACATTAGCCCCGATCCCTTGTAAGTGCAAACTTGATATAATAGACTCCCTTGTAAGTACATTGCTTTCCCTCTACAGTACTCTCCTTTGTAAGTGCAGTGTAGCCTCTCTACAACTGGCTCCTTTGTAAGTACAGTGCAACCTCTGCCCAAGCCCCTCCCTGTTAAGTACAGTGCAACTTTCCTACAATAGCCTCCCGGTCTGGCCACATACTTTTTTTTCTCCTTCCGCTGATTCAAGAAGGGTAGTTGTCAGTTACTGGCGAAAGTATGTGCACTTAGTACTGGTTAACCGCTTAGGAGGTCTAAGCCTGCCCAGGAATAGTGTGGTTAGGTTAACTGACCGTCCCGACATGACCTTAGTTGTTTACCGTGGACGTTAAGCATCAAATCAACCAACCAACCTCCCTTGTAAGTACACTGCAACAACTTTACAACAGGCTGCGTTGTAAGTACAATGCAGCCTTTCTACAACAGCCTTTTTATTCTCCGCCACACTTTAGTAGCTGGGTATTATTATGTTATACCTCCTGGTGTCAATCTGTCCATCTGTCTGTCCATGCTCACCATTTCCAATCCATAACTTGAGTCTTTATTCACGGAATTTCTTCAAACTTTGCATACTTATCGTTATCAGGGTTGAGTGGTACGGGATTGTTAGTAGGGAAAATCTGTCTATTTTTGATAGAGTTACTGCCCTTGTTCATATTGGAAAAATGGTTTCTGGCCTGCTATTCCTTTACTGTTTATGATATCTGAATGAAACTTCATACAGAGCTGTAGATAAGAGGGGTATTTGATGATAATTGAGGGATAATTTTCTTTATTTCTCATTGAAACCATATATTTTGACTCCTCATCTGAACCGTCTCGACGAGACGGTTCAGATGAGGGGTCACAACATATGTTTTTATCCAGAATTAACTAAAATTATCCCTAATTATCACCAAATACTCCCTCTTATCTAGGGCTCTGCTTCACAGTTACGTTTAATATCAATGGTAACACATTGTGACGAAAATCTGTCACTGTTACCTTTCCAGTTCATGAGTTTTCCTGAACCGGAAAGGTAAGAGTGACGGTTTTTAGTCACAATATGTTACCATTACCTTTCCAGTTTATGAGTTATCAGAGCTGGGCCGCATAGCGCAGTCGGTAGCGCGTCTCACTTATAAGCCAAAGGTAGCGGGATGGCAAAATTTGCACAAAATCATTCAAGTACAGTTTGCAGTCAGGGTGACACACAGTTCAGTACAAAATCTACATTAAAAGGCATGTGGCTTATGCTCATGTGGGTGTTCAACTTGTTACAAATGTAAAATTATGACATTTGTTGCAAAAAAACTACCCTAAATGTAAAAGAAACAATGTATGTTAAATGTAAAATCGATTACAGATTTCTACTAGAGTTCATAACTTTAGTATTTTTAGCTCACCTGAGCCAGAGGCTTCGGGGGAGCTTATAGTATAGGCAGGCTCCGTCGTCCGTCTGTCATACTTCGTCCGTCCGTCGTCCGTCCACAATTTCAAATGACTTCTCCTCTGAAACCGCTGGGTCGATTGTAACCAAATTTCATATGTACTCTCCTGGGGTCTTAGGAACGAAAAGTTGATCAAACGGTTCTGGTCACATGACCATTATGGCCGCCATGCCCATTATATGGTAAAAACCTAGAAAATCTTCTTCTCCAGAACTGATAGGTCAATGGCCTTGAAACTTGGTATGTAGCATTGAGTACGCGAGTACTATCAAGATTGTTCAAATCATGACCTTGGGTTGACCTTGACCTTTTTACAGTAAGGTCAAATTTGATTCCTTGTGCTTTTGCATGGCAAAATGCTACAACATAAGATATCTTGGAAACTGTTGAAGATTTTTGGCTAAAAATTGGTATCTACAATCATCTTCATGAGTACTCGAAGATTTATGAGTACAAGAGGTCAAGGTTATTCTTTGACCTTTGACCCAGAACTCTCATATTTTGACAATTTCAAACAATATCCTCGAAAGCCACTGAGCCAGTTGTAACCAAATATCATATAGAGCCTTCAGGGGTTGTGGAAACGAAAATTTCTTCAAATGGTCTGGGTCATATGATCAACAACATGGCCACCATGCCCATATATGGTAAAAACCTTTAAAATCTTCTCCAAAACCAATTGACCGATGGCCTTGAAACTTGGTATGTAGCATTGGTTACTCGAGTACTATCAAGATTGTTCAAATTATGACCTTGGGTTGACCGTGACCTTTTTTACGGCAAGGTCAAATAGAGAAAATGCTAGAACATAAGATTTCATGGGAAGTTTTGAAGATTTTGGCCTAAAAGTTGATATATACAGTCATCTTAATGAGGTCATGAAGCATTATGAGTACAAGAGGTCAAGGTCATTCTTTGACCTTTGACCCAGATTTCTCATATTTAACGTTTTCAAACATTTCCTCAAAAGCCAAAGGGCCAATTGTAAACACATTTCATATAGAGCATCCAAGGGTAGATTGAACAAAAATTTGTTCAAACGATCCAGGTCACATGACCAACTCGGCTGCCATACCCATCTATGGTATAAACCTTTACAATTTTTCTTCTCCAGAACCAATACACCTGAAACTTGGTGAAGTAGCATGGAGTACTAGAGTACTACTATAAGACTGTTCAAATGATGACCTTGGGTTTGCCTTGACCTTTTATTGCGGCATGGTCAAATATGGGAAAATGCTAGAACATAAGATTTCATGGAAAGTTTTGAAGATTTAGGCCTAAAAATGGTATGTATGGTTGTCTTAATGATTACATGAAGATTTATGAGTACAAGAGGTCATGGTCAGTCTTTGACTTTTGACCCAAGACTCATATTTTGACAATTTCAGACATAAGAAAAAGCCTCTTTGCCAATTGCTCAGGTGAGCAATTCAGGGCCTCATGGCCCTCTTGTTTTACCTACTTTATCACTTCTGTATATAAATCTGCGAAGATTTTAATAGAAAGAACTTGATGTGTTGCTCATTCTGATATGGATTGGTTAATGCTGAGTCCCTTATTTATAGAGTTATTCCCCTTTTTTAGGTGGCAAAAATTCCTGTCTTGTGTCTGCGAATCCTCCTAAGACTTCCCTGGATGGATTTTAAATTATGCAGACTGTCTTTATAAGATATGGAGATGTGCATTTGGTTTTGGGTTTTTGATTTGTTTGTTTTTCATCAGAGTTATGGCCCTTGCCCTTGCTGACTTCGACATTGTGTTTGCAGCCTCTGCCACATTTTTATTTGTTTGTTTTTAAATACTGATTTAAGGTAGACGAATACCTAATAGAAATAATGGTGGGGCATTCAAACAATTATACCGTCTAAATAACCCAAAGAGCTATAAAACATTTGGGTAAGAAAAAACAATTTTCACCGTTTTGTTTTCCTAAAAAAAACAATATTTTGTATTTCTACATACTTTTTTACACATTTTCCATTAAAATTCATATCTCTAGCACATGAACGCACTTTCATTTCAGCAAATCATATAATCTGTAATATAGGATATTTGAAACAAACTGATAACAAACAATTGCAGTTTTCTTGTTAAAAAGTATATTTTTACATTCTTTAAAAAAATGCTAGAAAATCGAATTTCATGAAAAACGTCATGAAAAATATATTCAATCGATGGGGCATGCTCATGCATATTATTTTAGTAAAACTTACATCGTATGTTAAAGAATAAAACAAAAAAACAAACATATCACCGTTTCGTTTCCAAGAAAAACAATGTTTAAGTTCAAAATATCCCCAAAACAGACTGCCCAAATTCTGCACCTGCTGCAAGCACAGCCGGTCCTTGCCGTATTATTTATTTTCCTGTTATTCGGTTCTGCCATAAAGTAATGTCGACAAAAATGTGCAGATTGAATGGGAACTGTGAAGATCTTGATCATTCTGGTTCCTAAGAAACAGTCTGATCTCGGTTTCCACTGTTTGTACAGACCTATGTGCCCGAAAACTTAGTATCTTTACGGTAGACATTGTTAGTGTGTATTACAACTGCATATACTCCACAGTTAATCGATTTAATGATGAACAATAACTCTGTTTTGTTTTTTAAACAAGTAAGAACAGAGTCGTTCCGTATTCGTCCACCTTAATATCCTGACTTGAAGATGAGATGAGATTTCAGATGTTTCATTATTAGGCTGTTTGTTTTAACCCTGTTTTGACCTCAGCCAAGCGTGGGGTGACATGTTGCATATCACCTTTTATTAGCTCACCTGAGCCGAAGGCTCACAAGGTGAGCTTATAGTATAGGCTTGGTCCGTCGTCCGGCGTCCGGCGTCCGTCGTACGTCCACACTTTTGTCCGGGCCCTAGCTTCTTCATTTTTGATCGCAGCTTCTTGTAACTTGCAGGTATCCAGGACAGCCAAAACATCTCGGACCAGTTCGAAGTTGGGCCAGGTTGGATCCTTCTGTTCAGAGTTACTTGCCCTTGAGTGAAAAAATATTTTCCCATAGACTTACAATGGAGAAAATGTTGTCCGGGCCCTAGCTTCTTCATTTTTGATTGCAACTTCTTGTAACTTGCAGGTATCCAGAACAGCCAAAACATCTTGGACCAGTTCGAAGTTGGGCCAGGTTTGATTATTCTGTTCAGAGTTACTTGCCCTTGAGCGTTAAAATATTTTCCCATAGACTTATAATGGAGAAATGTTATCCGGGCCCTAGCTTCTTCATTTTTGATCGCAACTTCTTGTAACTTGCAGGTATTTAGGAGAGCCAAAACATCTCGGACGAGTTTGAAGTTGGGCCAGGTTGGGTCATTCTGTTCAGAGTTACTTGCCCTTGAGCGTTAAAATATTTTCCCATAGACTTATAATGGAGAAAATGTTGTCCAGGCCCTAGCTTCTTCATATTTGATTGCAACTTCTTGTAACTTGCAGGTATCCAGGACAGCCAAAACATCTCGGACGAGTTCGAAGTTGGGCCAGGTTGGATCATTCTGTTTAGAGTTACTTGCCCTTGAGCGATAAAATATTTTCCCATAGACTTATAATGGAGAAAATGTTGTCCGGGCCCTACCTTCTGCATTTTTGATCGCAACTTCTTGTAACTTGCAGGTATCCAGGAGAGCCAAAGCATCTCAGACGAGTTTGAAGTTGGGCCAGGTTGGATCATTCTGTTCAGAGTTACTTGCCCTTGAGCGATAAAATATTTTCCCATAGACTTATAATGGAGAAAATGTTGTCCAGGCCCTAGCTTCATCATTTTTGATCGCAACGTCTTGTAACTTGCAGGTATCCAGGACAGCCAAAATATCTCGGACCAGTTCCAGTTTGGGCCAGGTTTGATTATTCTTTTCAGAGTTACTTACCCTTGAGCGATGAAATATTTTTCTTGGTTTCTACTGATCCGATCCTTTTCAAACTTGCAGGTAATGAGGAAATGCATAATATCTTAAACAAGTTCAAATTTTGGCCAGATCAGGCCAACCACTACGAAATTATTTGCCCTTGAGCATGGGAAAAAATTCCCATTGACTTATAATGGTGAAAACAACTTCATAAATATCTCAGAGACCAGTTGGCCGATCAAAATCAAATTTTATTTGAAGCATCATTGGGGTGGGGGAAAGGCTGCATTAGGTGGATCGATTTCGATTTAACTTCACACAAGTGATAAGTATGGCAATATCTTAGACAAGTTTGCATTTCAGCGTTCTGAGGTCAAGGTCAAGGTCACAGTGGCTATTTTAAGAAAAACTTTGTCATCGCTCTAGCTTCATGTATGGGCCGATTTTGATTAAAACTTCACAAAAGTGTTTAGTATGACAATATCTTGAATAAGTTTGCATTTCAGCATTCTAAGGTCAATGTCAAGGTCACAGTGGCTATTTTTAGAAAAACTTTGTCATCATTCTAGTGCCTTCATTTATGGAATGATTTCGATTGTACTTCACAAAAGTGATAAGTATGATAATATCTTGGACAAGAACGCGTTTTAGCATTCTGGGGTCAAGGTGAAGGACACAGTGGCTATTTTTAGAAAAACTTTGTCATCGCTGTAGCGTCTTCATTTAAGGACCAAATTCGATTTAATTTCACACAAGTGATTGGTATTACAATATCTTGGACAAGTTTGCGTTTCAGCATTCTGAGGTCAGGGTCAAGGTCACAGTGGCTATTTTTAGATAAACTCTGTCATCCCTCTAGCTCCTTCATTTATGGACCGATTTTGATTAAAACTTCACACAAATGTTTTGTATGACAATATTTAGAACAAGCTCGCATTTCAGCGTCCTAAGATCAATGTCAAGGTCACAGTGGCTATTTATAGAAAAACTTTTTCATCGCTGTAGCGCTTTCATTAATGGACCATTTTCGATTTAACTTCACCCAAGTGATAAGTATGGCAATATCTTGGACAAGTTTGCGTTTCAGCATTCTGGGGTCAAGTTCAAGGTCACAGCGGCTATTTTTAGAAAAACTTTGTCATCGCTCAAGCGCCTTCATTTATGGACAGATTTTTTTTTATGCCCCCGTGACGACAGTCAGGGGGCATTAAGATTTGCCCCTGTCTGCCGTCTGACCATCTGTCCGTCTGTTAGTTACACTTTGTGGTTTAGAGTTTGTGTAATCAACTTCTACAGTTTTCAATGGATCTTTTTCTAACTTTGCATGCATGTTGTGGACATATTTGACAGTTTTAAACTATCCGGTTTGTTCAGTTGATGATCCTCATTTTACCTTTGACCTTTTTACTCAGGTGAGCGGCTCAGGGCCTCATGGCCCTCTTGTTTTAGAAGGCACAGTCCTCCAGGGAAGCTTGACAAAAGTTGTGTCCCTTTGTAAAAAAAGTGAAATAACAACAAGATGGAAATATACTCATTCATTTTAATTACTCAGGTAACAGTGCAGACCATGATCAGACTGCTCCTTAAGAGCAGTCTTCTCTAGGTCTATTCTGTTTGCTCAGACTGGCTGTCACACAATTTGGAGTAACATAGTATTTCATTTCAGTCCATTTAATTAACCCTTAAAGCACCCCAAAACATCAGACAACAAAATTTACGTCTTCAAATTAAAAAATATTGTTTCTGCCAAGCTTTATCATACTGAGAACCCAAAGACTAGAGGGCAGCAGACAGTGTAGATTCAGATGAGGCAGCTCATGATGAGCCCCCTTATCTGGATCTGCACTGTTTGGAAATACGGCCCCCTCAGTTTTGGGGGTTTTAAGGGTTAACATTTCATTATATATAATCCTCAGCGGGCGGACAATGTATGCACTTTGAGAAAAATGATGGTGAATCAAACTGTTGACGGCACTACAAAGCAAGTACCAGTTTGTGATATTGAGGGATCAAGGGAGAAAGTGTCTATCGGGCCTTATTTAACAAAGCACCCCTCTCTGCTGATGGACCAAAAGTTTTACAGTAGCTCACAGCAGGCACCATCTGTTGCAGGAAAAGTAAGTATTAAGAATGATAATATTTGGATTTAAAAAGTATTCATGAAATTCTACATTATACAAATAAATTGCCTGACTGACACTTAATGAGATCAGACAGAAAGTTTGATCAGTGGTCATTTTATTACTTTTTCCTGCCTTTTCCATAGATGTTGGTAGCATATGAGCCGCGACACGACAAAACCAACAATGTGGTTATGCGCCCAGCGCAGACTCAGATCAGCCTGGGCATCCGCCCAGTCTGATCAGAGTCTTCGCTGTCCGCAATGAGGAAATTTAGACAGTTACCTTTTAAGCACTTAGCGAACAGTCCGATCAGACTAGTCTGCGCTAGACACACAGCCACTTTGTTTGTTTTCTCGTGTCGCGGCTCATATTTTCTCACATGCTATTAGCAGAAATGAGACTTCGGTATCACTTTTGCGGTGTCAGCGGCAAAGGGGTTAGCTATAACTGCAACATTTTCTGTTTTAGCTCTGTTTTGTGACAGTGCATAGACTGGCGAGTCTTGGCATTCAGTGGTTTGTTCATTTTCAGAAGATGCTAGTTGTGTTAATTCCAGAAAGTATCAGTACATGTGAGCCCCTGCTCACTTGCTCTAGTTGGTCTTGTTTTCCAGGCAACTTCCTGATACAGTGTGAGTGTAGGTTGTATTGGTAGGTCAAGAGAATTTCCATATCATTGAAGACTGCCTACAGGCTTTGATATAACAGGGTTGCAACAGTCAGGGAAACACATCTGGAAAAAAAAAGTTTCTGGCCAGGTCATGGAAAACTCAATGAATTTATGATTTGTCAGTGAAATTTGGAAAGGACTCAAAAATTCAGAAAATCTGAATATATATGGCTATTGCTGTTTTCAGAAACTATAATACATTCACAGAAGACCATCTCCCTCCCTCATTAGGGGCCAGGAGCTAGGGCTGGGATGGGTAGAGATTTTGTATCTGGGAACCTGAGTCTCTATTATTTGCGGGTACCCTGGTACCCATTACCGTAGGATTTTGAGCATATTCACAGAAAGTATATGTACATATGAAATAATTAGTAAAGTATCTGTCATTTGCATGTGTGTGCAATGGAAGAGTAGGAAAATGTAGTTATCTCCCTGTTATGATATACAAAAATGGTTTGTTAATATATAATTGCAATTTATACAGGATACTGTCACTAAAATTTGCTCTATTTGTTTGGAATTCTATTGAATATATACTGAACAAAAAAAGAAACGTTACAAAGTTAATAAATGGATTTTAAGCTAAAGAACAATATTTCCAAAAATCGCTACATTATTTTCTCTCATGGGAGAACTCAGACAATCCTATGAACTGATCGGTTTTCGATTTGCATCAGTCGTTACATAATTATTCCAATTTGACTGAAAACACCACAGACAATGTGAAACGCTTAATGCGCATGCGCAAGCGCTTATTTTTTCACACTTTCGGATTTGCCTTGTAACTGCCAAAAAGAAACCCTATGCACCTTATGACGCCTAACCAGCAGCCCAAAGAAATAAGATGTTAAAGATTTTGTGTCTTTGAAATTGCCTCCCTTGCAATTAAACGTATAGCAAATCATTTACTCCAATTAACCAGCACGTTCCAAGAAAGTTTTCAAGTTTAATCCATGGATCTTATTCCAGCTTCTCCAGACAATGGTTCACGATGAAAAAGTTTGATCAAATTGGTTAATTGTTCATGAAATACCACCTTGCACTGTCTATGGGATTTGCAGTGCATAGCATGAAAGCCAGACTCAAGAGGCCTGAAAAGCGGTATTCAAAGCCTTGTGTTTCGTTGATCAAGCCTTTGCAAGCGGCGACTGGACCATTTTTTAACAGCTGGTGCCTTATAAAGATCTCAGAAGTGACTGGCTTACATAGGCTGACAACTTGAGTGAAATACGGGTCTTTAAAAAGCACCTCAAAATAGCACTTTCAAATTCTGACCCCTCACTGACTCAAATTAATCTGGAGACATTAATTTTGCAGTTTTTGTTGTGATATTTATTTTTCTGAACTCCGAATACTTTTTGTCAATTAATCACAAAATAAAATTGGCAAAAATCTTAATTCGGTTCAAGCAAACCGTGCAGTGAAAGTAATTGTAACATTTCTTTTTTTGTTCAGTATAATATTTAGACATTATAATTGTAAGCATTTGGGTAACAGGTAGTAAATTTTGTCTACCTGAACCAAGCTCGGTTATCCGGGTGCTTGTTCCGGGCCTACCAGGAGCCCTGGTAGCCCATTGGGTTAAGTGCTGGCCTGCTGATCTAGCGGTTCTGCTGGAGATGGATATCTTTTCAGCCGTAATTTGGGTTCCTTTGCACACAGCCTTTCATTATCACCCTCCCACTGTCCTCATATGACTGAAATATACTGTTGAAAAGGACGTAAAATCACAAATCATTTAACCATGTTAGTGGGGGCTACTCTGACAGGGAAGAATTTGCTTCCAGCTGGAGCAAATTCTTCTCTTTAAAAGTAGACACCAATTTGGAAAGGCTATGCTGTCCAGGCCAGTGAACAGGAAGTCCCTAATGTTGTTTTATCCTTTGTTAAAGTGGCAGAAAAATACGTAGGTGTACCTATAAATCTCAAACCATTTTATTTCTGTTTCAGGATGCCCAGAATAATGTTCACATATTTTGGTTTGAGAACTATGCTAGCCTGGTATCGAAATACTCATTGGTGTATCATTGTGGAATCAAAGGTACTGTACTAGTTGCTAGATCTTACATATCAAAATAATAGGGGACATTGGACTCCGATGCGGACAGGGAAATCCTAACACGAGGGCACACGGGGTGTGTCGGAAATGAGGCTTGCTGAGTTTCCGACACATTCGGTGTGCTCGAGGGTTGGGATTTCCCTGTCGGCATCGGAGACCAATGATTGATTATTTTTCTTACCTACGATAATTCATATTAAAATTTCAAAGTAAATGGGGAACTATTATCCCATGCAAACGTATGTATACAAGCATAAGTAGTATTGTGACGTAACTTCAGTGTTATTTCAAATGTCAGTTGATAACGTCTTCAAAATGGTGGCACCCATTGTTTGTGTGAAACCATGTCTATTTCGGATTTTTATGACCCCGAAGGGACTTCGGGTGGCATATTAAAATCGCACCGTCCGTCCGTCCGTCAGTCCGTCCGTGCGTCCGTCCGTAACAAATCTTGTCTCAGCAATAACTTCAAAACTACTGAAGCAAATTTGATGAAACTTCACAGAGAGATGGAGCACAATGAGAAGGTGTGTCGCACACAAGATTTTGGTTCCCACGCCCAAGGTCAAGGTCACAATTGTGTCAAAGGTCAAATCACGTCTTAAATCGTGTCTCAGCTGTAACTCACAAACTACTGAAGCAAATATGATGAAACTTCACAGAAAGAGGGAGGCCAATGAGAAGGGTGGCATATTAAAATCGCACCGTCCGTCCGTCCGTCAGTCCGTCCGTGCGTCCGTCCGTAACAAATCTTGTCTCAGCAATAACTTCAAAACTACTGAAGCAAATTTGATGAAACTTCACAGAAAGATGGAGCACAATGAGAAGGTGTGTCGCACACAAGATTTTGGTTCCCACGCCCAAGGTCAAGGTCACAATTGTGTCAAAGGTCAAATCACGTCTTAAATCGTGTCTCAGCTGTAACTCACAAACTACTGAAGCAAATATGATGAAACTTCAGAGAAAGAGGGAGGCCAATGAGAAGGTGTGTCGCGCACAAGATTTTGGTTCCCAAGCCCAAGTTCAAGGTCACAATTGCGTCAAAGGTCAAATCATGTCTTACATCGTGTCTCAGCTATAACTTACAAACTACTGAAGCAAATTTGATGAAACTTCACAGAAAGATAAAGAATGATCAGAAAGTGTGTCACATATAATATTTAGGTTCCCACTTCCAAGGTCAAGGTCACTGTCGGTGGTTAGGTGAAATAGTGTCTCTGCGATTACTTTAAAACTACATTACTGAATGTCATAAAATTTCATAGAAATGTAAAGCATAATGAGAGGGTTTGTCACATATAATATTTATATTCCCAAACCCAAGGTCAAGGTCACTGTCGGGGGTTAGAGGTCAAATAGTGTCTCTGTGATTGCTTTAAAACTACATCAATGAATTTCATCAAATTTCACAGAAAACAAAGCATAATGAGAGGGTTGTCACATATAAGATTTATATTCCCAAAACCAAGGTCAAGGTCACAATCTGGGGTCAGATGTCAAATTGGGTCTCAACAATTGTACCAAAGCAAATTTTCTTAAACTTCACAGAAAGATAAAGCTTAATGAGAAGGTAAGCCACGCAGAAGATATGGACTTTCACACCCAAGTTCAAGGTCACAGTCTGAGGTCATAGGTCAAGTTGTTTCTCCCCAATTACTAAACAGACTTCTTAAACAAACTGTATTAAACTTCCTGAAATGATAAAACATAAAGAGATGGTATGTAACAAACAAAATTTAGGTCCCCATTCCCAAAGTCAGGGTCACATTCAGGGCTCATAGGTCAGATTATACATGTATCTCCAAACTGACTGGAGACTGCTGATGTGAATTTCATCAAACTTCACAGAAACGTAAAGCACGATAAAAAGGTGTCTCACTTGCAAGATTGGGATTCCTTACCCAAAGTTTAGGTCACAGTTTGGTCAAAGGTCAGTTTAAGGGGCCTTCGGGGGCATTTGTTACATACTGTAACATTTCTTGTTTTTTTTTTATTTCCATTTTAAGGCTTAGAAACAGATAATGATGGACTTAGACATGTATAGAATGCGTTTCTTTGAGGAAATACATTGCTTTAAAAAATAATACATGAAGTACAGAATTGCCGAGCTGGGCTTATTGCATTTCATTGAGCGAGTAGTGATACATGGAATTCAAGCTTGTGTGAGCTGTCTCAGCCCATGGGCAAGACAGAATTTTCCAGCACCGCTAAAAATAGAACAAACTCTGTCTTGTAGGTAAGAAATCTAAGTCTCCCTCTGAAAAATTTTAGGGGACAGTTGGAGCAAAAAAGGGTCAAATCTTGTAATTTGAGGGACAAAGAAAACCCTGAAATGATTACCCGTTCTGAAAAGTGGACTAAAGTACAGTAAATATTTTAAATATTAGTACAGATAGGTCAGCACAAACAGTGCATGCCTTGATCAGACTGTTCCTTTGATAGTGCAGACCCAGATCAGTCTGCTCTTTCAGGGCCTACACTGTTTGCCATTCCAACTGCATCTTGCCGGGCCGCGTAGCGCAATCGGTAGGGCACCTGACTCATAAAGTCTGAGGTCCTGGGTTCTAAACCCGGTCTGGCCACATACTTTCGTTTCTCCTTCCGCTGATTCAAGAAGGGCAGTTGTCAGTTACAGGTGAAAGTATGTGCACTTAGTACTGGTTAACCGCTTAGGAGGTCTAAGCCTGCCCAGGAATAGTGTGGTTAGGTTAACTGACCGTCCCGACATAACCTTAGTTGTTTACCGAGGACATTAAGCATCAAATCTAATCTACCCACTGCATCTTCTGGCCCATTACTGCATTGTAGAACCAAGCTGTTCCATTTGTAGACAATTATGGTAATTATATTAGGTTTCCATATTTTTAGAATATCAACAGTATGCTTCATTACTAGCCTTCAGCATCCATGATGTCTGTGGAAAGTAATGTTGCTGAAATTCTAAGTTCCAAAACCCAGAACTTGGTCGCTTCACAGCAGCATATAGTGATTTTATCATTGTTGATAAGTACAGTAGAACTTCAATGGCTCAAACAGGCTTGGGATCATGAAAATTAGTTCAAGCCAAAGGCAGTTCCATTCATCCAGGGTTTGCTTCTATATAAACTGACCTCTAGGGTACCAAGAACAAGTTCTAGCCAGGCATGGTAAAAGAGCCATCAGGGCTCGAGCCATAGAAGTTCTTAAGTAAAAATTCGAAAACTAGGGACAGTTTGGTTTTACAATGCTCTAGTGCATCCAAAATATGAGCCGCGACACGACAAAACCAACAATGTGGTTGTGCGCCCATCGCAGACTCAGATCAGCCTGGGCATCCGCCCGGTCTGATCAGAGTCTTCGCTGTCTGCATGTAGGTAGGTTAGACCCTTAGCTACCCTTTCAGAGCGTAGCAAAAAGTCTGATCGCACTGGGCCGCAGCCCAGGCTGATCTGAGTCTGCGCGGGGCGCACAACCACATTGTTGGTTTTGTCGTGTCGCGGCTCATATATAGATGGAATGGCAAGCATTGTAGGTCCTGATCAGACTGATCTGTGCCTACATTGTTTATTCAGACATGTCTGTCATAATACTATTTTTACAATAAGAGTCAGTCCAAGTCAAACTTTGAAAGAAAGTTTGTATAATCTGCACTGCAGAAGATTTTCAGGTAGTGAAATACCGACTTGTTAAACACTTCAGAAGTGAAATGCCATTATGGCGATTGTTTACTGTACTTGCTAAAAGCACATGTTCTGCAGTAACAATTTATCCCTTATTTCCTGTACAGGCTGTGTAATCTACACTGCAGAAGACCTCTACAGTGGTGAAATACCAGCTGGTAAACATTTTAATGAAGCAATGTGGTCGTGGCTATTACACACGGTTCTTGCTACAAGCACTCATGGGACAAGCACACATGAGAACAAGAAAGAAACATGTAATGCTGGTAAGTCCACAGGAAAACTGTTAAGAGTTCCAATATTTGAGCCGCCACACCACAAAACCAAACCAACATAGTGTTATGTGCCCCCAGTGAAGACTCAGATCAGCCTAGGCATCCACCCAGTCAGGTTAGAATCTTACCTGTCTGCACAGAGCTAGCTTAGACCGTCAGCTACCCTTGAAGAGCATAGTGAAAACTCTGCTCAGACTGGGGGGATGCTGGGGCTGATCTGAGTCTTCGCTGGGTACACATGCCACTTTGCTGCTTTTCCTGTGTCGTAGCTCATTTAATGTGAATGGGATCTCTTCCAGGGAGGTAATTCTGAGAAGAATGTCCATTTTCTTGGGGGCTGTTTAAAGGAAGGAACTTACTCTCAAAGAGAGCAAATTCTTTCCTTAAAGAGTAGCTCCATTATAAGAAGGGATTTAATTACAAGGGAAGCAAACACCAGATTGTTAAATTCTTTCAACAGAAACTTCAGATTTTCTTAAACAAATAATTATTCTCAAATCGTTTAATTCCCTGTTTCTAATGCTTGGCTTGTTTCCCACCAAACTTGCTTATGTATACCTTTGGAACATTACTAAGAGTTGACTGTGATTTGGTGACCTTGACTTCATTATCAAGGTCAGTAGCCAACATAAAAAGTTAAATTTTCCCTAAAAATGAGATATTTCTTGAACCAGTGGATGGATATTCATCAGACTTGCAGGAATATGTCGTTGCGACAGGTTTAGGCCATGTTTAGTTTTGGTGACCCAGACCTCTTTTACTAGGTCATAGGCATGTATGTAGGATACATTTTGAATTGGTGAATGAATTTTCCAAACTTACAAAAATACATCATTTAGACAAGCTTAAGAGCTGATTAGATTTAAGTGACCCTGACCTCATTTTCAAGGTCACAGGAGAACCTGGATATGTGAAAATTTATGGAAAATTGAAATATCTCTAGAACTTGTGGCTTGATTCCCACCAAACTGGCATTGATATGACTTTAAATGGATTTTCTCTATACTCACATAGACATACTGAGACAATTTTAAGAGCTAAATAGATTTTGATGACCTTGGCTCTGTTTTCAAGGTCATAGTAGCACTTTGTTAATTTTTTCAATAAGAATATATTTCTTGAGCTAGTGGGTGGACAGTCTTGTATCGATATATGATTATGACAAGCAGAAGTTATGTTGAGATTTTGGTAAGGTTGGCTCCATTTTCGAGGTCAGAGAAGGGTTTTAAATGCTCTTGAATGCACTTTTACCTTTAGACCAAACTTGATAGATAATACCAACATAGCAAAGTTTTAGGATAATGAAACAAGTGGGTGGGAATGCTCTCATGGAAGATTTAGAGGGGATGGGAATGAGCTTGTGGGGGGGGGGGGGGACATCTGTTTTACTATGAAAAAACATTTCTTGTTTCTTGATAACTTCCAGGGGATAGTAGAAAAGAAATGAAATTGACCAATATGGTTGTTTGACAAGGCTGAGTTTGCTGTGTGGCTATAGTTAGACATTTTATGCAGCCTGTGAACTTTATAATGGCATATTCAGAACTGCATGCAGAGAAGGGTATAATTTTTCATACTTGTTCATTCGCTTTTATGGAGAAATAAGAAAAAATATCTCAAAATTATTATCAAAATTCAAAATAATCTGGAGCTTTGGAATACAATTGAAAATCTACGTCCTTTTACAGGTCTTGTAGCAGGAGTTGGAGTTGGATTGTTTGTGTTTGGCCTTCTGCTGGGCATAATTATCGCCTATTTAAGATTCCGACAGAAGCCGATGTTGCAGCCACCATTCCAGAAAGACTGTCTTGGTGATGAGCCAGCATTACTCATGTAGTTGCGTGTGTAATTTATTTAAGAAATGAAAGTCATTTTTTAGATGTTCATGGATGAATGAACCCAGCGGGCTACCTGCAAAGTAAGTGACACCCAAAAGGCGTTGTGTAAACGTTGCATGGAACCCATTGCGCTCATACTTTCATGAACTTCCTAAAACTGATGTTTTATCTTATCCAATCAAATACTTGAATTACTAGTACATGTGATGTCAATTACTTGTAACAACTTGCATAAACGAGTGTTGTTCGTGGAGGTATGAACATCGTCAGCCCAGTATAGGTTCATCTAAGGACATTGTTGACGAGTGTAAATATGGACCAGTAAAGACCAGCTGAACCTAGATTAATAGTGGCTTTCCAAGTAGGGGAGCCTTTTGAGGATATTTATGAGATTATCTTTATTTTTCATTGGTGTGCGGTGTGGATCAAAAAATCTGTACATAGGGTCACTGTTCAGCATTACGAGACCTGCCTCATGATGCAAAACAGTGATCCAGAGGTATGGATTATTCCATCCCCACCTCACACCTATGCTGGATACTTTTCTTGCACAGCTTTTCATTTACACATTTTTTATGCCCCCCGTGACTATAGTCAGGGGGCATTAAGATTTGCCCCTGTCTGTCCGTCTGTCTGTTTGTCACGCTTTATGGTATAGAGTTTGTGTAATCAACTCCTCTCACAGTTTTCAATGGATCTTTTTCAAACTTTGCATACATGTTGTGGACATATTGAAGATGTGCATGTGGGTTTTTGATGGCGCTAAAACTAATTTTGACAGAATTATGGCCTTTTGAACTTAGTCATTTTAGGCAATTTTTTGTATTGTAGGGTATAGAGTTTGTGTAATCAACTCCCACAGTTTTCAGTGGATCTTTTCAAACTTTGCATATATGTTGTGGACATATTGAAGATGTGCATGTGGGTTTTTGATGGCGCTAAAATTAATTTTGACAGAATTATGGCCTTTTGAACTTAGTCATTTTAGACAAATTTTTGTATTGTAGGGTATAGAGTTTGTGTGATCAACTCCTCTCACAGTTTTCAATGGATCTTTTTCAAACTTGGCATACATGTTGGGGACATATAGAAGATGTGCATGTGGATTTTTGTTGAACCTAGAAATAATTTTGACAGAATCACGGCCTTTCAAACTTAGTCATTTAAGGCAAATATTTGCATTGTAGGGTATAGAGTTTGTGTAATCAACTCCTCTCACAGTTTTCTATGGATCTGTTTCAAACCTTGCATACATGCTGTGAATGTATTGAAGATGTGCATGTGGGTTTTTGTTGGACCTAGAATTAATTTTGACAGAATAACGGCCTTTTGAACTTAGTCATTCTAGGGAAATTTTTGCATTGTAGGGTATGGACTTTGTGTTCTCAACTTGCTCCACAGTTTTCAATGGATCTTTTTCAAACGTTGCATACATGTTGGGGACATATTTGAAGATATACATTAGGCATTTTGATAGATCTAGAATTAATTTTGACAGAATCACAGCCTTTGAAACTTAGTCATTTTGGGCAATTTTTTACATGGTAGGGTATGTTTTCAATGGATTCTTTGTAGGTGCTTTATGGATATACATGTCATGTGACAGGCGCTGCAAGGGGGCATCATTAGTGTCTTACAGACACAATTTTCTAGTTTTAATAGAAAAGTAAGAAAAATTGTCGCAAATTTACAACAAATTTTCTTTATCATCTGGAGCTACAGTAAATCTTGAATGCAAAAATTTATCTGCACTAATATGTCATTGTCACTAAGTCATGAAATTTGATATCCCGGATATTAAGTGCTTTAAAGTAATAAAAACAAAGGGAAATAGTTTATCATCCAGAGTGTCTTTCAAAAAATGGATCTCTTGAAATGGTTCATCTGTATATAGCTTACAAAAAAAACCCAAAAAACGTACGGTATTTATTCGGTTATTAATTACATGATACATATACCTCCAAGGGAGACCAATCTGGGATGGGAGTATTTTGTCTCCCTTTTATCAAGGGGCTTCTCTTGAGGAAAGAATTTGCTCCTAGGGCTAACAAATTCTTTCCTTTAAAGTTGAACCCAGTGGGTGGTGGGGGTCCTTTATTACGTGGCTGCTGGTAGTAAAGCTGCAAAGTTGTCTCCCTGGAGGTGTATACTTTTATAGAATCTCATATACTGTAAATATTGTAAAAATTGGGACACCTAAATTAATCACCATAGTTGACCTAAAAATTAAAAGTTTGGTTTTACAATGCACTAATGTATCCAAAAGATGAAGATGGAATGGCAAACAGTGTAGACCCTGATCTGACTGCTCCTTCAGGAGCAGTGTGATCTGGGTCTGTACTGTTTGCTCAGACCTATCTGTCCCAATGCTCAGAATTCTACGGTAGATCACAAGAACTAACTGTGATCAATTCCTATCAGTTATTTTAAATGATGTGATGTTACTAACTTTTCTGTAACAAAATTATTATGCTGATTGCGCTTAACTTGTTTAGGAGTCTGCTGTGAAGTTTCCAGTACCAAAAACAGATTTTTGATTTAATGTTTTCTGAGAGGTTTTAAAGTTAAGTTTAAGCTCATTCTACAGCATATACTTGCCATGAAAATATATTTCAAATCATGGCATCAAATTTATATTTGGGAACTTTTACGGCAAAAGATTGATGTTTTGCAGTGTTGTGATACGAGCTTATTTAGAACTTACTACATTTTACACAAAACTTTATGTTTTTGCATTCATGAAATGGCCACTAGTTGCACAAAGAGTGCATTTTCTAAAAGCAAAGACACTAGACCAATCTATGTATACACAAACCATATAAATCCTAACAAACACCCCTGCTCTAATAAAGCTCACCTGTTTTTCGGAAAATAATGCAAAAATATATTGCATGAATTCCTGTTTGCTTTACTGGATAAAGTAGCTCTTTGAAATGGGGTCTACTCATAAAGGGTAGAATTTGCTCCTAGAGGAGCAAATTCTTTCCTTAAAGAGTTGACCCCTCCTACAGAGGGAGGTAAAAACAGTATAATTGCTTCCATCACCTTTATATTGCTTATCAGAGATTTTTTGCTAGTGACTGATTTACTACACTTTAGGCTGTAAATAATGCCCCCTTTTTCACAAAATGCAACACCCCTCGGGGCATTTAATTGGATTAATATGGTAAGCTGGTCAGAGCCTTTTCTGTATGCACATGTCTCATCCAAATTTTGCCCTATATTTAAAGAACAGTTAAATGTATTTTATATAATGTCTCTATTATGCCATTTGTATGCATAGTATGTACAGTGTGATTAAACAGAATAATGATCATATGAGCCAATCATGAAAAACAAACTTTCATAATCCATATATTACCACCCTGTGCATATGCACAACCACTGTGTTGGTTTTCTCGTGTTTCGGCTCAGTTATGCTGTTATCCCTCCTCAGACCTGCCTTGATGAGGCAGTTGGATTGAGGATCACATGGTTTGTTTTGGATATAAAGTATCCTAGAATTATGTTTAAAACTGCACTTTGTTTAGACCGAAAAGAGTCTGGGCCTTTCCTTCTGTGCATCTGACTTTGAAATGGTGGAATTTATGGAACATTTTGGAATATTGCACAGTATTTTAAATCAATGTCTTTTTATGCCCCCGTGACGATAGTCAGGGGGGCATTATGTTTTACCCCTGTCCATCTGTCTGTCCATCTGTCCGTTGCACATTTTAGTAGTAAGTTTGTGTAATCAACTCCTACAGCTTATGATGGATCAATTTGAAACTTTGCACACATGTTGCAGACATATTGAAGATGTGCATGAAGATTTCTTATGGCCAAAAAATTATTTCGGACAAAGTTACGGTCTTTCAGACTTAGACATTTTCAGTGTTGGTTAGTGATATAAGGTAGCAAGTTCGTGTAATCAACTCCTCCCATAGTTTTTATACGCCCGTTTTGAAAAAACGGACGTATTATGGCATGGCGCTGTCCGTCCGTCCATCCGTCCGTAAACATTCTTGTGAGCGCTATAACTCAGTAACCATTTGGGATATCTTCATGAAATTTTGTATGCATATGAAGTAGGTAGGGGGAACGTGTCGCGTACAAGAATGGTTGCTCCCCCTTCCTTCGTTTCAAAGTTATGCCCCTTTGATTGATTTTTACCCTACAGGTCTTGTGCGCACCAGAACTAGATAACTGTTCGGGATATCTTCATGAAACTTCAAAGCAATGTGTATGAAGGCCCAATGATGTGTCGCGTACAACACTGGTTGCTCTCCCTTTCTTCGTTTTTGAGTTACATCCCTTTTATTAGTTCTTTTCGGCAATTTTGTGTATACTTATGTTGTGCATACATTAACTCTGTAACTGTTTAGAATATCATGGTGAAACTTTATAAGGATGTGCATGATCACAAGATGATATGTCGCATATAAGAATGGTTGCTCCCCCTTTCTTAATTTTGGAGTAAACTGCCTTTCCTCTGTCCGTAAACATTCTTGTGTGCGCCATAACTCAGTAACCATTTGGGATATCTTCATGAAATTTTGTAGGCATATGAAGTGGGTAGGGGGAATGTATCACATACAAGAATGGTTGCTCCCTCTTCCTTAGTTTCCAAGTTATGCCCCTTTGATTGTTTTTGTCCCCCTGCAGGGGCGCGCCATAACTAGATAACTGTTTGGGATATCTTCATGAAACTTCATAGCAATGTGTATGAAGTCCCAACGATGTGTCGCGTACAACACTGGTTGCTCTCCCTTTTTTCGTCTTTGAGTTACATCCCTTTTATTAGATCTTTTAGGCTATTTTTGTCTATACTTATGTTGTGCATACATTAACTCGGTAACTGGTTGGAATATCATGATGAAACTTTAAGCAATGTGCATGATCACAAGATGATGTGTCACATATAAGAATGGTTACTCCCTGTTTCTTAATTTTGGAGTGACCTCTCTTTGATCATTATTTTTAGGTATTTGCATTCACTTCATATCTCCTTAACCCTTTGAAATATTAGAATGAAACTTTGTAGGAATGTGTAATGTGTGTAATAGGGCAATGTATCCTGAGCAAGAACCATGACTCTGGCTTGCTTACTGGATTATCTGCCCATGCATAAATTTCCTGTTTACTCTGTAACTCCATAACCATTTAGAATATTTTAACACAACTTTATGGAGATGTGTATATTGTCCAGTGAATGTATTAGAACCAAGAATGGTATATCTAGTATATTTAGTTTGTGAATTATCTCCCTTGTTTGACTTGCATTACTCAACTTAGGAGCCACTTCACCTTGGAAGCTGATTTTTGGTATACTAATAGTATTTGATGTGTTAAATATTTAAATAATGTTGCCATCATTTATTAAAGTGTGGTATCCCCTGTTTTTCTGCCTGTCTGTCCTTTTGTAAACAATTTTGTTCATTCTTTAATTCCTTTATGACATTAAAACGGGCGTATTATGCGCCACTTGCGAAGCCCTTGTTGATGGATCAATTTGAAACTTTGCAGACATATTGAAGATGTGCATGAAGATTTCTTATGTCCAAAAAATTATTTTTGACAAAATTACAGGCTTTCGGACTTAGACATTTTCAGTGTTGGTTTGTGATATAGGGTAGCAAGTTTGTGTAATCAACTCCTCCCACAGATTATGATGGATCAATTTGAAACTCTGCATATATGTTGCTGACATATTGAAGATGTCCATGAAGATTTCTTATGGCCAAGTTATTATTGACAAAATTACAGGCTTTCGGACTTAAACTTTTTCAGTGTTGGTTAGTTATATAGGGTAGCAAGTTTGTGTAATCAACTACACCCAGAGATTATGATAGATCAATTTGAAACTATGCGTATAAGCAGACATATTGAAGATGTGCATGAAGATTTCTTATGGCCAAAAAATAATTTTTGACAAAATTATGGGCTTTCGGACTTAGACATTTTCAGTGTTGGTTTGTGATGCAGGGTATCAACTCCTCCCACAGCTTATGATGGATCAAGCTGAAACTTTGCACACTTATTGTAGACATATTGAAGATATGCATGAAGATTTATGAAGGTCACAAATAGTAATTTTGACAAAATTATGGGCTTTCAAACTTAAGTCATTTTCAGTGTTTGATATCAGTGTGTAATCAACTTCTCTCACAGTTTATGATAGATGGCTTTGAAACTTTGTACATATATTACAGACATAATAAAGATGTTCATGAAGATATTTTAAGATAAAAAGTTTGTTTATAGCAAAATTGCAGGTTTTGAACTAAGAAATTTTCATCATTTTCAACATTGCAGGTTTTACACTAAGGAATTTTCATCTTTAGTTTTTATAACAAATATAGGTCACAAGCTAGTGGTATCAAGACATACTACAGCTTTTCACGGTTTGGGACCATGCACACTTCTTTGAATTTGTGATGATGATGGGGATGGGGTGGAGGGAGGGAGGGAGAAAGGGGTGCAAGGGTTAATGGGAAGCAGGGGGGCATCACCTGTGTCTTACAGACACAATTTTCTAGTTATGTTGTATGTCCTTTAAAGCATGTATACATGTACTTGATGATTTATCTTTGAATTATCACCAGTGAAGTAATCTGACACGAATAAATATAAAATGTTGTATCAAAGTTTTATGCTTCTTTTTACAATCTGTACGTGTTGCTGCTTAAGGTTCATCTGAGAGTCTTAAACAATGTGGCTTCCATTTTCTTTGTTTGTGCGTCAGAGGCTTTTCTCTTCCAAAACAATCCCAAAAGTCTAGATCAACCATGGAAACATATGAGCCACGACACAAGCACATCAACAAATTGAGTGTGCGCCCACTGCAGACTCAGATCAGCCTGGGCATCTGCCCAGATGCCCAGTCTGATTAGAGTCTTCAGTGGCTGCATGGAGCTAGCTTAGACTCTTGGCTGCCCTTTTAGTGCAAAGCGAAGACTGATCAGACTGGACCCATGCCCAGGCTGATCGGAGTCTGCAATGGGCCAACAACCATTTTGTTGGTTTTCTCATGTTGCGGCTCATATACTATTCCGGTCAATTTGTTTGCCACTACTTATGGTCACAAAAGAGAGCTTAAGCTGAAAAGTTGATGCAAAGTTTAACCCATTGCATTCTGGTAATTTTTTGTAGTCTGCTGAAATTGTCGTCTGCATCAAAAATCAAGAATATTTTGACAATATTGGTCTAACTAACTCTTGTAGAAATGATGTCTAGGCAGCAAACAGTTTAGATCCAGATCAGGCCCCATGTTCGTGTGGCCAGATCTGGATCCAAACTGTTTGCCCAGATACCCCTAAAGGGGTATCCCGAATGGAATGGGTTAAGCCACCAAAGCAGTCGGAAAGTACAATACCTGTGCCTTACTTCTGCAACTTCGGTAAGACAAAAATGGTGGATATCTAGCCGCCTTATAACTCCTTTAGTTAAGTGGTATCCTCTTAGGCAGCAGTCTGATTTGGGTCTACCTGGTTTTAAATGCATATTCTTTAGCCTACAGCAGGTGAAAGGCCAATTACTAAAATTTTAAGAAATTGTTAATGGCTTTATTTTTTCAAAAACTGTCCCCATAATACACTAAAAGCAAATGGATTTATGTTGTTGTTCTCCTGTCTAGCAGCTGTTGTGGTTTCTTCACTGCTGATAAAAGAGAAAAGGAAGTACACAATAAAAGCAGTTGACAGGTCTGCAAATAGCGGAGGGCGTATCATAAAACATGGGCTGTACTTGGACTCTGGAGTCAGGATTGATTATGATCTTGACTCTGGACAGCACAGTTCAAACTCTAGTGTCAGAATTTGTGTTTGACACAAAGCCTCCAAAATCCAAAGTAAAGAGTCCAGGGTTTGAGGTTATAAAACTTGAGAACAATCTCAAACTCAAAGCACACTGACTGGAGCTGCCCAGCATGTGCTCGGAAGCAGCCAATCAGTATGCTTGAGTTTGAGAATGCACTCAACTTTTATAACCTCTGGGCCAAGTTTTACAGTCAAAATCCACAGTCTAAAATATCAGACGTCAAGTCCGTACTTATTTTTAATATGCCAACATTGTTGTTGTCCATAAATTTACAGGGTGGGTTGCCACTTAGCCTCCTCTACAAAATTCCCTCATTGATCCCTGATATTTCACAGTTTTCCATACCATTTTACAGAGCCAAAAGTTGATTTTACTCTATACTTTAACAGTGCTAAGTGTATCAGTTAAAAATTGGGGTTACTCTTAAAAGACTTTGCTGTCCCCAAGTAGTAAATGCTTTCCTTTAAGAGTAGCCCCTGATGAGGAGGGAGACAGAGGATCTTACATGAGTGCTCATGTATTATTAATTTATTAAATGAGTTGGGGAAAAAGATAAGATGCGAGGCTTTGCCGAGCATCTTATCGTTTTTCCCCAACGAGTTTAATAAATTCAATAATACAGGAGCACGAATGCAAGATTCTATTTATCATATGACGCTAAAATCATATTTTATTAGCAGATTTTGCACTAAAACGTCACGATTTCGCCATTAGAAAACGCAACGTTTTTATTGACGTCAACGCATAATGTAATTTGCATATTTAATCCACTAGTGGATTATCGATTTTAATGCATGGCTTTATTACACTCTCAGATGGGACGTCATATGATAAATGTGCCTACACAATCTCTCCCGACTTGAAGAACATCCTTTCCACTTGAACATAAGTAGATTTTCTGAAAACTGCCATGATAGCCATTAATTTTCAGATTCCCTGACTCTTTCCTTTCAAAATTTCCCCGACCAACCTTAAAATTACCTGACTTTTTCAAAATTGATTTTCCAGATGTTTTTCCAACTGTGGCAACCCTGATTTAGAATCTCTCATTTTGAAAATAGTTATCATTCTGCAAGGACTTCTATTTTGCAGACATGGCACTGAGGGAACATTTGTGGAAATTTCTCATCTACAGTACTGGGTATAACCATTGTTTAGTTTGATTTTAGCAGAAGGAAGGCAAATTGTACAGGTTGCTATAATTTTATTTGCATGACATATCATTTCCCAGTAAATCGTCCCCAGAGTATAGAGAATGCAAATGCTGAAGGGGGATATTCTTGACCTTCAGTAGTCGTAAGAACTGTTGTAGTGGATCTCCCTTGGCCTTCCTCCTCGCTAAGAAAAGAAATTTTCTGTATATACTGTAATGTTACATGAACTTAAGATGGCCGAACAATTTTTGAAATTTCATGAAAATAAATTGGTTAAAACTAAATAAAGAGTTTGTCTGATTTTAATAGATAAGACCATAACGCCAGAAAAAAAAACATTTGATCATGATCATCTTCAGATGGTGAGACCTGTTTGTGAAAAGTTTCATAAAAATCAGTTTAACACCATAGTAGTGGTGGCCATAAGATTTGAATTGGGGATTGCCAATCACAAGAGCTGCATGAGATATAGTCAAGTCTTGATATCTCAAAGTTCATCTCAAAACAACTGATATCTCAAAGTACATGTAAATTTTCGAAGTACATGTAAATTCCTTTGAGATACATGTACCAGTAGTTTGAGAGAAAAAAAGTTTGAAATGGAAAGAAAAATGGAAAATGTGTCTAAACTATATTCTTTGGTATAACGGGTACTTTGAGATATCAGTGTTTGAGATAACAGGAGTTAGTTGTATTGGAGTATACATACTTTCCAAGAGCTCCACCATATTGCAGTATCAGGAGACAAACCAGCAGCAATATATTCTGAAACATATCAGTTATACTGGTAGATGATGCCTTATTTGCTGATATGTTGTGGCCTTAATAGCTTAATTGTTCACTGTTAAAAGAAGATACCATAACAAGCTTAAATATTGGGACACCCAAAAAGAGTTTTCCATTTGTCCCAAATGGAAAATTATATTTAGGTGTCCCAAAATTTAGGCTTATTACCATAGTATACATAAAGTGGTGCATAAAATTACTTTCAAACTTAGGGCGCGTTTACACGAGCAAAGTTTCTATGTCACAGAAACTTTAACAAAGAAAGTATGACAAACATTTTGCGTTTACATGGAGCAAAGTATTTAAAGAAAATGTGCCATAGAATCTTTGTCACATAAACTTTGGCAATGAAATATTTGCTGCAGTGTTCAAACGACCAAATATTATTCGTCAAAGTTACTGCAGCGATGAAACAAAATCTTTGTCACATTTTCCACGCTTGTAACAAGGTTCTTTGTTACATAATCTTTAGCAAAGTCCTCCATTTACATGGACAAATTTAATCTATGGAAGTAACTGTACCATATATATTTGTCAAAGAAACATTGTCATATTTTGGCATTTACACGAGCAAATTTTTCTGTGACAAACCTACTTTGTCATAGAAACTTTGGTCATGTAAACGCGCCCTTATTGTGCAAGTGAGCATTATTATAGATGACATATGTACTTACTGTACAACCATTTTATTTGTATAAGAAAGGTAACAGTTTCCTAAAACCTTGTGGCAGTGAGTGTTAGAGGTAACTATTGTATCTTGGGCAAAGCATATGAAAGAAAGAGTCAATCCCTCTCCTGCTGCTGCCTTTTATCTTATTGTATTTGAAAAATTATCTGTTTACTGCTGGGTTTGTGTACCTTTTTTGAAAATAAACTCTTCGAAGGCATGGATATAAAATAAGTAAAGCCCTATCAGTGAAAGAGAAAACATGAAGCATGCCATCAGGAAAGATACACTGAGAGGTACTGTGAAGAATGGTGACCGTGTGGGAGTGTATGTGATGGTGCCAAAGAATGGATGATGGACTTTTACAATGAAACCCATTGAAATTCAGACAGTCTCGAGTGTGAATTGTCTTCATAATCTTCAGTCAGGAGCTCTCACTATTTGCCTGTACGCTAATGGAAATAATATAGATGGAGGACTTGCAATTTTACGTCCTTTTCAACAGTATTTCATTCATATCAGGACGATGGGACGGTGATAATGAATGGCTGTGTGCAATGTAACCCAGTTTACGTTAGGAAAGATTGTTGCCTCAGGTGGGGCTCGAACCCAGTTCACTAGATCAGTAGGCCAGCGCTTAACCCACTGAGCTACCAGGGCTCCGCTCTCATGGAAATAAAGAGCATGCAAATAAAATGCAAATTACACTAAATTAAAATGAAAGAATACTTACCCGCCAGTTATTAATCATGGTTATAATAGCAGCAATTCTAAATCTGCTTTAACAGCAATTTTGAACTGAGATATTTGATTATCGATTCACCTTCCTTAAGGCAAGTTAAGGCCAATGGCTACACCTTCAAGGGAAGCAACTCTGTTATTTGCATTTTTGCAGACCTTCAAGTGGGGTCAACTCTTAAAGGAAATAATTTGCTCCTAAAGGAGCAAATTCTTACCTTTAGGAGTAGATCCCATTTTGAAAGGACTAAGTCATCCAGGGATTCATCCAGGGAAGCATACAAGAAGTCACACAAGTTGTTTCCCTTTGCATAAATGGCAGAAAAACATACAGGTGTATCCATAGGCCTTCAAGGAAATGCAGCATGAGAAACAGTCTTTACAGCGGAACTGCAAAGAATTAGTTCAGACTGCACAACTGTGCTGTCTTAACAGAGGCTTTCCTGTTTGAACGAACCATGATGGAACCTTTACGAGTGGCAAAATGTTAAGTCTGCAAAGAAGCACAGGCTGATCTGAGTCTTAACCTGTTTGCACATACCTGTAGGGAGGTATTTTTTCATGGCACAGTTCAAACAGGTGTCTTGATGTGCCTTCAGATGAAAATGATTAGAGCCACAACACAGCAAAACCAACAAAATGGCATGTGCACCAAGCGAAGACTCACATCAGCCTTGGCAGCGGTTCAGCCTTATCAGAGTCTTCGTTGTGTGCTTATAGGGTAGCTAAGTGTCTAAGCTAGCTCCATGCTAACAGCAAAGACTCTGATCAGACTAGGCAGATGCCCAGGCTGGTCTGAGTCTAAGCTGGGTGCACATGCCATGTTGTTAGCTTTGTCCAGTTGTGACTTATTACCTCTTGATATGCAAGATCAGTCTGCTAATGTTATGCTGTCTAATCAGTCTTCAGAGCTTAAACACACTCTCAATGTATTTTAGAGATTCTCTTGGAGAAGGGAAAGACTACAATCAGAGGACATGGTTGAGCAAGGTTACTAGGTCTGAAGGCCCTTTTGACTGGCTCCCCATCCCATAGTAAAGCATGGTGGTTTAACACGTAACTAAAATTACTGTAAGGGATTGATTGAGGCATGTCATGTAAAAAGAATGTTAAAAATATATGCAAAGTGCAAGACCAGTCTTTGAATCTGTGCAGTCTGGCTAGAGCCTTTGTAGATTCCTCAGTGGTCATACATGCTGTGTGCAAACAGCAATTGCTGTAACCAGACTGCACTTATGTGCAGGGCCATCCTCGTCTTTGCTGTTCACATTAATTAACCAGACTCGTACTTGTGTCACAACTCAACTGATCCCATGCCAACTACTTTCTCAGATCAGCAAGTACATATGTGCAGTCTGATAATATATGCCTTCATTCTACTTTGCAATTTGAGAAATCTGATATAATTACCACCAAGTAGGTGTCACTCAAGTTTTCACAAGGCACTTGAAGCTAAGTTCTGTGTAGTTTTTCTTTGTTTATTTTTGCTCCTTAAGATTCCTTACAGCCATGCATCTTGTATGTCAACAGGAAAGGCTCTGATTAGACTGCATCTTGTATGTCAACAGGAAAGGCTCTGATTAGACTGCATCTTGTATGTCAACAGGAAAGGCTCTGATTAGACTGCATCTTGTATGTCAACAGGAAAGGCTCTGATTAGACTGCATCTTGTACGTCAACAGGAAAGGCTCTGATTAGACTGCATCTTGTATGTCAACAGGAAAGGCTCTGATTAGACTGCATCTTGTATGTCAACAGGAAAGGCTCTGATTAGACTGCATCTTGTACGTCAACAGGAAAGGCTCTGATTAGACTGCATCTTGTACGTCAACAGGAAAGGCTCTGATTAGACTGCATCTTGTATGTCAACAGGAAAGGCTCTGATTAGACTGCATCTTGTATGTCAACAGGAAAGGCTCTGATTAGACTGCATCTTGTACGTCAACAGGAAAGGCTCTGATTAGACTGCATCTTGTACGTCAACAGGAAAGGCTCTGATTAGACTGCATCTTGTACGTCAACAGGAAAGGCTCTGATTAGACTGCATCTTGTACGTCAACAGGAAAGGCTCTGATTAGACTGCATCTTGTATGTCAACAGGAAAGGCTCTGATTAGACTGCATCTTGTATGTCAACAGGAAAGGCTCTGATTAGACTGCATCTTGTACGTCAACAGGAAAGGCTCTGATTAGACTGCATCTTGTACGTCAACAGGAAAGGCTCTGATTAGACTGCATCTTGTATGTCAACAGGAAAGGCTCTGATTAGACTGCATCTTGTACGTCAACAGGAAAGGCTCTGATTAGACTGCATCTTGTATGTCAACAGGAAAGGCTCTGATTAGACTGCATCTTGTACGTCAACAGGAAAGGCTCTGATTAGACTGCATCTTGTACGTCAACAGGAAAGGCTCTGATTAGACTGCATCTTGTATGTCAACAGGAAAGGCTCTGATTAGACTGCATCTTGTACGTCAACAGGAAAGGCTCTGATTAGACTGCATCTTGTATGTCAACAGGAAAGGCTCTGATTAGACTGCATCTTGTATGTCAACAGGAAAGGCTCTGATTAGACTGCATCTTGTATGTCAACAGGAAAGGCTCTGATTAGACTGCATCTTGTATGTCAACAGGAAAGGCTCTGATTAGACTGCATCTTGTACGTCAACAGGAAAGGCTCTGATTAGACTGCATCTTGTACGTCAACAGGAAAGGCTCTGATTAGACTGCATCTTGTACGTCAACAGGAAAGGCTCTGATTAGACTGCACAAATATTTAAGCTGGTTTGAACATTTGCTAGCTGCATGTGCATTAACCAGCTTTTAGCTTGTGTGGTAACCAACATATGCCCTACCCCAGATTGTGCCTGAAGTAACAATATATCAATAATGTATGGTTGCAACTTCCTAGTAGGGAAGGTCCCGTTAAAAACTGCTTGACCTAAAATATTTGGACAGCGGGGCCAGAGAAAATGTAATTTGTGATCAGACTGCTGCTCATGTCCAGAGCTCAATATAAGAGCATTTGGTAATAATTAGGGATAATTTTTGTTAACTCAGCATAAAGACATATGTTGTGACCCCTCATCTGAACTGTCTCAATGAGACAGTTCAGATGAGGGGTCACAACATATGGTTTCGATGAGAAATAAGAAAAAATATCCTTAATTTTCATCAAATACTCCCTCTTATCTAGAGCTCTGTCATGTCTTTATTTTTAGCCATCTCACCAATATTCATTTTGACATGGAGCCCAGTACCTCAGTGGGTTAAGCATGGGCCTGCTAGTAGTCCTGGTTTGATTCCAACTAGGGCAGTAAATCTTTTCAACCATACACTGGCTCCATTTGTGCACAGCCTTTCATTATAACCGTTCCACTGGCTCAATACGACTGAAATACTGGTGAAAGGGCTGTAAACCACAAGTCATCTATTCATCTGGTATTAAAGGATACTAAAATCTATATTTCTTTTGAAGTTTTGGATTATTTTAGTAATTGCTGAAGGTGTTGAAATACAGATCTATCATTTGAGCGCAACACGACGAAACCCATGAAGTGGCATGTGCACCCAGTGAGCACAAAGGTCTGCCTGGGCATCCGCACAGTCTCATCAGTCTTCCATGTTCCCTGTTCACATGGAGCTAGCTTACACCCTAAGCTACCCTTTAAGTGCACAAGCAAAGACTGATCAGCCTGCGCGGCTGCCCAGGATTATCTGAGTCTTCGCTGGGAGACCATGCCACTTTGCTTGTTTTGTTGTGTTGTGGCTCATTTCAAGTTAACACTTCAATGTTGATTTTCAAAACAAGGTAGATCCACATGAGGTGCTCATTATGAGCTGCCTCATCTGGATCTACTCTGTTTGCCCCCAAAGCCTTTGAATTCTCAACATCATAAAGCTTGGATGAAATATTTTTTTTGAAATTTCACAGACATAAAATTCTGTCATCTGCTTTCTGGCATTGTGAAGGGTTATAAGTCAAATGACCAGAGAAGAGATTGTACTTTTCAGATAAGTATAAAGAATATTCCGTGATATGCTGTGAAATATCAGGGAACTGGCACTATAATCATGGCTAAAATAACCAAATTTCTCTTTATATGCCACTTATCACAGAAGTTATTTCTTACAACTAGCACTAGATACAAAGTGATAGCACATGACTGATGATACACCTATTTTCCAGTATCACTAATTGCTTTTGTCCACTGGCTTCTCTTCTGTTACAGTTATGTAGTCGTACAAAAACATGGCTTAAAAGCTAGAATGGTTCTTGATTCCTTTTTGGTATCCTTGTTGGTATCAAAATGCATTTTACACAATCACTCCAGCAAAATGACTGGAAAAGAAATAGCCACATTTTTTGACAATTGTCTGATACTAGTGATAGTTTTGTGGGACTATTCATAACAAAAGAAGATATCCTAGCAATACTTAGACATGTCAGTAAACAATACAACTCATATGAATTCAAGCTTCCCCATCATATGAAATACATCAGGTGCCTGAATATTTTTTCGGCCATTTCTACGAAGAGGAACAACTTTTGTGACTTCCTGTACTTCCCTGGAAGATTAAGCCATTTCTAAAGGGGGCTCTACTCTTGAAGGTAAGAATTTGCTCCTCTAAAGAATTTGCTCCTAGAGGAGCAAATTCTTTCCTTTAAGAGCAGATCCCCATTGAAAGGGAAAGCAAAAATGAACATGGCAGAGTTGCTTCCCCTGAAAGTGTATCCATTTCACTTAAGAATTCCAAATTCAATACCATTTCCTACCCCAGAGGGTGTCTGAGTACCTCTGACAGTAAGTCATTAGAAGCACCACTTTCAGGCAACAGCTGCAAGCATTGAAACACTTTTCAAGATATTCTATTACTATGCATTAATGGTGACTTGTTGTTGATCTCATTACATCTTGCCCATGTAAAGCTAACAGAATTTCAAATAAAAACAGCAGTTTCTCTTTTAACATGAATTTAAAGAATTTAAGACTTTGCACTATATCCTGTGACTGTGTTGTCATCTCACTACATCTTGCCCATTTGACGCTAAGAGAATTTCTAACATCCTATTTGTGTATTCAAGCTCTTCCTGAAAATAAAAAGATAATCTAGATGTAAGTATATAAATTTGTGATATGCAGTGCTCTTTTTTTCAGTTCAATCTTAAGAGGAACTCTGTGTCTACGCTATGTGGAAAAAACAATAAAAAACGAGGAAAAATTGAAGTGTCAAAACATGTTTACAAAGAATCAACAGAAATTACCTCAGAATTACACTGACACCAGATCTAGACCTAGCTCAGCATAATTTGCATCTATACAGTCAGATATTCTCTTTGTGACTGTCTGCCAACTTCCACATTTTATATAGTTATTATTCAGCTTAAGTTTCCCCCACCATATTGCTTCCAGAAATTTTTCTACCTCGGTAAGTCTTATCTGGCCCCGAGGTTATAAAACTTTTTTCATGCTCAACTCAGCTGAGCATGAAATTTTTTCTGCTCATAAATTTTAAAATGCCAACAACTGTTGGCATTTTAATATTTATGAGCAGAAAAAATAGCCTTCTTGGCTTATCTGAGCCTGAAAAATGCTGAATTTCTTGGTATTTTTATATTAATGGGCATTTTAAATTTCATGCTCAGCTGAGTTGAGCATGAAAAAAGTTTTATAACCTCGGGGCCTGGGTTTTTTGGGTTCTTTTGTGTGAAAACCCCCCCCCAAAACACCAGTCGTGTAACCAAATTCTTTCAATTTTGAATATTTTGTATAGATCCTGGACTTATAACCAAATAAACACATTGATGAACATTTTCATACGAAAGATTGAAAGCTACTACATACCCTATATCTATCATCACCGTCAAGCTGTTTCTGTCTTTCCTTCAGAAGTTCTATTGTTCTCAACTCTGGTCGTAAACATTCATTAACACTACGAGGGTGGTCACTTACTATTGCCAATAATGCTGACATTAAATGTTCATGAAATGTTGAATGCTCTTCACATAAATGTCCCACTAACTGATCTATCATTCCCATATTGCATAGAATATCTGAAAATACAGGTATGAACAAACAAGATTATATGAAACATTGACAACATTGTTTGACCTTTAGCACGCTGAAGGTGAAGTAAGTACACAACAAATCTGTAAGATTTTGCTTATAGTCTTTGGGGTAAATTAAGTTCTAGACAACAGTCAACTGCTTCCGTAAATAAAGCCTATTCCTCCATTGAACTTACATCTGTTTCCCCTAGGACAAGTATTAAGGTGTATGGATGCAGCTTCAAGGTCTTTCCTCATTTTCTTTTCAAAAGTGGGGTCAACCTCTGTGATTTCTGGTCTGCTTCTCTGATCCTGTAAGAGCAAATTCTTTCTTTCTAATAGTCTACAATTTTTGAGAGGGGAGGCAAAAATGAAAATGGCAGAGTTGCTTCCCTTGAAAGTGCATTCATTCACCTTCTCACACACCACATTCACTGTAATCATGGTGATTCATTTTTGCCAACTACATGTATTTACACGAAATTCACTCTTGAATTTCGTGTAAATACATGTAGTTGGCAACAACATATTTTACATGAAGGACGACAGAATCACTCATAAGCCCAAACCCTTTGCCACTAAGCTATCTATAAAGGAGTTTGGTTTTGATGATGATTCATGGATAACTTTTCTAAATCCTGTGTAAACTTATTCGTTGTGACCCACATTAGACCTGCCTCAGTTCTTATGGAAGGTCATGAGGTATGTTCCCATGAATGAAAAACAGAAAATATCCAAGAATTATCAATAAATAGTCCCTCATCAAAAGCTCTGCCATAAGATTTACCTTTGAACTCTGGTTTATCCACCACCATGGAACTTAACATAAACGCTGATTTTATTTTTAACTTTTCAACGTCTGTCTGCATCGCTCTCATCAGAACTGAAAACCCATCATTGTCTGTGAACACTTTCTGGGCAGCCTCTACGTCTCTTGTTAAACCTGTTAATGAACCAAAAAAATATTATCACTCAAATATTTTAACACCAAAGACTATTGTAGAAAATCACTTATAACCTGCCCCTAAAATTTTACATAAAGAGCATTTTCACAATTCCAAGTAGTATACCTACAAAATCGAAATATAAATTACAATTTTTTTTATAGCAAATGCTCCCCCCCCCCACCCACCTTTTTCTGTCAAAAAGTGGCAAAAATTCCTTCAAAATTGGCTTTACACCACCAAACTTTGTCATTTATGGTATGTATTGTCTTCCTTTTTCTAAGTGTTTGAATGTTTGATGGTTGATTGGTTGATTTGATGCTTAACGTCCACGGTAAACAGCTATGGTCATGTCAGGACGGTCAGTTAACCTAACCACACTATTCCTGGGCAGGCTTAGACCTCCTAAGCGGTTAACCAGTACTAAGTGCACATACTTTCGCCAGTAACTGACAACTGCCCTTCTTGAATCAGCGGAAGGAGAAACGAAAGTATGTGGCCAGACCGGGATTTGAATATTAGAAACATCAATGATGACTAGTATCAAGTTTTGTATCTTCTTGTATTCTGCAGCGGGGTGTGCGGGTTTGGGGGAGGGCGGTGGGGGGAATTGATATTTATTTCTTGACCCACTCTCAGATGAGGGGATCACAGTATGTGTTTTTATCTCGTCTGCGACTAGCCGAAGCGAGACATATTGCTTTTCCAGCACTGGATGTGTAAACTTCAAATGCGTTGACATTTTAGCTCTGTTTTGTGAGTATGAGCAGTTAAGCAAGATATAGCAATCTGCAGCTTGTTCAGTTAAATTAACAGAAATTATTTGTAACTGACACTTCATGCTTCCTCTTGTAGCTAGACTCGTGGAACCAAGTGCTATTGTACTATTTGAGCAAGTTTTTTGTATTACACACCAACAGGCAACAGGTCAAACTAATCACTGACAGAATATCGAACAGTGCTGACCATCATCAGACTGCTCCCGTAGGAGCAGTCTGATGTTGGTCTGCACTGTATTCTCAAACAGTTTAGTTCCCATATTTAGAGTACATTCAGTGGATTTTGCATTTTTAGCTTATGGTAAATGGCCTTTTGAAAAATTCAATCAGCAGAATATAAATATACTGCAATCATTATCAAATACCCCCTTTTAGCTGGAGCTCTGTTTGACTATACTTACATGAAATGGCATATAAAGCCTTTGTTTTAACGGAGGAGGCTTCATCATTATCCAGTATATTCAACATTGTAGGTAATAATTTAGCCTCTAACACAGCAGTCTGGCAGTAGGGATTGTTCTGTACTAATGTTGCTATCAACTCTAGGCAGAGACTTCGAACATCAGATGAATCATGTTTCACACACTGGTCCAATATCTCAAATCCGCCAATTTTGTGAAAATCTGGAAAATATGTGAGGCAAATCTGGTAAAATAGAGTACATACATCAAATAGAGGAAATTTTTCCACCAAAGTATGAAACATTGTCTACATTCACATAAATTTGCAACAATGTTTATCCTAGGTATGGTAGATATTCTGTACACCAGATATTCTAAGTATTAGGACAGATATAAAAGGTTAAGGAGCAGTCAGATCAGGGTCAACAAAGTTTCCATTCCATCTGCATCTTTTGGATGCACTTACATTTCTGTTTACTGTATTCATTTGCAGCTTACATTTCTGCTTACTGTATTCATTTGCAGCTTACATTTCTGCTTACTGTATTCATTTGCAGCTTACTTTTCTGCTTACTTTATTCATTTGCAGCTTACAGTTCTGTTTATTTTAATCATTTGCAGCATTTCTGTTTATTCTCCTGAGCCGTATTTTACATAAATTTGTGCCTGACAAAAGTCTGCTGTCAAAAAAAATTAATAAATATGCATTATCTGAAGAAAGGGGTTTTGTTTTGTCCTTACAGAACTGGAACTTCGCTGTTTGCCTGTATCTTGAGACTGATTTCCAGGCCATTTGGATCAGGAATTCCTGACCAATCCTGAACATTCTGATCATTTCTTATTTATTTATTCCTTAGTAAAATTGATTTCTATTTACTTTATTCATCCAAAGTTTTAAACTTCTGTTTACCTTTATTTGCGTACAGCTTACATTTCTGTTTACTGTATTCAATTGCAGCTTGCATTTGTTTATTTTATCCATTTGCAGCTTACATCTATGTTTACTTCAAGTTTGTATGTCATATTTCTGTTTACTTTATTCATTTGCAACACACATTTCTGTATACTTATATCTTCATCTTACATTTCTGTTTAGGGAAGCAAACAAAGTCATAAAAGTTGTCTCCCTTTGCATTAAGACCTGTACATGTGTAGCAGCTAGCTTGCCCGACAGTGACTTAAACATCACATATATAAAACTTTAACCAAAACAGCCAATGGGGATGCTGATGCCAATGTGGAAGCATGAGCCATTATTTTACTCCAAAGCAATTTAAAAAGTGAAGCTCCATCCTCAAAAAACAGTTTTTTTTTTTTGGTTAGCATTTATCAACGTAACTGGATGCTTTTCAGGGGCAGCCACTATTGCATTTGCATGTTTGCCTACTTCCTTAATGGAGGTAAACTCTTAAAGGAAAACAGTTGCTTGTCTGGGAGCAAATTCTTTCCTTTAAGAGCAGACTCCTTTTTGGAAGGGTTTCAATATTCAGGGAAGCAAAGAGATAGGTACAAAAGTTTTCTTTCTTTAAATCACTGGCAGAAAAACATGTAGGTGCACCCGTTCATCATTTATCTGTTCCCCTGTACTACTTAAAGAGTTCTACTATAAAGTTAACTCTCAATATCTCAAAATCAAAGTTCATCCCACTGATATCTCAAAATAAATTTTCTGGGACGTCCCAGAAAATTTACTTTGAGATATCAGTAGTTTGGATAACAGGAGTTGAAATGTAAATAAAATTAGTAAATTGGTCCAAACTTTATTATTCATTATAAGAGGGTACTTCCAGATATCAGAGTTCGAGATATAGAGATTTGACTGTATTTACCTATGGCAAAGTCTATGTGTTCAGTCCACTCTATCAACTCTTCTAAAGCCACCTCCACTGTTTCACTGTGTTCCTCTTCTGTACCACTGTCTTTTATCTTTACAATACAGTCTTTCATTCTAGACACAGGGTCTGTTGTCATGTCATTGAGAGCGTTCTCCAACCATTCTTTCCTCTGGAGATATAAATTACAGGGCTCAGCCTAGATGGTGATTTGGGAGAAATAGTCTCCCTAAGCTGGCTGACTTTTCCCTATTTTGAGCTGAGGGAGAAGTGAAAATGTATAGAACATATAGGGAAACCCAAAATTTGGGCCAAAACTGCTCCCCAAAGTCCTGAAAATGTCGCAAAACTTCTCCCTGTCTGAAAGCTCTAGGCTGACCCCTGTAAATTAGTGTTGTTCGATTATGGGATATTCATAATCAATCATAGGAAATAATCGGAGGGATCATTTCGATCAATTTAATATAGAATCTATAATAGGAACTATGTGACTGAGTGTGCTATCATGTATAGTGTCTGGGAACATAGTGATATCACTGAAAAATTGTTGAAAATGATGTAAATACAACCTTATTCAATTTCTATGTTTATGGAATAAGTGACACATCAAAAACTGCCTTTTCCGATTCTTGGTCAAATAAAATATTCTTGGCCTTTGACAATGTTTTATTTATTTTTTTTTCTTCTATAAAAATGGTGATTATTCTGTATCTAGCAAGTAATGGGTAGGGTAAAGTTATGACATTTCAGTTGTGAATGCATGTGCTTCCATCTAGTTTTGTTTCCTTATATGATTTGACAAAGCAGTAATTTCTCACCTTTAATTGCAGGTGACTTTTTACTAATTTGTTGCAAATAGCAGTTAACATAAATATGTCTAGATTTTCTTTGACTGGCAGATATTTTACCGCAGACAATGACAATGCACTGTCGTGGGGTTCTCCTTTGAAGGAGGTTTTGACCAAGAACAAGATTGCTAGACCGCCTTTCAACTTTCTGGAACCCAAAATATTCCCACACGTGCAAGTGTGGCCAAAGAATGGATATATCTCTTCATCAGTAATTCAGTAGTTTTGATGACTTTTAATCAGCCATTTCCCCCCCAATAGTTCTTTTTCAGCTATAATCAGAGAAAGAAATTTTGGTGAGTCTCCAAATTTTTTCCCTTTAAATGAAATTACAACCAACAGCCAACACAGATCCACGGACACTGGAAAAAAAAAATGCTCGACAAAGGACTGTGGCAATCAGTGGTCTCCACAAGCTCCGGCGACCGGCCAATTCGCTGGCTACCAATATGAGTACCGCCGGCTACTTTTCACGCCAAACCTAGGCATCTTCAGATATACTTTCGTTTTTGTTTGTCTACACGTGTGGCATTACACACTGTAAAGTAAAAGTATAAGAAACAAGAGGGCCATGGTGGCCCTGAATCGCTCACCTGAGCATTAATCAGTTCACTGGCTCTGGTGAAGATTTATAAGAGTTTTTACCATACATGGGAATGGCAGCGACCTTGGTCATGTGACCAAGATCATTTGAAGAACTTTCAATCCTTTGACCCATGTGCAGGCTCCATATGAAATGTGAGTTTAGTCTGCCCAGTGGTTTCAGAGATGTTTGAAAATGTTTATGGATGGATGACAGAAGCAGCCAACACAAACACTGTAAAGCTCAGGTGAGCTGAAAATGGCAAAGTCGCTTCTCCAAAAAGTTCCCGTTCATGTTGAGTTCCTTTGATGGATTTGAACTAGACTGAATTAGGCAAACACAGATGATAGAATGGTAGCATCATTATCTCACTGTGGTGAAACTAATGTATTCCAAGGAGTTAACTTAATTTAGATTTGACCTAGTGACCTAGCTTTTGATCCGACATGACCCAGTTTCAAACTTGACCTAGATTTTATGGAGATAAACATTCTGACAAAGTTTCATGAAGATTGGATCAAAACTGTGCCCTCTAGGGTGTGCACAAAGTTTTTCTAAGATTTGACCTAGTGTCCTAGTTTTTGACCTGACATGACCCAGTTTCAAACTTGGCCTGGATATTGTGAGGATAAACATTCTGACATAGGTTCATGAAGATTGGATCAAAATTGTGCCCTCTAGAGTGTACACAAGGTTGTTCTTATATCTGACCTAGTGACGTAGTTTTTGACCCAACATGATCTACTTTCAAATTAGCCTAAATATGGTGATGATAAATATTCTGACAAAGTTTCAAAAAGATTGGATCAAAACTGTGTCCTCTAGAGCGTACACAAGGTTTTTCTAAGATCTGACCAAGTTTTTGACCCGACATGACCCAGTTTCAAACTTGGCCTAGATATTGTGAGGATAAACATTCTGACAAAATTTCATTAGGTTTGGATCAAAACTGTGACCTCTAGAGCGTACACATGGTTTTCCTAATATTTGACCTAGTTTTTGACCCGACATGACCCAGTTTCAAACTTGGCCTGGATATTTTAAGAATAAACATTCTGACAAAGTTTCATTGAGATTGGATCAAGCTGTGCCCTCTGGAGCGTATACAAGATCGTTCTTATATTTGACCTAGTGACCTAGTTTTTGACCCGACACCACCCAGTTTCAAACTTTACCTAGATTTCATAAAGATAAACATTCTGACAGAGTTTCATGAAGATTGGATCAAAACTGTGCCCTCTAGGGTGTAAACGAAAATTTTTCTAAGATTTGAGCTAGTGACCTAGTCTTAGACCCAACGTGACTCAGTTTCATAAGGGGCTTAGATCTATGGACAATTCACATTTTGACATAGTTTCATGAAGACTGGATCAAAACTATGCCTTCAGGTGGGTACGCAAGGTTTTTCTAAGATTTGACCTAGTGACCTAGTTTTCCACATGCCATGACCCAGTTTCAAACTTGTCCTACATATTATGAGGATGAACAAACTGACATAGTTTCATGAACTTTGGATCAAAACTGTGCCTTCTAGAGCGTACACAAGGTTTTTCTAAGATTTGACCTAGTGACCTAGTTTTTGACCCGACATGACCCAGTTTCAAATTCGTCCTAGAGTTTATGGAGATAAATATTCTAACAAAGTTTCATAAAGATTGGATTAAAACTGTGTCCTCTAGAGCGTACACAAGGTTTCTCTATGATTTAACCTAGTGACCTAGTTTTTGACCAGACATGACCCACTTTCAAAGTTATTCTATATATTATGAGGATAAACATTCTGACAAAATTTCATGAATTTTGGATCAAAACTGTGCCTTCTAGAGCGTACACAGGGTTTTTCTAAGATTTGACCTAGTGACCTAGTTTTTGACCCGACATGACCCAGTTTTAAACTTAGCCTAGAGTTAAAGGAGATAAACATTCTGACAATGTTTCATAAAGATTGGATCAAAACTGTGTCCTCTACAGCGTACATAAAGTTTATCTATGATTTGACCTAGTGACCTAGTTTTCAACCTGACATGACCCAGTTTCAAATTTGTTCTAGATATTATTCGGATAAACATTCTTACAAAGTTTCATGAACTTTGGATCAAAACTGTGCCTTAAACAGTTTTTACAAGGTTTTTCCATGATTTGACCTAGTGACCTAGATTTTGACCCGATATGACCCAGTTTCCAATTTAGCTTAGAGTTTATGGAGATAAACATTCTGACATAGTTTCATAAAGATTGGATCAAAACAATGTCCTCTAGAGCGTACACAAGGTTTTTCTATGATTTAACCTAGTGACCTAGTTTTAGACCCAACGTGACCCAGTTTCGAACTTATCCTAGATATTATGAGGATAAACATTCTGACAAAGTTTCATGAACTTTGGATGAAAACTGTGCCCCCTAGAGCGTACACAAGGTTTTTCTATGATTTGACCTAGTGACCTAGTTTTTGACCCGACATGACCCAGTTTCGAACTTGGCCTAGATTTTATAAAGACTAACATTCTGACAAAGTTTCATAAAGATTGGATCAAAACTGTGCCCACTAGAGTGTACACAAGCAAAAGTTGACGGACGTCCGTCCGGACATCCGGACGTACGACGGACATCAGGGTATCCCAAAAGCTCACCCTGAGCACTTTGTGCTCAGGTGAGCTAAAAAGAGGAGGAGGAAGTACAGAAGAGGTTTGAAGACAATATTAAACCGTGGACAGGAATGGGCTTTGCCAGCTCAACCATGGCAGCTGGAAAAAGGACAAGATGGAAAGGGATTGTTTCAAAGTCATCCATCTGTGGTGCCTCGGTTATGGGACAGAACAGAAGTAGTCCGACAGGAGTTTGGAAAATACTGCGGAATTGCATAGCAATTTTTTCCTTTAAGCTGCTGAAAATTCTGTTGGATTTCAAGACAAGTGATATTTGATGATGAGGAATACTGTACCTTGCTGAAGGAAAAAAAGAAGGCTCTGCTGGCCCCCAATTTATGTTTTTTCATGACTTTTTTACAACGGCATGTTTGAGTTGCCATGTGTAAAGGAAGTGAAAGTAGAACACGTGCATAGCATATACACTCGGGCTTTTCCGCTAGCATTAGTCAAGGTTATGTTGATCCATCCGTGATTTGCGAGGTCGGAATATCTTTTGATCCATTTATAGAATGGCTTTACGGAGATCGGTGATGGCATGACTCAGCCAATCAGGGACAATCGGAAATCGCCGATGAGACATGAAAAAGCTCGCGATTCTCAGTGACAGTGTGTAATGCCACGCCCGTTGACAAACAAAAACGGAAGTATACCATATTCAACCCTTTTGTGCGCTTAACATTTTCAAAATGGCATAAAATACCCGCAGTAGACTTTTTTCCTAATAAGCACCAATTTCAAAGAATTAATAAATATAGAATTTAATGTTTAAAGCATCAGATAAAAGCTGCTTATAGTCATGAAAGACGGAGAAGCTTTGTTAGTGAAAAATGAGAGAGAACTAAAGTGTTTTCAGCACTTGTGAACAAGCAATCAAAGAAATAAACTGGTAAAATTATGTGCGCTAATAATCATATGCCTCAGTAATTCCCATGATGTGCACTTATTGGGGCATGTGCATTAATTAGGTCGAATACGGTGTAATCTGAAGACACCTAGGAATGGCCTGAAAAGTAGCCGGCAGTACTCATATTTGTAGCCAGTGAATTCGCCAGTCGCTGGGGCTTGTGGAGAATACTGAGCCTGCAGGACCAACTAAACCCAATTTGGACTGGTCCTGTGGACCAGTTCTGATTCAGGCCTTAGATAAAAACCCTGTTTTAATCTTTCTTTTGCAGCCTTTCTTTTCCTGGTTATTTTTCACATAATTTCTTTAGTTTTCCTAATGAGGAAAAGTATTGGCAATATATCACAATATTGAAATTTCTGACAATACCCATTCCCAACTGGCGGTATCGAGAATTGTGGATAAACTCCTTTTTAGAACCAATATAGCCTTGAAGGTGGTATAATCGTGGATATAAGAACTAAATCACGTGACAGTCACATGTCAAATAATTTCTTGATATTTTCTTCTGACATAATTAGACCACACCACCAGATGAATAGCATGATACAGTTTCGATGCAAAACAATATCGTTTTGATGTTAGAAAATTCATCCGCATGTGATTGGGTGCTCTATTTATAGCAAATGTCAATGGGTTGTAAATTCGTGGATGTGTTCTGCCGCATGATAAAAAATCGACGTACCCATGTCAGGTCACTTATTCATTTTTTTTCTGTTTCATAGATGCTTTTGGGAACTCTTTAGTTTTAAACGGATTTTAAATAACCCAATCTATATCTGATAGTAATGATTAAAGGAAGATACCCATCCAATTAAACAGGATTCTTAAAGCTCCACCTTGAGTTTCCTACAACTAAAATATTTTAACTGTAGCGTCATAGCCCTTGAACAGAACGAGTTGAAATTCACTGTATCACTGTATGGTTATATTCGCTTGAATACTAAATAACAGTATGCACTGACTGTTTTCTTTGGAAATAAATATGAGCCTGGATTCAGCCCTACTCTCAAAACACAAGACTTTCTTTTTCAAGAAAAAGCAGATAAGGACCCCCGGTATAATAATCAAACAAGAGAACAATTTTGCAATAAGATTTTACAACCATACTAGGACCAACTGTTCACCGGAAGGTACAAAATCAGTAATCATTGCAATGTTATCTCAGGCTGATAACCGAGATCAGAAAATGGCCGCTATTCAGGTATGCAAAAAAGTAATAACAAAATAAGGCATAAAAGCGATTGGTCAAACTTTTTAAAAAGTTTTATTCCCTATTTAGGTTGTAGGCATTTGTTTTTTTTATTAAATAAAACCTTTATGCATGGTTAAATGTTGGGAGAATAAACACTTAGTTAAACTTCTTTTGCGCATGAATATTATGCAAATTACTAACACCCACGAATTTACAACTCCCACGATTTTACAACCTCCAACCATACTGATACATATTGATAGCCCTATCATTTACAACTTCAGAGTGTAGGAAGATGAAAACGATTTGATTTCAGTTATTACTACGGAAAGAAATTGTACTCACCTCTGGCGACATCATGTCAAATGAGTGCATTTCATCTTGGTCAGGATTTGTTGCAGAAGCCTCAGCACATATTTTCAGCAAATCTTTCATATCTCTGGGCATTCTCCCTCTGTCGTCCCCATCCCCTCCGGCCCCGCTACTACCCTGAGCGCTCATTCTATGCTCTTAGCAAAATTTTCTACGATCTTCTTCTATCGAGTTACTAAACTCGTTAAATTTTGTTGAAATCTCGAATTTTTAGAAATTTCGCGAACTTCTTTCTTTCTTTCTTTCAAATTTATGACTGGCTTGTTCAAATTTATGACTGGCTTGTTTAAACAAGATCGATTATAAGCTGGTAGAATTTTTAGTGCAGGTACTACTAAACTCGGGGTTACTAGAATTACCGGAATCTACCTTATTACTGGAATACACCAAAATAGACATTTATATTATCAAAATAAACTTAAATATTGCCAGAACAAATGAAATAAATACCATTTCCATATAAGTATTAGCCCTTTTTTTATTGGTAGTGAGAATAAATGGACCAGCATATGGGTATTAGCTAGTGGATTCATAGAATAACCGAAAAGCACAGACATACCGAAAAGCACCTGAAGAACCGAAAAGCAATTTAAAAAATCAGTTTTTCATGGGAATGATTAGGTTTTTCTTGGTTGGAAATCATTCGTAGTATTATTTGTGACACTTTTGTTAGCTTGGGTGTCATACCATAATAGCATTGTAAGAGAAAAGGGTGCTAATGATGCTCAACAATTTTTCAATGCTTTTCGATTACATCAAGGCAAATGAACTGCCATCTGCTTTATGTAAGAACAACACGAACCAAATTAGTAAATAAAACAGCATGATTGTAAATAGTCAAATATAGTTAAGTATAAACTGAACAGATTATCAATCGGAGACACAAAATTTAATGGCTGAGGATATCGGCACGACCGTCGTGCCGATAAGAATCCTAATCGGCAAGACGGTCGTGCGGATAAGAATCCTTATCGGCAAGACGGTCGTGCGGATAAGAATCCTTATCCGCACGACGGCGATCATATACTCCATTACAGATGATATGGTCTTTCTTACAATGGTTTCATACAACACTGTGTCAGCAATTCATATGGAGGACATTAAATAACTTTAAAAATGGTATAAAAGCATCTTATGGCCATCTTTTAGTTGTTAAAACATCTGAGAACCGGCACCCAGCTTTACCGCTCACGGGGGCAATCTTATTTTGGGCATATTCAAGTTCGATTTGCACAGGTTGTATCGTTTATACATATGTATGTTAAACGTAGTCAGTCAGACTTACAGTATGAGTTAGCACTGAAAAATTGGTTTAATTACCATTTTTTAATATTTTTTTTAGTTTGTTCTGCTTATGTACAAATCCTGAGAATTCAAAAAATTAATAAATAAACAACAACAACTAATAAGTGCAACCCAACAATTATTATATCTGACAATATTTATCAGACAAGTAACACAACTGACTTTGACCGACAAGTTATTAAAAGAAAGTTAGGCATGATTTATGAGACTAACTGTCCTTAACTTGTCGGTCAAGGTCAAAGATTTATTTCAGTTGTTGGACAAGGGCAAAGATTTTTAGACTCATTTTATATCAGTTAAGTCTGCTACAATAAATTTACATTATGTAATGCTATTTATTAATAGGTTTCAACATTTTTCTAAAAGGATAAATTAGTCTAGATTTCTTTCAGTAATTTGTCGGTCAAAATCAAAGATTAGTTTCTATTGCTAATTCAAACCAATGGTTTAGTTCAACATATTTTATATTGGTAACATATATTATAAATTGATAAATTTAAAATGATGGGAATGAGACGGAATTAGGCCGTAAACAAAATATTGACAAAAACTTTGCTGGGAAAAAAGTCTGACACAAGCAGGTCACAATCAAATATTTTCCTGATTCAGCTTGTCTGTCAAGGGCAAAGATTTGTTAGAAATAAGTTTATCTCAGTTAACAAAATAAACTATTAATTGGCAAATGTTTTATGCGACAAATGATTTTTTATTAAAAAAAAAAAAAACAATAATAAAAAAAAAATGCCGTGTGGGGTCTTGAACCCGGGTCGTAGGTTTGCGAGGTCGCGCGCATTACCACTGCGCTACTGCCGCTGACAGTTTTGCGGTGATAATCTAAATTACTTAATGTCAAGTGTTCAATATACAGCTGTTGTCATACCCACATCGGACTGTGTTTTAACTGTAATGTACTTGTTTTAAACGTTAACCTGATCATCCGACCCGATAAAAAGTGTTCAGCAACTGATGTTGAAATATATAATTCGCATTTTTGCAATTACTCGCCGGCTCTATGTCCGACAGTCAAAAGGCTTCCATGATGAAATATAAGAAAATAATTGAAATTAACAATGTGTCGTTGTGACTCAAATACTTAAGAACAATTATTTACAAACAGAAATGAAATAATATTATTATACCATAAATAATAATTCTCAGAATGATTGCAACTTTGTCTAAAGAATATCTGACCGCCGTCGTGCGGATAAGGATTCTTATCGGCACGACCGTCTTGCGGATAAGAATTCTTATCGGCAAGACCGTCGTGCCGATAAGGATTCTTATCCGCAAGACGGTCGTGCCGATAGTCACTCCCAAATTTAATGGTAAACAAGACTTGTGAAAGTGCTTTTCGGTTATATATTTGTGCATTATTTTGGGTGGAAAATCATTGTCAGTTACTCTTTCAATGCTTCTACCACCCATGGAATTAATATTACAATGATAATTCAAAAAAAAACTGTTTTGTTTTTTTTAAATTGCTTTTCGGTTATTCCATTGCTTTCCGGTATTTCTGTGCTTTTCGGTTATTCTATTTACCGTTAGCGAGGTATCACTGTGCAGATTGCAAGCTGGTTTGGGTCTTTGTATGGGTCGGTCACTTGCCAGCAATTACATTCAGCAAATAGATCTATTAAATGGAATATTTTAGATAAAATTATTTATATTCCGGTCAAAATAAAGTGTATTTCGGTAAACAAAAACGTGTATTTTGGTATATTCCGGTAATTAAGTGTACTCCGGTATTTCTAGTAACCGCTAAACTCGATATTACTAAAACCTTGTACAGTACCGCACTGGGGTAAAATAGAGTACCGCACTGCCGAAGATTTCCGAATTTAACGGACTGTACCGTAGGCAGAGAGGCGCCGTGGTCGAGTGGTTAGACAGGCTCGGTTAGGTTGCAGAAAGTCGCCGGAAGGTCGTGAGTTCGCGGCTCATCGTGGCCATCCGACGACTGGAAAACTCTCTCAGTCAACCCAGCGAAAGGAGAGGGATGGGCTCCACTTTCATCTGCTGTGCCCAAGATACAGTGCGTCTCTAACTACGGCTATTAGGCTATGAGTAACCTTTACCTTTTTACCGTGGGCAAAGGGCATGTTACTAAGTTAGTACATGCTGATTCTGTAAATAAGTTTTCTATTTGACATGTAAATGTATTTGCAGTATATACATATTTACAGTATGCTGAAATCTTAATAGACCAACCTCAAAAAAGATTTTAGTATTGATTAAAATCCATTTCAATAAATTCTCAGGATAACTGTCACATGGTAGTCCCTGTCTTTTAGATTTTGTTGGTTACTAATATAAAAGAATTCTTTGGAGAAAAGGCCTTGACAAGATAATGTAATTTTGCCATATTATTAATATTTATGCATGCATGCCACGAAAAGTGATCTTTTGTATATATTGAGATGGAGAAGTATTTTTGTTGACAAAAATTTGACATCAAGCAAATATTTATTAATAGATTCATTATTTACTCTCACAAGGAGATTGCATATAACGTCAATGCGGTAAACTTCGGCATTTACTCGACACTGTACGGAAATTTCCGAAAGTGAGATACAAGGTTCTAGCCGGTGCGGTACGGTACAAGGTTTTAGTAACAGCCTCCTAAACACCAGTTACCTGTGAGAAAATACCGTTGAAGATCATATGGAATTCAACGGTATTTTCTGACATGTAACTGGTGATCCAAAAGTCATATGGAGTTTAGATAATACCAGAGAGGATCTACAGCCTAAAGGCTTGGATACAAAGAAATAGAGATACGGATTACAAGAAAATATCAAAATGCACATTTTTTAAATTGAAATATACTTGATGTAACCAGAAACATCGAACATACCAAATGTTGCTTATACAAACATGGAACAGTGGTTATCAGTTTTGTTAAGTCTTTGTTGATAGAGGGAAGCTACTCACCAGTAACTTGCCGCCACAGGTTATCATAGTGCAAAGCTTATGTCAACACTTAAAATGCTCTGTGGGAGACACCATAACCTCACTGATCCCTACAATGTTGCCATTTCTAAACTTATTTTTGATGATCCGTACATTAATTAAATTCACTGACGTGTCCAGCAGATACACAGACTGACAAAGTGGGTGTATTATAAAAGGCAGGTCATGCTTACTAGTCGCAAGCACTTGATCACACATCCGTATTGGGACCCATGTCTGTGTATCTAACTATTCGGCTTTGTCCATCTTTCTATTGTTTCAGAGGCTTGGACTTACGAGTTTGGTAGGCTGACTAATTTTACTTTAACTAGAAAATTGTGTCTGTAAGACACAGGTGATGCCCCCGTGCTCCCCAATTAACCCTTGCACCCCTTTCTCCCTCCACCCCACCCCCACCACAAATTCAAAGAAGTGTGCATGGTCTCAAACTGTGAAAACTGATTAGTCATAAGCTGTAATATGTCTTGAGAACATTAGCTTGTTACCGATATTGTTAAAAAAAAAAAAAAAGATGAAAATTTCTTAATTCAAAAACTGCAATTTTGCTAAAAACATTTTTTTTATCATAAAATATCTTCATGACGATCTTTATTATGTCTGTAACACATGTACAAAGTTTTAAAGCCATCTATCATATCTGTGAGAGAAGTTGATTACACACTGATATCAAACACTGAAAATGACTTAAGTTTGAAAGCCCATAATTTTGTCAAAATTACACTTTGTGACCTTCAAAAATCTTCATGCATATCTTCAATATGTCTGCAACAATTGTGTGCAAAGTTTCAGCTTGATCTGTTATAAGCTGTGGGAGGATTTGATTACACAATCTTGCTACCTTAAATCACAAACCAACACTGAAAATGTTCAAGTCCAAAAGCCCGTAATTTGGCCAAAAAATTATTTTTTTTGGTCATAAGAAATCTTCATGCACACCTTCAATATGGGAGTTGATTACACAAACTTGCTACCCTATATGACTAACCAACACTGAAAATGTCTAAGTCCGAAAGCCCATAATTTTGTCAAAACTAATGTTTTGGCCATAAGATATCTTCATGCACATCTTCAATATGTCTGCAACATGTGTGCAAAGTTTCAAATTGATCCATCATAAACTCTGGGAGGAGTTGATTACACAAAGTTGCTACCCTCTATCAGTAATCAACACTAAAATGTCTAAGTCTGAAAGCCCGTAATTTTGTCAAAACTAATTTTTTGGCCATAAGAAACCTTCATGCATTATGTGTGCAAAGTTTCAAATTGATCCACCATAAGCTGTGGGAGGAGTTGATTACACAAACTTACTACTAAAATGTGCGACGGACAGACAGACAGACGGACAGACAGACGGACAGGGGTAAAACATAATGCCCCCTGACTATCGTCAAGGGGGCATAAAAACTGATATGCTAGGACTGAAACTTTTAAAGTCCAACTTCATCCCACACACAAATAGAAACTGGAATGCACATCCCTTTTTTGCCTATTTCCTCTACTGAAGTTTCTGAGGACTACATTTTCAAAGTTCACGTCCTTAATAACAGATCAAGAAACTAGACCTATAAGTCTCCCACAGTCTTCCGGATATTTGAATAGCTTGCAGCTACATGCCTCTATGATCAACGGAGGAACTGATGTCCTCCTGTCATAACCATATTTTTGTATGTCTGAGAACCGCGAACCTTTACAGCAGATTTAGAAAAAATAACAGAGTCTACCAACGGTTACTGAACATCTCGTACAGGGAACATGCAACCAATGAGATGTTCGCAGAAAGATTTAATCGGCCTCTGGAGATTACGATGAACCCTTAATCATGGTAAAAAAAGTACAAATAAAGTAGTTTGGCCATATCTAAAAGTCTTCTTGGCTCGAAAACACGACACTCCATGGTACAGGGAAAGGATAAACGAGTAGAAGTAGACAGAAGGTGAGGTGAGAAGACAATACTAAAGAGTGGACAGGGATGGAGTTTGTCAGCACAACTAGGGCAGCTGAAAACAGAACCAAGTGGAAAAGGAATGCTGCAAATTTATCTGTTGTCCCCAAGTGACCTTGCAGTGTTATTGGATAGACTAGACTTGAATAAAACGTCTTTTGGTCTCGTTATATTTGTTCCTCTATGTTGGACTGGTGTGTCTGGCATCGAAGATGCAATATAGTTCCCTTTTGTTGTTAAAATTAAAATCTTCAAAAGTTCCTTCAAGAGGTGAGAATACATACAGAAACAGGAACATGGGCCAGACTACGTAGTTTTGGCTAATAAAGCCTCGCCAGTGACCCGACAATATCTGGTACGAAACCAGATAAAATTTCCTTTTAAAAGGAAGGCTTGTCCAGCTAAGACAGTGAAATGTTCATGAGTTGTTTATTCAAGTAAACCCAGTTGTTAGTGCACTTTCTGTTGCTAATTTTTATTTAGCAAAGTAAAATTTCTTAACTTCTTGAATGGTGGCATTATCTACAGGTGTGAGGTAAAACAAGTGTAGACTTTATTTGAAAAACAGATTGAGGAAATATTTAAACACACACACACGGGCCGTGTTACGCAATCGGTAGGGCACTTGAGTCATAAGTCAGAGGCCCTGGGTTCGAAACCCGGTCTTAGTACTAATTAACCGCTTAGGAGGTCTAAGCCTGCCCAAGAATAGTGTGGTAAGGTTAACTGACCGTCCCGAATTGACCATATCTGTTTACCGTGGACGTTAAGCGACAAATCACACATACACACACACACACACACGCACGCACGCACGCACGCACACACACACACACACACACACACACACAGAGTTTTCCAATGTTTAAGCCGTTAGGCATGTCTCAAGGAAATTTACTATATGGACCTATATCAAGTCTGTTCTATATGGCTGCTAAGTCACATTTAGTTTGAATCAATATTTTAGGAAAGACTGTTTCAAACCTGTGTCTGTGGAATCTTGGCACATCTGAACTTGGTATTAAAAGAAGACAACAAATATATATTCACTGAACTATATTTTTGGTTTTAGTAGCATCAGTGACAGTGACTAGAAGGAAATTTTGACACTCTGAGAAGAAAATGCATGCTACTATTGTTTGAGATAATAACTTGCTTGCTTTACAACATTTAGGAACAATAAAGCACGGAACCCATTGCGTTCATACCTCCATGAACTTCCGAAAAATGAAAATTATCTCTTACATTTATACTATGTTTTCACATCAATTTTGGTACTTATTTGTGAAGTTCTGGCTAATTTTACGCCAAGGAAAGGACGAAGAACAGCTATTTACCAACGTGTTTGGTAATGACGTTCAACAGCCGTCACTATGACATGACGTATATCAAACGTTACGTCGGCCAATCAACTTATCGAATAATCCGTGACGTCGAATAATCAGCGACGTCGCTTAAGCGTAACGTTGCATGACTGCGTGTTGTTCATGGATGTATGAACATCGTCAGCCCAGTAAAGGTTCATCTAAGGAAATCGTCGACATGTGTAAATATTTCTCTGTACATTTGTATAGGTGAAATTAAAAGGCAACATTAGAGACTGTTACAAGAAAACATTGATGCAAAGCATCAATACGCCGTGAAAGTCAGTCACATTTAGCTTCTGCGACCAGTAGGCCTAACTGTGCACATATACAGGAATCTCGACACTAGCAAAGGTAGCCTAATATAGAGTTATGCGGTGTTGTGAAGCTGATTATAGTTTATTGGCTTTCTGCTACTATTGTATACGTCATAAGCATGTGGGCAGGTTCTTGAAAAACATGCATCATAATGATGGATTTCTGATCTGCTCGGATTTATTTTCTATTCAGATAATATTTTAGTTTCGCCTGCTACTAGCAGAAACTAGGTAGATATACATGTGTATTACTTTACTGTTCCTGTGTCTGTGGCATTATCACCGTCGGTGCCGGTGTCGTATACTTAACGTTTTTTGGTTGAGTGTTTTTTGTGACAATGCGCAAACAGGCGAGAGATAGCATGTCCTTATGTAATATTGGAAATAGACTTCAACTCTAGGTTTCATCATATTTTACTCCATGTAATAGGACTTAACATGGTTATTTTTTGCCCATACAGTAATGTAGATTGTTGACGCAGTAATTCTGCATATGTTGATAGGAGGTAACGTGTATGTTTAACTTCAGTTCAGTTTCCTATCGACGTTCCCCAAGGGCTGGTTTAGCCACTTACGAGATTTAAACTTGGTTCAATCCAATTTTTTAATTTAATTTATTTATTTTTTATTAGTGAAAGGTCAATATACAGTAATACGTCAAGCTTTCAAAAATATATACATTCTGCTGGCTATCACTCTGACATGTAATTATTTACGTTCAAATTTGTATATTTATTATGTTGTTTAAAAATTATCTTTACCTTTAAGAAACTAGTCTACTGCGTAATACAAAATTAACGAAGACTTGTTGCAAATTATATAAGTATTACCTCCCTTGAAACATGCCATAGGCGATTCATAAAAGAATCCTGCTTTATGCCATATGCGACCAACAAAGGTACCTATCAGACTGCATTTTGCGCAGTCTGATCATTACCATGTGGGCGATCCTATACATTTTCTGTTGTCGGATATGAATAAAAAAATGCACTGAGGCAAAGTAGCAGGCGAAATTGTATGTATTTTAAGACGTACGCGAAGGTACAAAAAAACAACGTCCGGCATATACTAAAATACAGAGTGGAGTCAACCTTTCGAGTGGAGCCTTGGAGTGGAGTGGTTTTTTTTTTCAAACTGCCAAGACTTAATGCTGCTGACTCGGATAGATATACAGTATGGCTATAATGTTTAATTATTGTTCCCCAAAGTATACTTGGCTTGGCCTAGCTTAGTTCATAGTGTTATGCTTTCAAGCAAGCTATTATGTTATTTCACATAATCTGGCTAGTCCAGGAGAGAAATTAGAACATGCCCCTTTGCATTTTGCAACTGGTCATTGCCCGAAAATGGTGAGGCATGGTTTCTTGTCCAGAATACTCCAAAATACCATTCCAAAAAACCACGCCACTCCATAGGTTGACCCCACTCCATATTTTAGTATATGCCAACCCTCCTGGTATTTTCCGAATGAGCGTGACGTCATTTCTTCCGAAAATAACTCGGTATCACTAAACGACATGAATACTGGCTTGTGGCCGAAACCACAAGCCAAAAAAAAAGGCATACTTTAATTTCTTAATTTTATTGGGCAGTCGATTCAAAGACTGATTAGTTTCAAAAGGATCCAAATAATACAAAAGACGATGATCTAGAATAATAGTCTAAATCGATCTCAAATTTTAGATTTCTCAGAATCTATCCTCTGATCTCAAAGGATGTAAATGAAATATAATCTGCACTATGGATGATGTACGGGGAGACGTTTTACGGCCTCCACACGGCACAACACCAGCTGCAGTGAGGTAAAATTAAAATCTTAAAAAGTTCCTTCAAGAGCAGAGAATACATACAGAAATAGGAACATGGGCCAGACTACGTAGTTTCGGCTAATAAAGCCTCGTCAGTGACCCTTTCTCTTTTTTTTCTTTGTCTTGTGTGGGTTGTGTTTTGTGACTGTGGCCTTTCCTCTGTATCTCCATTTATACTTTAACTTGAAAAGGACTCTTTGGAAGCAAATCTAACAAGAATTGTCAGCAGACAATAAAGCGCGACTTACGGGAGCTTGACGGGAGTTTTGAGGGCGGGATGTGGGAATCGATTGTATTAATTCCTGATCATTGCCTATCTTTCTACTTTTGACAAGATCAAGTTTAAAATGGACAATACTGGCAAGTGAAATGAGATCAACTGCAGTGTCAGAATGAACAGTTCTCCTAAAACAATTCAAACCTCAAAAATATTGCCAGAGGTATGACAATATCAATGAATTGTGAAATATAGGTCGCAGTCACTTAGAAGTGACGTGGGGCTAATTGCTGTATCCGAACATACCATTACACCAAGTATAATACAAGTCAAAGATATAGTGATAGAGATATTGGCTTAAATCACTTGACCATGAAGTATAGGTTACACTGACCTGCCACTCATAGTGTACGCCAAATGATATACCCAAGTTTATGCAAATCCATAAAATAGTATTAGATCAATGGATCGCAAAATATAGGTCACACTGACCTACAATAAGTATGAGGGCAGTCACAGTGTCAGCCCAAACCGTGAACCGAAGTATAATGCAAATCAATGAAATAGTGTTTGAAATTTTGGCTAAAATCACTGGACCATGAAATATAGGTTTTTCTAACCTACAGTTAGTATGAGTTCACTCACAGTGTCAACCCAACCCATTAACCCAAGTATAATGCAAATCCATATAAACATGTTAGAAATAAAATGAAAAGAAAAAAAACGAAAAAAAAAATGACCCATGAAATATATGTCACACTGACCTGTTACTAGTATAATTCACTCATAGTGTCAGCCCAAACCATTAACCCAACATATAACATATAACCTAAGTATATTGCAAATCCATTACACAAAGTATAATAGAAGTCAATGAAATAGTTTTAGATATATTAAATCACTGGACCATGAAATATAGGTCACACTTATCTACAATTAGCATGGGGTCACTCACACTGTCAGCCCAAACCAATGACCCAAGTATAATGCAAATCCATGTTGCAGTGTCAGAAATATGATGCAAAATCACTGGACCATAAAATATAGGTCACACTGATCTACAATTAGTATGAGGTCACTCACAGTGTCAGCCCAAACCATGAACGCAAGTATATTGCAAATCCATGAAACAGTGTTAGAAAAACGAGGAACCATGAAATATAGTTCATCCTTGATATGCATCACGCTTTTCAGTACATCCTCCCAAGATATACATATGGAGCAAGTTGAAAGACTCTATCTCTTTTGGTTACGTAGAAACTGAGAAACTGAGCTAAAAGCAATGGGTGAATATTTTTCCATGTTCAGTCATCCTTGAAATATAGGTCATGGCACGATATGCAGCATTGCTGTCAGTAGATCTTCTGCAGATGTATCTACTGAGCAAGATTGAAGACTCTGTCGCCTGTGTGTACTTAGAAATTGAGCTAAATGCAATCGATAAATATATTACTATGTTAAATCAACCGTGAAATATAGGTCATGACTCGATATGTATCGCCGCTCAGAAAATCTTTCCCCAGGTGTATCTACGTAGCAGTTTGAAGACTCTATCCCTCGTGATAACTTAGGTGTTATGTTTTCGAGTTCATGAAAACAGTTAAGATGTATTAATTAAAGCTCAAAGAGAACTCAACACACTGTGTTGTATACATACATCTACTTTATTCAAGATCTAACAAAGAACTACCAAAAGCGCCTGGCGCAGCAGTGCGCGTTACTCATGCATGCTACATGCAAATATAAAAGGTCATAGGTAACAGTGGGTGAACTTATAGATACGGTTACATCTCCCTTGTTTTAATTAAAGTTCATTAATTTTATTAATGTTCAATAACTTCAGAATAAAGACGGATTTTATTGTCTTTGATAAAAGTTCAAGTCTGTTGAAATCTCCAGTGCCAACAACCACACCATAAAATAAAGTTTGTTTACTGAAGCACAGGCTGTTAAGTACTTTCACAGATAATTTTCCTTTAATTCGGATACTGAATGTCAGATATGTTTATCGTAAGCACATGTGAAAGAAAACCACTCCATATAATCTATTTATCATTAAGATCAAGTTCACTTTTGCCACATGGGGTCGCTCAAATATTTGTTGGGAATGACCTGACGCCCTGATCTAGTGATATATTTTCCCGTGTCTGTTTTGATAGGAGAGGCCATTTCAGGGGAAATATTTGCTGACTCAGCGCTTTCATTGCAATTTGGGAGGTTGCTGATATCTTGCTGACATGTAAGCGTCCTTTCTGAATCAACATCAGGCTGCGTGAGAGAATTTTGTAAAGGCAAAAGTTCAACATTCTCGCGAGTCTGGTCTTTTGTTTTATGAATGAACTTACGGTTTCTGCGGTAAGTGCCTCCGTCATTGGTTTGCAAAATGTAAGATCGATCATCGTGTTTGTCGGTGATTAATGCAGGCTTCCATAATTTGTCAAACAATTGTACACGTACTTTGTCGCCTATTTTTAGTAATGGTAATTTCTTTGACGACCTGTCATGGTATGTCTTTTGTTTTTCACGGTCGTAAGACAACTTTTCGCGCACGTCGTTCAATTTGATTTGCTGCGGTTTTAATTGTTCGTTAGTGCAGGGAAGTACTGATCTTAAACGCCTACCCATTAACAGCTGAGATGGTGATGACCCACATGCTAAAGGAGTAGTCCTGTATTCTAGGATTGCCAAATATGGGTCATTATTGCTGTCTTTTGCTTTTTTAAAGATGCGTTTTACGATGGAGACTGTTTTCTCGGCCAACCCATTACTTTTAGGGTAAAGTGGTGAGCTATGGACAACTTGGAAATTCCAGTCCTTTGCAAACGAAGAAAACGCGTCGGACGTATAGTAAGCGGCATTATCACATACCAACTTTTCTACTATACCGTGCCTTGAGAAAATGACCTTAAGCTTTCGTATTATTGAAATACTTGACGTACTGGAAAGTAGGTCTACCTCAAAGTACCGGCTAAAATAGTCAACTGTGACTAGGTAATCTTTATTGTCCCATGTGAATACATCTGTACCCACGACCTGCCAAGGTCGGTCTGGTATATCATGTGAAACCAGGGGTTCCTTAGTGTTGGACTTTCTATACTGTAAACAAACGTTACAGTTCAACACATGACTTGTAATGTCAGCGGTCATACGCGGCCAAAACATTATGTCTCGCGCGCGCTGAAGAGTTTTTTCTACCCCCATGTGCGAGTCATGCACTTTTTGGGTCATCTCATGTCTGAGGCAGGCTGGAATCACTATTTTCTGTCCCCTAAAAATGAGATCGTCCGCGGTAGATAACTCGTCTCTGTGATTCCAAAACTCTAAGATTGACGATGGGCACTGTTTTCTAGTGTCCGGCCATCCGTCAAGAATCGTCTGCTTCAATGTTTGAAATTGTACGTCGTTTCGCGTGGCTTGTCGCACCTGCTCTATTTTACGGTCTGATACAGCAATTGTCGAAATAATAGTGTGGATATGTAAATCCAAGCCATCAGATAGTTCTGGATAAGTATCTGAGAGGAATTTCCGACTTAAGGTGTCAGCGACCGGCATGTTCACTCCACTGACGAAGCGAATTTCAAGGTCATACCTTTGCAGTTGTAATAGTATACGCTGTAATCTAGGCGGTGCGCTACAGAGAGATTTCTTTGCGATTGATGATAATGGCTTATGATCGCTTTCTACAATTACGTGTTTACCGTAAATATACTGATGAAAGCGCTTACAACCGAACAAAATCGCGAGCATCTCTTTCTCGATCTGTGCGTATCCTACCTCGGTCTGAGTAAGTGTTTTTGATGCGTATGATACAGGTCTACCTTCCTGTAACATGGTAGCACCCAGTCCGTATTTTGAAGCATCTACCTGGAGCGTTATTTGCTTCTCAGGGTCAAAGAATGCTAAGACAGGACTTTCAGTCAGGACGTCTTTGATTTTCTGGAATGCTGTGTCATGACAGTCATCCCAAATAAATTCTACGTCCTTCTTCAACAAGTCTCTCAAAGGGATTGTTATTGTAGCTAGGTTTGGAGCAAACCGTGTCAAGTATGTGACCATTCCCAATATGGTCTCCAGTTCAGCTCTGTCTTTCGGGGCTGACATTTGTTTAATGGCAATTAGTTTCTTGTCATCAATTTTCAAGCCGTTTTGCGTTAGTACGTGACCGAAATAAGGTACCTCCGTTACACCTATCGTGCATTTGTCCGGATTTAACTTGATGCCGCGTTCACGAGCGCGCGACAGTACCTTGCGCAAGTTTTCATCGTGTTCGGCCCTTGTCTTGCCATATACTAGAATGTCGTCGACTATAGCCGTGACACCCGACATTCCTTCGAACGACTCGTCAATCTTGCGCTGAAATTCGTCCTGAGAGCAGTTTAAGCCAAACGGGACGCGGAGATATCGGTACCGACCGAAAGGTGTGTTAAATGTGGTAAGGTACGACGATTTTTCCTCAAGCTTTAAGCTCCAGTAGCCACTTGTTGCATCAAGTACAGAAAAGTATGCGGCTCCTGACAAGTGCGACACTACTTCATCGAAAGTGCGCATCGGATAATGCGGTCTGCGGATCGCGTCATTAAGTGCTTTAGGATCGAGGCATATCCTCAGGCTTTTAGTTTTGGGTTTCTCTACAACTACAAACGAGTTTACCCAATCCGTCGGACACGTTACTTTGGCAATTATGCCTTGACTTTCCATTCTCGACAATTCGGACTTAAATCTGTCACGTAACGCTACCGGTATTCGTCGAGGCGAGTTTACCACTGGGACTGTGTCGGGTTTTAAATGGAGTTGTATGTCACCGGGGATCAAACCTACTCCCTTAAACAAGTCGGGAAACTTTTGCAGGATGTTTTCCTTGGTGCAAGTCTCCTGCTGTTCTACACTTTGACAAACAGGATTGTCAACAGAGTATATCAGCTGAATTAAGCTGAGGTCAAGAGAGGTTTTGAGGCTCAGTAAGGGTATCTTACTTGTTTCTACAATGTAAAATTGTGCGTCAACGCTTTTGTTATTATAGCGACAGGTCAGAGTGATAGTACCTTTGACATTCAAGGCATCACCTGTATACGAGGATAATTGACTATCAGGGGGTGCTAATGGGTGCTTAATGTTAAGCTCATGAAATTTGCTTAATGGAATAATGTTAGCTTGAGACCCTGTGTCTATCTTAAACCTAAGGGGTGTTTTCTTTGGACCAACATGTACAGTGGCAAAAGCTTGATCATAATGAGAAAAAGACTTATTTACCGTATCAACATAAAAATCCGATAAATTCTGTTCTTCCTCATACTGTTCATTATTTACTTCATGCACCGTTTTTGATCTACACACGCGCTTGAAATGATTGGATTTGCCACACTTCCTGCAAGTTTGTCCTTTTGCTGGACACACTTCACCTTGATTATGACTGTCATATCCACAATTTCTACATTGATTTTGATTTTTGTTCATCTTTTGACGATCCGATGGTTGATGTGGTGTATATCCCGTAGCCCCATTTGTTTGCCGTTGTCCCTTTTTGGCGCCCGATCGTTTCGTCCCCCAGTTGTTCTTCTTTCGTACCACATGAATGTCATTTTGGTTTGATGACATCTGCTTCATTTGCTCCATAGCATACTCGTAATTTTGGCTAATTTGTACAGCTTTATCTAGTGTCAAGTCTTTTCCGACATTGATTAGTTTTTCCCGTATCTTTGGGGAATTAGTTCCAAACACGATCCTGTCCCGTATCATTTCCTCGGGTTTGTCAAAACTGCAGTCTCTGGCTTTAAGTCTAAGCCTGGTGACAAATGAGTCTATTGTCTCACTGCCTTGAACCTCATTGTTAAATTGATATCTAGCAAAGATAGGATTCAGCGTCGGCTGAACGTGTTTTTTGAACCTGGAGTAAAATGTTTCCAACTTTTTCGCATCACCCTCACTTATGTCCGTCCATGAGTGGCGAATGTCCCTTCCTTTGTCTCCTACCCAGAGCAACAGATAAGAAACATGTTCTTCTTCCGTTTTAGACTTCAACGGTCCTGAAAAAATTAAGTCCACGTGTCGGCGAAATTTTTCCCATTGTTCTGGCAAGTTTGTGTCATCCCAGCGCATTGCTGGAGGAGTAATTCCTGATAATTCCATAATGTCAATTAGATTTCACTTCTAGACACCATGTTATGTTTTCGAGTTCATGAAAACAGTTAAGATGTATTAATTAAAGCTCAAAGAGAACTCAACACACTGTGTTGTATACATACATCTACTTTATTCAAGATCTAACAAAGAACTACCAAAAGCGCCTGGCGCAGCAGTGCGCGTTACTCATGCATGCTACATGCAAATATAAAAGGTCATAGGTAACAGTGGGTGAACTTATAGATACGGTTACGGTTACTGAGCAAAACGCAGCAAATTAATATTTTTCCATGTTCAATCAACCGTAAAATATAGGTCATGATCCAATATGCATCGCTGCTTTTAGTAGATCTTCTCTAGATGTATATATGGAGCAAGTTTGAAGACTCTATCTCTTGCCCTTACTTAGAAACTGAGCTAAACACTACAGGTGAATACTTGCCCTATGTTCGATCAACCCTAAAATATAGGTCAAGGAATGACATGCTTCGTTGCTTTCAGTAGATCTTCTCCAGATGAATCTATGGAGAAAGTTTGAAGACTTTGTCCCTTTTGGTAACTTAGAAACCGTGAATATTAAGCTTACACACACACACACACACACACACACACACACACACACACACACACACACAGAGAGAGAGAGAGAGAGAGAGAGAGAGAGAGAGAGAGAGAGAGAGAGAGAGAGAGAAGCGGATGCACACGAAAGGAATTGTAATGAGCCCGACTTTGCTTCACAAATTCGCGCTAACAAATGGAGGGCTCACGGGAGGGCTAGCAAGTGCCAATCGGCATCATTCTGAAAAGGCTTTATCCATGTCCCATTGTTTGAGAGAGTCTATCAGCTGTCTTCAGCAAACACACAATTTTAAAACTGATAATCAGCTATAACGTCGTAAAGACGTTGTTTTGCCGTTAGGTGTCTATTGAGAGTGTCTGGTTGAGAATAAATCATCAGTCACGAATTTGTTTCGGTTCTGTACAATTTACTTTACTGAAGCTAATCGACTACACCCATTTGGAGTGCTGATTGTTGCTGACGTTGTAATGTCTTTGTTTTATGTTGCAAGTAAAAAAAGACATATAGAATCGAAATTGCTTAAATCTAATCGTTCAAATGGCTGTATACAATGAGTCTTTCAAACGAATTATGCGCTTTGCAGAGTTATTTTCGAGAAATGGCCTTTCGTACCACATGCGGGTTCGCTACCATCCGTTTCGAGTGGTGCGTAGAAACACCGAAAACTCGGCGTTTTTCAGCTCTTACAAAACATACACTCAATGAATCTTTCAAACGAATTATGCGCTTTGCAGAGTTATTTTCGAGAAATGGCCTTTCGTACCTCATACGGGTTCGCTACCATCCGTTTCGAGTGGTGCGTAGAAACACGAAAACTTGGCGTTTTTCAGCTCTTACAAAACATATAACTTACTTGATAACTTACTTGATCCACCGGTGAATCACCTAAGCCCCTATGGGCTTTTCTTCACCACCAATATAGTAACTTGAAATTTTGGGTGTCCTGACTTCTAGTTCTTATTAGGAATTGTATGTTGCTCTTAAAAATGTCACTTATAACAGCCACTAATATATATGCCACATCCTATATTAACATGCCACCCCCATTTAATAGACGTCGTCAGTATTATAATGTAGAGAATTCCATTCCTTATCCAATCTAGACTTGAACTCATTCACTGTGCTAGACTTGACAACACAATCTGATAGACTATTCCATGGACTTATAACACGAACAGCAAAGGAATGTTGCCTGAAACCTTTATGACAATTTGGTTTATATAACTTTAAATGATGGCCCCTAGTCCGAGATGTGGAGAAGGTAAACATGTTTTCCACTGAAACATCCTCAAAGCCCTTCAAAATTTTAAATAGTTGGATCATATCTCCTCGTTTTCTGCGGTAATCCATAGAGAATAATTTCAAACTAGTTAATCTTTCTGTATAGCCTAAACCCTTCAATTCTGGCACCAATCTTGTTGCACGTCTTTGTACATTTTCTATCAATTTTTTATCTTTCTTGACTTCAAGAAGTCGGAGACTCTTGACTCTGCAAATTTATGTAAACATCTGTATTTGATAGATCCTACCATTGAATTTAAGTGCAATCATTAGTTTTATCTTTGAATTTATTGTAACATCAGGTTCAGCACACATGTAAATTGGTGCTATTATGGTTACTGCAAAGTAGTCCGGGACATACCAAGGTTACTAGAGGTCTCTCTGCTCCAATCCTTGGCCTCCCACCCATCTCCTTACCAATTACTCCACTTTTTGACTTCCAATACTGGCCAGACAGCATTATCCTATTTGATCAGGAGAGAATAAAGAGATAAAACTGCATGTAAAGAGAGGTAATAAAATATGCAAATTGAGTCTAAAGTATGCATATTCGCTTTATTCCATAATTACAAATTCTTTTTAAGTCAAACAAGTGTAGAGGGTGAGTGGGTATGTGAGAGGAGGTGGAAATATAGGCAGGTTATATAGCAGGATATTGTTGGTTAGTCACTTTACCACATTTCTAAATGTAAAATATGCAGGCCAAATCAGATCGGGTTTTGAAGCATCAAGAGGCGGTCAGTTGTTGGTTTGTCTTGTTTTTTTTTAGTATTACTTTAAAAAGTTTAGGGTCAATTTGGTGATACATAGAAACCACCTTTCTTGAGAAAAGGTCTATGAAGGCTGTGATGTTAAGTAAAGTTAAATACTTTTCTGCCCTCAGTAGGCTGTACATGTCATTTAATGGCTCAAATTTTGGGACAGATGTGTTAGAAGAAACACTTGTATACATTGATCAGACTGCTCTTGAATGAATGAATCCTCTGATCAGGAACTGAACAGTTTTTCAATCTGCCACCAATTTTGACATCCCCACAGAATGTTCATTCAGAAATTCAGAGATCTAGATAAGATCGAGGGAGCTAGTGTTTGGTGATAATTTGAGATAATTTTAGTCATATATCCATACAAACATGTTGTGACCCCTAACTAGAACCTTCATGGTGAGGCAGCTTTAATGAGAAGTCACAATATACTGTATTATCCTAATAAAAGCCTGCTTTAATAAATGCTCTAATAACACTCCCCTCCCTCCCCCCTCCCTTTTTCGTAAAATGCAATACCCCCAGGGTCTTTCGTGGATTAGTACGGCCGGTATTTATTGGATGAATAAGAAAGTTATCTCAAATTATCATCAAAACGTAAACTCCTCTCTAGGATAAAGGCATGCAAGTATTCAGAATATTTAGTAAAGCTTAACATAAAGTAGATTTTGATGATAATGTTTCAAGAGAATTATTCTGATCTTCTTGCACAAACATATGCTCAGGGGTTACATTAGCCTAGTAGGCATATGGGGGTCTAGGCAAAGTACAGGGCTCAGCCTAGAGGGCGATTTGGGAGAAACAAGTCTCCCTTAGCTGGCTGACTTCTCCCTGTTTTGAGCTGAGGGAGAAGTGAAAATATATAGAACATATAGGGAAATCCAACATTTGGACCAAAACTTCTCCCTGTAGTCAAGAAAATGTAAAAAAAAATAACTATCTGAAAGCTGTAGGCTGACCTCTGAAGGTAGACAGGAGATTTTAGGTTTTTCATATGATTCCTATACAAATTTCCAAAATATAGGTGGGGGTAAGGCCTAAGTAGAAGGTGAAAATTCCCACACCCCACCTCTTAATGACACCCCTGTATGTTGTTATTCCTTTTTAGAAGTGTCTTGTCCCAACAAAAATGTATGTTGTGACACCTCATTAGAACTGTCTTGTTAGGACACTTCTAATGAGGGATCACAACATATGCTTTTGGAGATGGTTCTGATGAGGATTCTCAGCATACATGTTTGTTCATGTTAGGATGAGACAGTTCTAATAAAGGGTCACAAACAGAAGTTTTAATAGGAAAATCCGAACATGTATACGGTTTTATGCAGAAATATGGAAAATTATCTCAAATTTATCCCTGTTACCATTTCTTTTCTGGAGCACTGATTATTTAACCCTTTGCATTCTGGGTATTATTTGTCGTCTGCAGAAATTGTCGTCTGCATCAAAAATCAAGAACATTTTGACAATATTGGTCTAACTAACTCTTGTAGAAATAAAAAAAATGATGTCTGGGCAGTAAACAGTTTGGATCTCAGATCAGGCCCCACGTATGTGGGGCTTGATCTGGATCCAAATTGTTTGCCCAGGTACCCCTAAAGGGGTATCCCAAATGGAATGGGTTAAGTTTTAATGTTGATATTTTCTAGATTAGATCATTTGTTCTGGAAGCCATGTCAGTTGAATACAGATGGACAATCCAGTTAGTGTGCCCAGAGGGGACCCACAACCCTATAGACCTGCCACATAAAACTCCAGTGGTGCTTGGTAGGATACAGCAGATGAGAATAATTGACCCTAGATGCTCCAGGAAACAAGGTGAGAAACACCAGATACAGCCAAGTGTCAAAAGTCTTTCCCCAAAATATTTTTTCCATTGACTTAAGTGCATTTCAACTGCAAGAATTTTACTGTCTGACTTGTGTTCGAATGTTCATAATAATTTTTGTATTCTTAAAAACCTAAAAGATTTCTGCAATATTAAATCACTTTTAACTTGCCCTCAACCGTGTCACAATTAAACTACAAGTGTTTGAACTTCGATAAAATTTTCAGAAATGCAGTTTTCTGTTGACGTCAATGGTCACCTTTGTCCAAAATATGCTGAAAAAGTACTGGTGTTGCCTATAAAACATATTGCTAAAAGAACAATTAATCAGAGTTCAATTCAAAATTATGAGATGTTGCTAAAATCATTGTTCTTTCTAATCACATAAAATTTAATATCATACGATAAGCAGTATTGCTACAGCAAAATTCCCCGCTCAGTTAAAAATGCATTGAAATCTATGGAAAATTTGTTTTGTTTTTTTGGAAAGACTTTTGACACTCAGCTGCAGAAGGATTTCTAATTTATATATTTTTTCTGCTATAAGATGGGGGATGGGGATGAGAGTGGGGCTTTAAGATGAGTGGTTCCTCTTTCCAAAAATAACACTATTTAAGTACATGTATGTAATTCAGTTGTGTAATTAAGCTATCAGATGGGTTAATCTTTCCCAGATCAATCTCAGAAGTTCAGATTTTTTAGATTTTGAGATTGTTTTGGATGGGAAAATTCCTCTCTTATAACCAAAATAAATACAGTGTTTGGAATACTGTAAATCGTAAATCAATATCTGGAATATTGAAAATCACTTAATAATCCCAAGTTTTATTTTTGCTAATATTTGGCTGAATATTTGGAATTATGCCACTAGTTAACAGAGCTCTAGATACGAGGGAGTATTTTGTGATAATTAGGGATAATTTTTGTTAATTCTGCATAAAAACATATGTTGTGACCCCTCATCTGAACCATCTCATTGAGACAGTTCAGATGAGGGGTCACAACATATGGTTTGATTGAGGAATAAGAAAAATTATCCTTAATTATCATCAGATACTCCTTATCTAGAGCTCTGCAGTTTACCATTGGACAACCCAGTGGATGTGCTGATAGACCATCATTTGGTCTCAAAATCAAGAACTCTCCAATTCAATGTTCCCAACCCATGCCTGCTTTAAACAGGCATGCATCTCTTCATTAATTGTAAGGTAAAATCATGGACTTGTTGTGGAACATTTAACATGTGCAGTGTATTTGTGGGACTATGTCACATGCTAAGTTGTAGTTACATTGGCCAGTTTTACCTTTTAATGACATTCTGGGTATGGCCCCGAAAGACGTACTGTTGCAAAACCAAAGATGTATTGTTGCAAAACCAAAGAATCGGGAAATAAAACTTGTTAAAATATAGTCCAGCACCAGGCATAATTTATTTCAGAAAGTTGATAACTGAGACTTGTTCCTAAGTATTTTCTGGCCCAGTGCTGAGCTCCTGAAAATAAAACTACCATATTAATCCTATTAAACTCCCCGGGGGCATTGCATTTTACGAAAGGGGGTGTTGTTTAGAACCTAAATTGTAGTAAATCAGCCACTGCCAAAATACCTCTAATAAACAGTATTAATGTGAATGGGTATTCTTTCAGAGGAAGTAACTCTACTATTATTTGCCACCCTCCTCAGTGGGGGTCAACTCCTCTAGGACCAAATTCTTTCCTTTAAGAGTAGACCCCATTTCAAAGAGCTACCTCATCCAGAGGATAGAAACAATGATTTATGCAGTTTAATTGAATAAGCATTATTTCCGGAAAGAAGCAGGGGGCGTTTGTTAGACTAGGGGCATTTAATAGGATTAATATGGTATACAGAGAAATTTGCTTTGTTTCAGTGGAGCTTACTTCAAACTGCCACACAGGAGAAGTGACAGTTAAACAAGTGGGTCCGAACAATTGTGCTCTGGATGGCATAGAATTAATACAGAACAAGGAATACAAAATGAAACCATCTTCAACGCTCTTTATACTAACTGGATTATATCCACAGAAACTTAAGATTGTGGACAACAGAAAAACAGGGGAGTCTAGTAAAAGTAAAGAAGATAAGATTAATGAATTACAGAATGGTGAAGTTTCATCCAAAGTTGAGAGTAAGAAGGACAAAGAAAGAGATAAAAATAAGACTTCCAGAGATCCAGACAAAGGTGGGTTTGAATGAAAAGGCTTGGAAACCTTTAAGCGCTAAAAGATCTGAAGACAAAATTTACATCTGCAAAATTTTAAAAACTGTTTCTTTTTAAACTATTAGCTATATCATATTGAGAATTCAAAGACTAGATGGCTAATAGCGTAGAACCAGATGAGGCAGCTCATTATGAGCTGCCTCATCTGGATCTATGCTGTTTGTAAATTTAACTCTTATAAGATGGATCTAGACTTTTGTTAGTTTTTTTTTAAAGAGAAAAGTCCCATCTGATACCAGAATTACAATGTACATAGGACTGATGCATGTCTTATATCTGAATGAATACAGTATGATCAAACCCCACCCTTATGTGGACAGAGCTCCAGATAAGAAGGGGTAACGAGGATAATTCAGAGAGATAAATTTTCTTATTTCTCAAGGAAAACATACATTGTGACCCCTCATAAGAACCGTCTCGGCAAGAGGGTTCTAATGAGGGGTCACAATGTATGTTTTAATGGAAAAATAAGGAAAATTATCCCTTAATTATCCCTGTTACCCCTTCTTATCTGGAGCACTGATGGATCTCTTGCAAATCAGAATCAAGGAAAGAGAAACACTTGGAATCAAGTAAGGACAAGGATCTTGAAAAATCGAAACATACAGAATCATCTAAAAAGCATAGCAGTAAAAGCAGCTCGGACAAAGTTAAAGATGACTCTAAGTCAGGTTCTAAAAGACACAGCTCTTCTGATGATAATGACAGACTGCTTAAGAAACCAAAATTATCTGAATCTGATGATCACAAATCTAAAAAGAAAGCTGTGAAATTTAGTGACACAAGTGATACGACAGATCCATTCAATAATGATCACGATGATGAGGACAAAAAGTTCAGTGATGTTAGTGAAAAACTAAAAGCATTAAAGGAAAGTGCAAAGAAATTGAAAACACCGGAAAAGATGGCAGTCACATCAACTTCAAGTGAGAAAGTGGTGTCGAAAAGTTACTGGGAAAAGGTAGAGTCACTGTATGTGTACAGAAGTAAAGATCTGGTCAGTAGGTCAAAGGTAGGTAAAATTGTTTGTGGTTAAAGTGTCATGGCTTAATTTACATCTGAGGGGAAAAAACCCAGTAATAAATGAATTTGCAAACAGGTTGGATAAAGAATGAGCCACCTCATCTGGACCCACACTGTTTGCTGTCTAGTTTTTGAATTCTTAGTTAGATATACCTGTAACTTGGACAAGATATTTTTTGAAATTTTGCAGAAGTCAGTTTTTTTTTTTTTTTTGGCCCTTTAAAGATTTACACCCTCAATATTTCTATGAACTTTTAAATTTCTCACAAAAGATTATATCCTAGGCATGATAATGATTGCTATTAAAAGTACATCTATCTGCCAAATTTATGATTTGTGATTGTCACTGAAAATAGGAGAATTTAAGAAAATACACAAAAAGAGCGGCAATACGGGTCGCCATTCCCGCCAAAAATGAAGACTGGATACGCCCAGCAATCAAAGTTAATCAGGTTAAAGTTATATCATGAATAATTTTAAGCCCTTTCTTAAATCGACTTCAGGCAGTTATTGGCTGAAAAGAACTCATGTGCACAGATTAGAGGCCCTTAGCTACCTTTTAAGTGCTTAGCAAGAAGCCTGACTGGGCTGGGCGGATGCCCAGGCTAGTCTGAGTCTGCACTGGGCCTTTGAAACAACCACATTTTTGGTTTTCTCATGTCACGGCTCAAACGTTTCCTTGCAGGTACAGTTGTATGCATCTTTCTATTTGAATAACTGATACCATGCTTTAGAACTTACACAGTGTTGTGCTTTTCATCACAGTTAAAAAACAACAAAAGAAAAAACCCACAAGTTTATGTCTTTCTTTTCAGATTGCCTCATTTGATGTGGATGGTACAATCATTACAACAAAGTCAGGGAAAGTTTTCCCCACCCACTCTGGTGACTGGAGGTATGTAACAATATAGTGTAGCGGTCTAAACAGAGCAGGATAATTAGAATTTTTTAAATGGAATGGAAAAGAATAGACCTTTTCGAGCCACTCCCAGAATGTCACTCAAAAGGCACCTAATAGTATATAACTGACCAATGCAGTGATGACTTAGCATGTGACATAGTCCCACAAATAAAATCCCATGTGTTTAACCTCCCACAAATAAGTGAGTGATTTACCTTGCAGTAAATGAAGAGATGCATACCTGTTTAAAGTAGGCGTGGCTTCAGAAGCCAAAAGTTTATTAATGGAATTATTGACTTTTTGCAGTACATATTTCTGCAGTCAGTCTTCTCTATGCACATAAATAGTCCCTAAAATGAGAGGAACAGATTGAGTGAAAACTCTAGAGGATGAGTTTGAAGCAACAGGCAAGGTTCAGTTTATTTGTTCACATATGTAAGCATGGACATGCAAAAATGTGCTTTTGTAATCAGGGTTGCCATTGCTAGGGTAAAAAATGTGGAAAATGATTTTTTCTAGACAGGGAAAAGTCCGGAGAATATCGTGGTTGGTCAGGAACTTTGGAAAGGGCTTTTGAAAAGTGAGAGAATAGTCAGGGAATTTGAAAATTAATGGTTATGACAGTCTTCAGAAAATATACTTATTCTGCTCCAGGGGAAAGAATATACTTTCTAAAGAGGTAGTCAGGGCTCAGCTTCTGCCTCACTGGGTGCTACTTTTGAAGGAAAGAAATCTGCAGGGAGCAAATTCTTTCCTGTAACAGTCTCTCCCAGTTTCTAAGCAATACTGTTAGCAATGTTGAAATAAAATTTAAAATCAACTTTTAAATATGAAGATAACAAGGTCTGGAAATATGTAAGAGAAAATCAGGGAAGTCAGTGAATTTCGAAGTGGAAGGTAATTGGCAATCCTGTAATAATACATTTGCAAACAGCAGTTGCTCAGACCAGCCTGTGCATCCATAAAGTCTAATCTGAGCAACAGCTGTTTCAATACACTATGTATAGATTCTGAGGAATCTACAAGAACAAAAAAAAAGAGCTGCGACATGGCAAAACCAACAAAGTAGCATGTTGATGCAGTTGTCGTCAATTATGTTACATGTACGCGCCAAATTGTTATTACACTTGTGGTCATACAATTTTTATGTCACGACCTTATCCACTGTTTAAAAGCGATGTCATATGATTTATAAATGATAATAGGGGTATACCTTTTGTCATAAAAAACATGAGATTTCCACAAAGCAAGGCTTCTGGACTTAAAGGACAGTGTGTGAAAGGAGAAAGTATAGTGTAACCTATCAGCTGCTTGTTTGATCTCTGATGTGAAAATTACCATAAATAATATTGTTTTTCAGATTATTATATGACAGGGAAATAAAAAAGAAGTTAAAGAAATTACACGAAGATGGCTTCAAGATTGTCTTTATTTCTAATCAGGTACTGTATTAACTTTTTATTTTTTTTCTTCATGACAGGTTTTGCCTGGTCTGGAATGACCTCAGATAGTAAATCAATCCTATGTAATTCTAAGATGGCTTCCCTATGAATCTGCTCTAGTTCTGCAAAATTACTGCGGTTTGTCTGTTGCATTTCCTTTTAATTAGGCCAAGCGTATCACTTGTGTTTTCCCTTTCAGAACAATACAACAAATCTTAGATCCCTTATAAAATGGAGCTAAGTTTTTATCCCCAGGACAGAAGGTTCAGGGATGGGTGGTTGAAGGGTGGGGAGGGATATAGCGATGAGCCTGGCATCTGTCTGTCCATCTGCCCATAAACATTTTGTTTGCTCTATACCTCCTGGAATATTTTCATGATATTTGGCAGTTATGTAGTGCAGGTTATGATAATGTGTTGCACACAAGAATGATAACTCTTAATTCAGGTAGTACAACAGAGTTTAATCATTCACTTTTTTAGCTCACCTGAGCCAGCGGCTCCGGGGGAGCTTATAGGATGGTTAGGCTCCGTTGTCCGTCGTCCGTCCGTCCGTCCGTCCGTCCGTCCGTCGTCCGTCCACACTTTCAAACAACTTCTCCTCTGAAACCGCTGGGCCGATTGTAACCAAATTTCATATAGAGCCTCCTGGGACCTTAGGAACGAAAAGTTGTTCAAACGGTCCTGGTCACATGACCAACATGGCCGCCATGCCCATATATGGTAAAAACCTGAAAAAATCTTCTTCTCCAGAACCAATAGGCCGATGGCCTTGAAACTTGGTATGTAGCATCGGGTACACGAGTACTACCAAGATTGTTCAAATTATGACCTTGGGTTGACCTTGACCTTTTTTACGGTAAGGTCAAATTTGCTTCCTTATGCTTTTATATGGCAAAATGCTGCAACATAAGATATCTTGGAAACTGTTGAATATTTTGGCCTAAAAATTGGTACATACAGTCATCTTAATGACTACATGAAGATTTATTAGTTCAAGAGGTCAAGGTCATTCTTTGACCTTTGACCCAGAACTCTCATATTTTGACAATATCAAACAATCTCCTCAAAAACAACTAGGCCAATTGTAATTAAATTGCATATAGATCCTCCAGGGGTTGAGGGAATGAAAATTTGTTCATACGGTCCAGGTCACATGACCAACATGGCCACCATGCCCATATATGGTAAAAACCTTTAAAAATCTTCTTCTCCAGAACCAGTAGACCGATGGCCTTGAAACTCTGTATGTAGCATTGGGTACTCAAGTACTATCAAGATTGTTCAAACTATGACCCTGGGTTGACCTTGCCCTTTTTTACGGCAAGGTCAAATATCGGAAAATGCTAGCACATGAGATTTCATGGTAAGTTTTGAAGATTTTGGCCTGAAAATTGGTATATACAATCATCTTAATGAGTACATGAAGATATGTGAGTACAAGAGGTCAAGGTCATTCTTTGACCTTTGACCCAGAAATCTCAAATTTTGACAATTCCAAAGAATCTGCTCTAAAACCACTGGGCCAATTGAAACCAAATTTCATATAGAGCCTCGAGGGGTTGAGGGAATGAAAAAATTTTCTAATGCTCCTGGACACATGACCAACATGGCCGCCATGCCCATATATGGTAAATACCTTTATAAATCTTCTCCAGAACCAATTGACCGATGGCCTTGAGACTTTGTATGTAGCATTGGGTACTTGAGTACTATCAAGATTGTTCAAATTATGACCTTGTGTTGACCTTGACCTTTCACAGCAAGGTCAAATATGGGAAAATGGTAGAACATAAGATTTCATGGAAAGTTTTGAAGATTTTGGCCTGAAAATTGGTATATACAGTTGTCTTAATGAGTTCATGAAGAATTATGAGTACAAGAGGTCAAGGTCATTTTTTTACCTTTGATCCAGATCGCTCATATTTTGACATTTTCAACCATTTCCTCAAAAGCCAAAGGGCCAATTGTGAACACGTTTCATATAGAGCCTCCAGGGGTTGATTGAATGAAAAATTTGTTCAAACGGTCCAGGTCACATGACCAACTTGGCTGCCATTACCACTTATGATATAAATCTTTAGTATTTTTCTTCTCCAGAACCAATACACCTATGGCCTTGAAACTTGGTAAATAGCAGGGAGTACTAGAGTACCACCAAGACTGTTCAAATGGTAACCTTGGGTTTACCTTGACCTTTTTTGCAGCATGGTCAAATATGGGAAAATGCTAGAACATAAGATTTCATGGAAAGTTTTGAAGATTTTGGCATAAAAATGGTATATATGGGTGTCTTAATGAGTACATGAAGATTTATGAGTACATGTACAAGTGGTCATGGTCATTCTTTGACTTTTGACCCAAAACTCATATTTTGACAATTTCATACATGATAAGTAAAAGCCACCTTGCCAATTGTTCAGGTGAGCGATTCAGGGCCTCATGGCCCTCTTGTTTAAGAATCCTTCTTGCATGAACCTACCATAAAAATCTTAAAATTATCACCATAACTGTCCTAAAAATGGAACAGTTTGGTGCTTTTTTGTGCAGTGAAGTACATGTATTCAAAAGATGCTGATGGAAGGCAAACAGTGTAGACCCTGACCAGACTGCTCCTTTTAGGAGCAGTCTGATCTGGATCTGCTCTGTTTGCTCAAATCTATCTGTCACACATCTCAGAATTTATGTGGTATTTTGGGCACTTACCATTTAAAAGTTGTTAGATCCTGAACACACTGCTGATCTCTCTGAGCTTATAAGCTTGTTGTTATTTTCAGATGGGTGTGTCCAGAGGGAAGGCGAAAATTGATGAGTTACAGAACAAATTCCAAGACATTGTTGCAGAGTTTGATTTTCCTATTCAGGTGAGTTGGTATGAAAATTAACAAGCTTATACAGTTAGCTCTGGTTAGCATTTAAATTAAAAATTTGAGACACCTCAAACAATTCCCTGAACTGTCCTGAAGAATTGAACAGTTTAGTTTTTGAATGCAGTAATAAATAGGAATTGGAACTACTTTCTGTAGAGTACATGCACTGCATGCAATGTTCAGTTAGTTTTTAGCTCACCTGGCCCGAAGGGCCATAGTGAGCTATTGTCATACCAATGCGTCCGGCGTGGGTCGTGCGTCGTCACAGAATGTGTCCGTCAGCACCTAAAAACAAATATTCAAACATCTTCTTCTGTAAAACTACTGGTCCTATGCTTCTCAAATTTCACATGGAGCATGACCTGACTCCAGGGTCTCAGAATTGTAAAATTGGGTCAGGTCAAGAATCCAAGATGGCCGCCGTTACTAAAAATAGCAAAACAACAATAAATTGTAAATTGTAAAAATGAAAAAAATCTGTAGCGGAGTTTTGTCACAGTGACCTACTTTCTGTTTACGAGTGTAATTTTGCTCAAATGCCAATGTCAAAAAACGACATATTCAAACGACTTCAAACAACTTCTTCTCTAAAACCACTTTCAAATTTCACATGGAGCATGACCAGACTGCAGGGTTTCAAAATTGTAAAATTGGGTCAGGTCAAGAATCCAAGATGGCCGCCGTTACTAAAAATAGCAAAAACAACAAAATAAACTTCTTCTCCAGAACCACTGGGTATATTTGTCTGAATTTTGGCATGGAACATCAATGAAACCTTGGTATTCAAAATTGTAAAAATGAAAAAAAATCTGTAGCGGAGTTTTGTCACAGTGACCTACTTTCGGCCATCTTGGATTCTTGACCTGACCTGGTCATGCTCCATGTGAAATTTGAAACCCATGGGTGCAGTGGTTTTAGAGAAGAAGTTGTTTGAAGTCGTTTGAATATGTCGTTTTTTGACATTGGCATTTGAGCAAAATTACTTGCATGAAGCTGTTTCGATTAATTACAATTTGGCTTTCCAAGATGGCCGACATCTGCCGTTACTAAAAATAGCACAATCATAAAAATGACAATTACTCAAGAACCCTTAAATGGAATTCGACCAATTTTGTGTCAGAATGTTCCTTGCATGAAGCCGTTTCGATTAATTGCAATTTGGCTTCCAAGATGGCCGACATCTGCCGTTACTAAAAATAGCACAAACATAAAATGACAATTACTCAAGAACCCTTGAATGGAATTGGACCAATTTTGTGTCAGAATGTTCCTTACATGAAGCCATTTCGATTAATTGCAATTTGGCATTCCAAGATGGCCACCACCTCCCGTTACTAAAAATAGCACATAACATGAAAATGACAATATCTCAGTAACCGCTGAATAGATTTTGACGAAATTTGTGTCAAAATGATTTTTGCATTGACATGTTTCAAAAGTAACTAAATATAGACAAGTCATAATAACCTTTGTTACTAAAAATAGAAAAATGTGAAAATAAGAAAATCTCAGTGGAATTGGACTAATTTTCTGTCATAATGATCATTTCAATAAGCTTTTTCGATTTTCTGCATTTTGGCATTCCAAGATGGCCGCCATCTGCCGTTACTAAAAATAGCACAAAACATGAAAATGACAACATCACATTAACCGCTGAAGCGATTGAGACGAAATTTGTGGCAAAATGATTCTTGCTTTGATGTGTTTGACAAATTAACAAATATTGACCCGTCAAGTTGGCCTCTGTTACTTAAAATAGCAAAATTTGAAAATTAGAAAATTACAATGGAACTGGACCAATTTTGTGTCAAAATGGTCCTTGCATGAAAGCTTTTCAATTTTTTGCAATTTGGCATTCTAAGATGGCCGCCATCTGCCGTTACTAAAAATAGCACAAAACATGAAACTGACAATATCTCAGAAACCCCTGAATGGATTTTGATGAAATTTGTGGCAAAATGATTCTTGCCTTGAGGTGTTTCAAAAGTAAATATATAAAGACCAGACAAGTTGGCCTCTGTTACTAAAAGTAGCAAAATGTGAAATTGAGAAAATCTCTGGAATTGGACCAATTTTGTATCAGAATGGGGATTATTCGGATACAAAAGCCAGGTGAGCGATATCAGGCCCATTTGGGCCTCTTGTTAGATTTGCTTTAGTAAATATCATTATTAAATATGTAATCGTAGATATAGTTTATTCATTCCCTTACCTCCATAATGGACATTACAGTATCAGAACATTCATTTGATATTTTTTGAGAGGCTAATGTAGTATTTTCATTTTGTTAACAGGTTTTACTTGCAACTAAAAGTGATATATACAGAAAGCCATGTATAGGTATGTGGCAGTACCTTTGTGAGAAGGTAAGAAAAACTATTATTTTATTTTCTCTTTTCTCATGATAAAATAAACTTGATTAAATAAATAATGAGTGAAGCAGTGTAGTCTATAATCAAGATCTGCCTGATTTAGGTCTACACAGTTCGCTCAGACTTAGACGCTCAAGTGTTTAGTGTAAATATGATTATACATCAAGTAAAGCAAATTTTTAATTACCAGGTTTGTATTTCAACAATTTGATATAACCTTAATTATTTTCTACACACCGTTTACATTATTAGGGATACAGCTGTCATATCTAATAAACACAGATACATAAATCTTGACTTGTATATCTCAAAGCATTTTATTGTCTTTCCTGCAAGTAGCAGAATGGGAGACACAAGTATTACTTCTCTGTCAGTGGCAGTGGCGATGTAAACTATTGTTACATTTTCTAATTTAGCTCTGCTTTGTGACAATACCCAGAGAGGGGAGATGTGGCTTTCTGCAGAATTCTTATTTGCAGTTTTCAGTCTGCATTCTGTCTGCAATTTTTGAGAAATTTGTAATACCCCTATTCCACACAGACCTGGAATCCCACGAATCGCCACAAATTGATAAATTTTAAGGTTCGTAGCCGAATCGTAATAACTTCGTGCAGTTCTTAACTAAATCGTATATATTCGTAGTCAGTTCTTGCAATTCTTGAGCAATCGGGAATTCGTAGCAAAAGTTTTGAGCTGTTCAAAATTTTGGTCACGAACTCCTGATTCCAAAAATTCGTAGTTAATTCGTAACAGATTCTTAGTGCATTCCTAGGCATCGTAACTGAATCAAAATCGATTCTAAGGCGTTCTTAGGTGTTCTTAACTCATTCGGGGATTCGTGAATATGTACCTTAATGCATTTGGGCACAGTGAAGACTCTGACCTTAGTACAACGTTGTTACGATGTCATGTGCCTTGTGGATACAGACTTCATTTAGTGGCCATAGATTTCTGATGATTCATACTTACAGCAAAGGGTCTGCCCAGGCTTTGGGCCTTTTTATACATATTTTGAGAGAAAATCCGACGGATTTTCAAGAATAGTTACGAATTCATTTTTATTCGTACCGGATTCGTCTGTGCTTTCGGCGTATTCTTAACTAATTCGTAACTAATTCTAAACATTCATACAGTATTTCCAAATAGGTTCTTGTAAATCGTACTGAATTCTTGACAATATTCGTGCGAGTCCAGCCGAATCCAACCGAATCCCACGAATATTCGTAATCCTGTCGTACTTGTATCGTAACTGAATCGTAGAACATCACGAATTGGACCAGAAAATTTACAATCGCCACGAATCCTACTATTTATCAATTCGTGGCGATTCTTGGGATTCGTGGTCTGTGTGGAATAGGGGCATTAGCTACCGCTAGTAAAATTTGCTTGGTCAAATTAAAGGGTACTAGTTATAACAGTGGTTGGTTTAGGTAGGTCACTGTTAAGGTGAATGAGCCTATTTTCAGGGGAGGCAACTTTTATTATTTTCTTTTTTGTCTGCTTTTTCAAGAGGGCCAACTCTTGAAAGAAATTGCACCTGTATAAGCAAATTCTTTCATATAAGTGTCAACTGCCTTTTGGAAGGGTTTCTCTTCCAGGGAAAGAAAAAAAAAATTAACAAAAATTGTCTTTCTTTGATTGATTGATTGATTTGTTGCTTAACGTCCTCGGGAAACAGCTAAAGGTTGTTAATAAATTTTGTCATATTTTAGGGAAATGATGGCATTCCAGTTGATACATCTACATCATTCTATGTTGGAGGTAGGTAATTATGGTGAATGAGTACACTTTCAGGGGAAGCAACTTGTCATTTTCGCCTCCCTTCATAGGGGCTAATTCTTTCTTTTAAGAGCAGAAATGGGCAGGAAAGAACTAGCACTCCTGGAAGCAAATTCTTTACATTTAAGAGCAAATTCATTCCTTTAAGAGTAGACCCCATTTTGGAATGGCTTTGTGATGTAGGGAAGCTCAAGGAAGTCACAAAAAATGTTTCACTTTGTAAAAAAAGTTGCGGAAAAAGTGGAGGTGTATCTTTTACATTGACGCTGCCTTTTATGACCAGAACCTTGGCTCGTCCTTCACATAATGTATGGAAATTCTAGAACATTATGTGAACAGTAAAAGATGTGCAGTAAAAGCAGCTGTGACAGAAATGAGATAGGATAAGCAAGAGAAGAACTATCGAAATATCTACCACCCTTACCTTTTGCAATCAGAGAGGCCAATGTCCTACTGTTCAAATGAGTAGGATGCCTCGCCACCAAGAGTTATCCAGCACCATTGCCTGACAGCAAACACCCCCAAAATTTTGTTCTTTCTGGGTTTAAATCCAATTGAGCTTAGCTGGCTCAAACTAATGGTGCAGAAAGCAGAATCTGATGACCTCCTGAGATTCTCTTGCCTATCCTATCTCTTTTCTTCCTTCCTTTAGCTGGAGGTGGCTCAATATAGACTGAAATACTGTCTCAAAGAGCCATTAAACCCAAAACCAACAACCAACCAATAAAAGATGTGTCCAGTAGTCAATTAAAAAAAAAGTTTCTGAAATGAATGTCTAGTACTGAATTGGAAGTCGATAACAGATATGATTGTCCATCATCTGAGTTTGCAGTCGATAACAGAAGCGGTTGCAGTCTGAATATTAATTTCAAGTATGAATGTTTAAGTGATCTTGTATTTCTAGATGCCGCTGGCAGACCTAAAGACTGGCAACCAAAGAAAAAGAAAGATTTTTCGTGCAGTGACAGGCTGGTGAGTTGTTGATAACGGAATAATTAGCAGTTTATTACTGTAAATTGCATTTTTGCTTATACCCTAATGTGCTTAAATATTGGGACATCTAAAAAATTGTTTATTTTCCATTTGGGACAAATGGAAAATTAATGGTTTTAGGTGTCCCAATATTTAAACACTTTAGGGTATTCAGGAAATTCCAAGCTAGCAAATTCAAGAATCTTGCTAAAATTGCCTAATTTGAAGCCCAAATCAAAATTGCCAAATATATTTTGTCTCAAATTCAAGAACTTGCCAGTATTCACAAAACAAGACAAATCATAAAATAAAGAAATGCTACGAGAAACACTTTGAAAGCTTGCTGATATATTTTGCAAACCACTTAAAGTTTTAGGAAATTCTTTGACTGAAAACATGAGAAATTGTTAGTTTCAAAAGATCTTTTACAAGTTTGTTTTGCAAATTTGTCTATAGATGAGGGCTATTGTTTAACGTTTATGTTTTGTGTTACCCATTGACTTGAAAGTAAAAAATTAGCTAATAGGAAGTAAGCACAGAACTAACACTTAATGCTCCAGAAATGAAAATATATGTTGTTGAAATTGCAAACAGAATAGATCCAGATGACATAGCTAATCATGAACCACCTCATCTGGATCTACACTGTTTGCCATCTGGTGTCTTTGAATTTTTAATATGATACAGCTTGGACAAGATACAATTTAGTTTTTGAAATTTTGCATACATACCTATATATATTAATTTTGTCTTCTGCTGTTTGTGCTTTTTTGCAATTTATGTTTTCTGCTTCTGGTGCTTTATAGGTGAAAAGAATGGTTTTATGTGCCACTTTTGAAATAATATGTCTTTGAATTCTGTTTTCCAGTTTGCGCTAAATCTTGGAATCAAGTTCTTCACGCCTGAGGAGTTCTTTGTTGGCTACCCAGCAGCGTCTTTCACTATGCCAGAGTTTGATCCCGTGAGTTGCCATATTTCTTCAGTAATAAGACGGGGGTGGGGGGTTCCCCACAAAAACTATCCCCAAAAACTGAACAAAAACCTGAATTCCTCTTTAAAAACAATACCAAAAGTCTAGATCCCTCTTCTAAGATGGATCTAGCTTTTTGGGATAGTTTTTGAAGGGAATAACCCAACTCATAGCTGAATTTTACAATTCCGATTTTAAGATTTGTAGTAATTTTGGAAGGATAAACTCCCATCTTATAAACAGATAAATACGGTAAGGATAGTTAGGCTTAGGGTGAATGGATACACCTTTATGTTTTTCTGTCATTGTTACAGAGGGGAATAACTTTCGGGACTTCCTTTTCTGCTTCCCTGGCCCCTTCCAAATTGGGGTCTACTCCTAAAGAAAAGAATTTGCTCCCTGGGAGCAAATTCTGAGCATTCTTTCCTTTAGGAGTTGATCTCATTGAGAAAAAATGGCAGAGTTCCTGCCCCAGAAAGTGTATCCATAGTTCCTGCCCCTGAAAATGTATCTATTCACCTTGATATTTGGATAGTTAAAGCAACTACTGTTACTACTTTTACCATAAATGTGCCATAGAATGGATTTCACATTCTGGAAAATTCAGTCTCTGGTCTTTTTTTTTTCTTCAGAAGCCTAGGTGTAGGGGGTATTTTAAGAAAACTGAATAGTCAGGATTTAACTTTACATTTCTTGTGAAGATTTTGAGTCCCCAATTTCTTTTTGTTATGTTGTCATTGATTAGGCGTTAACATTGCAATCAATGTAATGTCATTTTGACATACTCTAGTTCATTTTGGCATAAAACTGCCATATTTCACAGGAGATAACTGTTGTGACTTCCTGTTTACTTGCCTGGATGATTAACTCCTTCCGAGAAGGTTCCTGTAACATTTTTACAAAGGGGAACAACTTCAGTGACTTCTGTTTGCTTCCCTGGCAATGAAACCCATCCAAAAAGAGGTCAACTCTATGAAAGATAGGAAAGTATGGAAATGGCAGAGTTGCTTCCCTTGAAAGTGTATTCCTACATCTTAAACTATTTTTGTACCATTTCAGAGAAAATGTAGTGCCAGGTCACAGTTGTTACATCCAGAGGACGCACAACTGTGTAGTGATAATCAAGAGGTAAACTGAGCAAAAAAATAAATGAGCTGCCACACAACAAAACTAACAAAGTTCTGAGTCTGTGCTGGGCACACAAACACTTTCTGCCCAGTCTGATAAGAGTCTTTGCTGTCCGCATTGAGCTAGCTTAGACCCTTAGCTATCCGTTAAGCACACAGTGAGGACTCTGAGCAGACTAGTGGATGCCCAGGCTGATCTGAGTATTCGCTTGGCGCCATGACACTTTGTTAGTTTTGTCCTGTTGCGGCTCAGATATAAATGTCACATTTCCCCTAAAAAATTAGATATTTCTTAAACCAGGTAGAGGTTGTTGATCAATTTATGATCAATTTATGTGAATAAATTATTGTATCAGGTTTAAGACATTATCAGTTTTTAATGACCTTGTCCTCTTTTTTTCAAGTTAAAGTCTTGTATGTATGATATTGATCAAACCAGTGGATGGATTGTCTTCAGACTTGCAAGGATATATCATTGAGACAACCTGTAGAGTTTACTAGATTTTAATTGACCTTGACTTTGTTTTCAAGGTTGCAGGAGCTCTTAGACTAAAAGTTTGGCGCCAAAATAGCCTTTTATGTGCTGATGTGCCATTAGACCCATATCACTCACTCTACAAGTGGATTTTTAGCTCACCAGAGCCGAAGGCTCCGGGGGAGCTTATAGGATAGGCAGTTGTCCGTCGTCGTCGTCGTCGTCGTCCGTCGTCGTATGTCGTATGTCCGTCAACGGTTTTAAACAACATCTCCTCTGAAGCCACTGGGCCGATTGGGCCCAAAGTTCATCTGTAGCATCCTTGGGCTGGGGGATTGAAAGTTTGTGTTTTTTATGAAAATCTGCTCTTTAGTTTGGTTGCTATGGCAACTTAGAGTTCCCATAGACTTATAATGGGGAAAATTGAAAAATGACATTTTCTGCCAGGCCATTGCAGATATGTTCACAAAACTTTTATAGAAATGTTCCTGGAGAAGTCTTCTATCAGCTGTATGTTTTTTGGCCCAGTGCCCCTTTTATTGGTTGCCATAGAAACCAAAATGAAAAAATAAAATGGAAAAAAATACTTAAAAATTATCTCCTCCGTAACCACTGGGCCGATAAGGCCCAGATTTCATCTGTAGTATCCTTAGGCTGGGAGATTGAAAGTTTGTGTTTTTTATGAAAATCTGTCCTTTAGTTTGGTTGCTATGGCAACTTAGAGTTCCCATAGACTTATAATGGGAAAATTTGAATAATGGCATTTACTGCCTGGCCATTGCAGATATGTTGACAAAACTTTTATAGAAATGTTCCTTAAGAAGTCTTCTATTAGCTTTATTGTTTTTGGACCACTGCTCCTTTTACTGGTTGTCATGGAAACCAAAATGCAAAAATAATGGAAAAAAAATACTTACAAAATTATCTCCTCAGAAGCCACTGGGCCAATATAAGGCCCAGATTTCATCTTTAGTATCCTTAGGCTGGGGGTTGAAAGTTTATGTTTTTGATGAAAACCGGTTCTTTCGTTTGGTTGCTATGGCAACTTAGAGTTGCATTGACTTTTAATGGGGAAAATTGAAAAATGGCATTTACTGCAATCAAAATATGGAAAATAGTTACATATTTTGTTATCAACTCAACAGACTGTCAGACTGAGACTTTGTAGTTGTATATTTTGTATTAGCCTGTACAAATGTGACAGTAATTTTGATAGCAATTTTGAGCTAGAGATCTGGTGAGCTTTGTGGCCCGTGGGCCTCTTGTTAGCTCACCTGGCCCGAAGGGCCATAGTGAGCTATTGTCATACCAATGCGTCCGGCGTGCGTCGTGCGTCCGTGCGCCGTCCGTCAACACCTAAAAACAAATATTCAAGCATCTTCTTCTGTAAAACTACTGGTCCCATGGTTCTCAAATTTCACATGGAGCATGACCTGACATCAGGGTCTCAGAATTATAAAATTGGGTCAGGTTGAAAATCCAAGATGGCCGCCGTTACTAAAAATAGCAAAAACAGCAAAATAAACTTCTTCTCCAGAACCACCAGGTATATTAGTCTGAATTTTGGCATGGAACATCAGTGAAACCTTGGTATTCAAAATTGTAAAAATGAAAAAAATCTGTAGCAGAGTTTTGTCACAGTGACCTACTTTCTGGTTACGTGTGTGATTTTGCTCAAATGCCAATGTCAAAAAATGACCTATTTAAACAACTTCAAACAACTTCTTCTCTAAAACCACTGAGCCCATGGATCTCAAATTTCACATGGAGCATGACCAGACTGCAGGGTTTCAAAATTGTAAAATTGGGTCAGGTCAAGAATCCAAGATGGCTGCCGTTACTAAAAATAGCAAAAACATTAAAATCAACTTCTTCTCCAGAACCATTTGGTATATTTGGTTGAAAGTTTGCATGGAACATAAGTGGGACCTTGGTATTAAAAATTGTAAAAATAAAAAAAATCTATAGCGGAATTAGGTCACAGTGACCTACTTAGCGTTAACAAGGCCGATTTTGCTCAAATGTCAATATCTAAAGAAAATGCAGCCAATTCTGACCAGATTTGGTCAGAATTGGTTCTTGAATGGAATTATTTCAATTTTGTGCCAGTTGACTATCCAAGATGGCCACCATGGGGGCCGTTACTAAAAATAGCTCAAACATAAAAATGACAATTACTCAAGAACCCTTGAATGGAATTGGACCAATTTTGTGTCAGAATGTTCCTTGCATGAAGCCGTTTCGATTAATTGCAATTTGGCATCCCAAGATGGCCGCCATCTGGTGTTACTAAAAATAGCACAAACATAAAAATGACAATTACTCAAGAACCCTTGAATGGAATTGGACCAATTTTGTGTCAGAATGTTCCTTGCATGAAGTCGTTTTGATAAATTGCAATTTGGCATTCCAAGATGGCCGCCATCTGCCGTTACTAAAAATAGCACAAAACATGAAAATGACAATATCTCAGTAACCGCTGAATGGATTTTGACGAAATTTGTGTCAAAATGATTCTTGCATTGAGATGTTTCAAAAATATCTAACTGTAGACCATTCATATTGGCCTCTGTTACTAAAAATAGAAAAATGTGAAAATTAGAAAATCTCAATGGAGTTGGATTAATTTTGTGTCAGAATGGTCCTTTCATTAAGCTTTTTCGATCTTTTTGCATTTTGGCATTCCAAGATTGCCGCCATTTGCCGTTACTAAAAATAGCACAAAACATGAAAATGACAATATCTCAGTAACCGCTGAATGGATTTTGACGAAATTTGTGTCAAAATGATTCTTGCATTGAGATGTTTCAAAAATATCTAACTGTAAGACCAGTCATATTGGCTTCTGTTACTAAAAATAGAAAAAGGTGAAAATCAGAAAATCTCCATGGAATTGGACCAAATTTGTGTCAAAATGGTCCTTGCATGAAGGCTTTTCGATTTTTTGCATTTTAGCAATCCAAGATGGCCGCCATCTGCCGTTACTAAAAATAGCACAAAACATGAAACTGGCAATATCTCAGTAACCCCTTAATGGATTTTGATGAAATTTGTGGCAAAATGATTCTTGCATTGAGGTGTTTCAAAAGTAAATATAAAAAGACCAGGCAAGTTGGCCTCTGTTACTAAAAGTAGCAAAATGTGAAAATGAAAAATTCTCAGTGGAATTGGACCAATTTTGTATCAGAATGGTTCCGTTGCACAATAGCCAGGTGAGCGATATCAGGCCCATTTGGGCCTATTGTTTTTTTTTTTGTGAAGGGGAGAATGCGCTGGTGGAGGTGCATCTGTTTTTCTATGAAAAACATTTCTATTTGGATTTGTAATTCAGTTCTGGAGCATTTTTTCCCCAAGCAAATTCCGGAAAATTTCTGAGCAGTTGTGTTTTAATATATTGTTATTAAAGGCACACTTACAAATAGACTGTGCAAATTGATTGTAACAATTTAAGATCAATATAATCATAACAGTGTTTTTCTGTTCTCTTACGAACAAACGTTGTGATATAATCAGAAGTGTTTCAACAAGGTCATTCTGATCAAGGTTCACAACAAATCCAGAGCTCCAGATAAGGTAGGTTTTTGAGGATAATTCTGAGAGTACTATTTCTCAATGAAAACATATGTTGTGACCCCTCATTAGAACCATCTTGACAAGGCGGTTCTATTGACAGGTCACAACATATGTTTTTATGGAGTAATATGGAAAATTATTCATAAATTATCACTTTTACTCCTTCTTATCTGGAGCATTTAAATCCTAGACCCCTTGTTGAATCTTACATCATTTGTTTTCCAGGTACTAATACTGGTTGGATCTCCTGCATGTAAGTATGTCACATGACCCAAGTAAAAGTATTTCCCACCCAGTGGACAAGAATATTCCTTTCTAAATTTTTCTGTCCCAGTCTGCTGTCACAGCCTAGGCTCTGACAGCTGTCTCAAACTGTCAATAATTGCTTTATATAGCCCAGTCTTGTTATTTCAACAACTCCACTTGTTACTAGGCATGTAAATTACAGGCAGAATATGAAATTGACAGCCAATAATGTACAGGAAATGTCACTGTAGATTCTGATAAGCTGTCAGTCACATAAAATGCATGCACAAGGTGAAATTAACACACATCAGAACTATTAATAGAAAATTAGCTTGACATTTATAGGAATGGCCTCAACAAAAAGTTAAGAATTCAATGAGTATTCTGTTTTATAAAATATAATGGGTGAGAAAAAAAATCATTGATAGGGTTGAGGCCTTGACAAGGAAATGTCTGGCTTGTTTTCAGATTATTTAATTTTAATGCTCAGCAAGCCTCGCATAAGACTAAATGATCTGAAAACTAGTTTGAGATTTCCTTGTTTGGGCCTCAATCCCATAATAGATTCTGTTAATCTTTCCAACATTTATCTGCGACAGTATACATTGTGGGTCTGATCGGAAATGCATTCAGTGTATAGCACTTCCTGTTGAGATCCAGGGCATACTGTTTTACCTAAAAAACAACAACAACATATGAAAAAAATTAATTTGTACTCCCACATCTTCAAAATTTTGTCTACATTATGGTAATCGAATACACATATGTTGTTTTCCTATTTTAACAAAGAGTTACAGGATATGTGATGTTTTGGTGTAAGATTGATATTTATTTCAATGAATCAACATTAAAAGCAGTATTTTCACGACTGACTTCGCCACTCGTCTTTTATGCTTTAAAATTGCAATAATACAGTTTATTCCAACCATCAGCCATCACAGACACAACTTTTTTCTATCTGTTTCGCGTCAAATTTAGTGCTTTCATTACCGTTGTATGACATGCAAACATGTCAAGCTGGATAAGGTAAATAAAATAAATCAACAAATGAATAAGGCTACAAAAATTTTATTTTTGAAACAGGGAAATCTAAAGTAATAATTTCACTGTTTGAAACTGTGAGAATATCAGTTTCGATGTCACCGAGTCTCAGAAATCTCTATAATGTATTGAAACGTATAAAAGAGAAGAAATAATTTGTTTGTGACCTGTGGCTATCATGGATGTCCGAGTCATTCCAAAATGGGGGTTACTGTTAAAGAAGGAAAAGCTGGGTCACCTAGCTTAGTCAGTAGTGCGTCTGACTTAAGAGCCAGAGGCTCTGTGTACGATACCTGGTCTGGGCACATACTTTTGTTTCTCCTTCTGCTGATTTAAGAAGGACAGATGTCAGTTACTGGTGAAAGTATATGCACTTAGTACTGGTTAACCGCTTAGGACATCTAAGCCTGCCCAGGAATAGTGTGGTTAGGGTAACTGACCATCTCAACATGACCATAGCTGTTTACCGTGGATATGAAACAACAAAAGAAAATAACAACAACTTAAAGGAAAGAGGTAGGAAGCAATTTTCTAAAGAATTTTCAATGAAATAAGAGAGAAATTCCTTTCAGTAAGAATTACTTCCTTGATAGTGTTTCTGTTTACAGTAAACTGTGGATCCAATCATCTTGTTTTGTTGCAGCTGGAAAGTCGTGGCTGGTGAAAACATATCTGGTGCCCAATGGATACTGCCATATAAATAGGGTAAGTTCTCAGTGTCAGATTAGGAATGATACCGGGTTGGAGGTTATAAAACTTGAGAATAATCTCAAACTCAAAATAAAGCACACTGATTGGCTGCTTCTGAGCATCTGCTCGGAAGCAGCCAATCAGTGTGCTTTATTTTGAGTTTGAGAATGTACTCAGGTTTTATAACCTATGGGCCTGGTTATGGTGGATTTGTACACTTACCTGTTTTTCTGCCAATGTTGCCAAGGGATCAACTTTTGTGAATCTGTTTGCTTTACTATTAACCCCTCTACATGATTGCCACGGTAAGGGAAGTACATCTGTGAAATGAATTTTTTCTAGATCAGGGAAATTTGAATTTTGCAGATTTTGGGGGTTATTTGAAATAACTTGAAAAGTCAGGAATTTATGGATGGATGACTTACAATTTTACGTCCTTTTCAACAGTATTTTAGTCAGGGGCGTTGCAATTTTCAAGCCCTATAAATGGCATTCTTTAGACTAAATTTGGACAGTATATTTAGGGGATAACTGTTCACAAAATTGCCATTTGGGGAGGAAAATCGTCAGTTTGATGGTCGGAAATTTCGTTTTATGGTGACGCTCTAGCAGAGCTGTAAAACGCAATTTGCAACCATAAAATGGACAATTTACCTCCCCTAATGTCAATTTTCAATACAGTTATCCCCATTCTAATGCACCTTTCACATTTACATCTTTAAAAGTGTGCTACTTTGCACCCATAGCAGACGCTTTCAGCGACGTAAAACCAGACGTCAACCAGTGAGAAGCGATGTTACGTAATGACGCCGGGTTTCCGACAGTAATGCAGGATATACTGTCGCAAATTTTTGACATTATCCAATCAGAGGTCGCGTTACATACGTAATTGCATTAGAATGCAGATTTTGCTGAGCTAAAACCCCAATCTTGGTGGAATTGGTCAATTTTTGTCTTAAAAAAGTCAGTGAGGCTTATATTAGCTGGGAGCATTTGTTGGAAGACTTACAGCTTATTTTGTTGAAATCATTTCACCATTTCCAGTTCTATGAGCCCAGGCCCAGAGATTATAAAACTTATCAACCCTTCTATGATAAAAATAGAAAATAGGTAAAAATAATTGTTAAATATTTTTCGTATAATTTGCTTAGTCTGTTGTAACCCTTCTGTTGGTCTAAATTATTTAGTTCAATAAAGATAGCTGAGTTGCCAGCTATTTGGGAAAGAGCTGCTGACTCGGCTTATCACTTGTAATTTATTGTTTGTTGGGATGTCTTTGTTAATCTTTCCCTTTGATGTTGGGGATAGGGTTTGGGATCTGATTCAGTCAGTTCCTGAAGTGTAGTTACTCTGAAAATTTGAGTACATTCTCAAACTCAAAATAAAGCACACTGATTGGCTGCTTCCGAGCACATGCTCGGAAGCAGCCAATCATTGTGCTTTATTTTGAGTTCGAGATTATTCTCAAGTTTTATAACCTTGAACCCTGTTCTTATAATAATTCCAGGATACATTAGGTACATGGCAGAAATGTGTAGCCGAGGCCAGTGGAGCTCTAAAACGGGGGAAAAGTGTTGTCATAGATAACACCAACCCTGATGTGGAGTCCCGAGCAAGGTGAGTGTGTACTACGAGTATAATATATTAATATGTGTTGTATTAATAAGAAGAATTACTACAGTTTCAGGAATGTAATAGTTTCAGAGCTGTAGATAAGAAAGAGTATTTGATGATAATTGAGGGATAATGTTTCTTATTCCTCATCAAAACCATATGTTGTGACCCCTCATCAGAGGAGACCCGGTAGCTCATTAGGTTAAGCGCTGGCCTGCTGATCTAGTGGACCCGGTTTTGTGCCTTGCTTGAGGCGAGAATCTTTCCCACCATAAATGGGCTTCCATTGCACACAGCCTTTCATTATTACCCTCCCATTGTCCGGATATGACTGAAATACTGTTGAAAAGGACGTAAAATTGCAAGTCAGCCATCCATCCCCTCATCTGAACCGTCTCGTGGAGACGGTTCAGGTGAGGGGTCACAACATATGTTTTTATCCAGAATTAACAAAAAATATCCCTTATTATCACCAAATACTCCCTCTGATCTAGAGCTCTTGAGTTTGGTTATAAAACATTGATTTTCCCGTACTCTAAAATGACACAAATTTCTAAATTTGTTTTATGTAAATCTGCTGTTAGATGGGGTTTTCCGTTTCAAAAGCAATCTCAATAAGGTGGCTCTAGAGGAACCTAGATTTTCTTTTTTGAGAGAGAAACACCAATCATCATCATATTAGATGTATGTTAGCAGAGCTCTAGATAAGAGGGAGTATTTAGTGATAATTAGGGATAGTATTTGTTAATTCTGCATAAAAGATATGTTGTGACCCCTCATCTGAACCGTCTCAATGAGACGGTTCAGATGAGGGGTCACATATGGTTTAAATGAGAAATTAGAAAAATTATCCCTCAATTATCATCGAATACTCCCTCTTATCTAGAGCTCTGAATCGTTCAATTTTTTGGGTTGTATTGAAGGGGAAACTACAACCTCCACCTCCCCTCTCCCTCTTTCTTCCCATCAGTTAAGCAACAGTAATAATAATAATCATCCCAATATCTGTGTCAGGATACTACAACCTCCACCTCCCCTCTCCCTCTTTCTTCCCATCAGTTAAGCAATAGTTACAAAAATCATCCCAATTTCTGTGTCAGGATACTACAACCTCCACCTCCCCTCTTTCTCTCCCTCCTTCTTCCCATCAGTTTAGGAATAGTTACAATAATCATCCCAATATCTGTGTCAGGATTTTAACCCATTCCATTAGGGATACCCCTGTAGGGGTATCCGAGCAAGCAGTTTGGATCCAGATCAGGCCCCACAAACGGGGGGCCTGATCTGAGATCCAAACTGTTTGTTGCTTAGACATCATTTCTGCAAGAGTTAGTTTGACCAATATTGTCAGAATTTTCTTGATTTTTGATGCAGACGACAATTTTAGCAGACAAAAAATACCCAGAATGCAATGGGTTAAAGGTTTTACTATGATAGGCAAGCGCAAGTTCACTAAAGGCAAACTCTCTCGGTTTTTAGCTCACCTGAGCCGAAGGCTCAGAGGTGAGCTTATAGGATGGGAGTCGAGCCGCCGTCCGACCGTGGGTCCGTGGGTGCGTCCGTGCGTCAACAATTTCAAACATAAATATCTCAGAGACCAGTGGGCCGATCGCAATCAAATTTTATCTGAAGCATCATTGGGGTGGGGGAAAGGCTGCATTAGGTTTTGGTGCCGATCAGCTCAGAACTCTGGTTTCCATGGCAACAGATAGCCCCCATAGGGTTATAATGGGGAAAATGGCGTCATCACGTTTTTTCGACTGTTTTTGATTAGATCCTTATCATACTTGCAGGTAATGATGACATACACAAGAGCTTGGATGAGATCGAAATTTGGCCGGATTCGAGCACAGACTACGGAGTTAGCTGCCCTTGAGCGTTTGAAAAAAATCCCATAGGGTTATAATGGCGAAAATGGCGTCATCACGTTTTCTCAACTGTTTTTGCTTAGATCCTTATCATACTTGCAGGTAATGATGACATGCATAAGAGCTTGGATGAGTTCGAAATTTGGCCGGATTCGAGCACAGACTACGGAGTTAGCTGCCCTTGAGCGTTTGAAAAAAATCCCATAGTGTTATAATGGAGAAAACAACATCATCACATATTTTTAGAAAAACCTTGTCATCGCTCTATTGCCTACATTTCTCAACGGATTTTAAAATAACTTCACACAAATGTAGGGCATGACAATATCTCGAGCAAGTTTGACTTTCAGGATGCTGCGCCCAAGGTCAAGGTCACTGTGGCTATTTTTAGAAAAACTTTGTCAGCGCTCTAGCACCTACATTTCTCAGCAGATTTTAAAATAACTTCACACAAATGTAGGGCATGACAATATCTCGAGCAAGTTCGACTTTCAGGGTGCTGTGCCCAAGGTCAAGGTCACTGTGGCTATTTTTAGAAAAACTTTGTCATCGCCCTAGCACCTTCATTTCTCCATGGATTTTGAAATAACTTCACACAAATGTAGGGTATGACAATATCTCGAGCAAGTTCGACTTTCAGGATGCTGTGCCCAAGGTCAAGGTCACTGTGGCTATTTTTAGAAAAACTTTGTCATCGCCCTAGCACCTTAATTTCTCCATGGATTTTGAAATAACTTCACACAAATGTAGGGTATGACAATATCTCAAGCAAGTTCGACTTTCAGGATGCTGTGCCCAAGGTCAAGGTCACTGTGGCTATTTTTAGAAAAACTTTGTCATCGCTCTAGCACCTACATTTCTCAACGGGTTTTAAAATAAATTCACACAAATGTAGGGCATGACACTATCTCGAGCAAGATTGACTTTCAGGGTGCTGCAGTCAAGGTTTTTGATTAGATCCTTATCATACTCGCAGGTAATGATGACATACATAAGAGCTTGGATGAGTTCGAAATTTGGCCGGATTCGAGCACAGACTACGGAGTTAGCCGCCCTTGAGTGTTTGAAAAAAATCCCATAGTCTTATAATGGAGAAAACAACGTCGTCACATTTTCATTTTTCATTGGATCCTCTTCATACTTGCAGGTAATCAGGATATGCATAAAAGCTTGCATTAGTTTGCATTTCGGCTAGATCCCACCACTGACTATGGAGTACCTGCCCTGAGCATCCAAAAAATCAATGTCGCCACTTTTTCTTGGTTTCTACTGATCCGATCCTTTTCAAACTTGCAGGTAATGAGGAAATGCATGATATCTTAAACAAGTTTAAATTTTGGCCAGATCAGGCCAACCACTACGAAGTTAGCTGCCCTTGACAGCTCTGTCTATTGTGCTCTTGATCGGATACTTTTTAAACTTGCATATATTAAATGAGGGCATACATAATGTTTTGGATGAGTTTAATTTTCAGCCTGATTGGACCACTGACTGTGGAGTTAGCTGCCCTTGAGCATCTTAAATATCCCTATAGGTTTACAATGTCTCTCAGGTGAGCAATTGTTGCCCTTTGGGCTACTTGTTTTTGGTTGTTTTTGGCTTAACGGCTGTTTGAGACAGCTTTTCAGTCTCCATCGAGCTGTCTCTTGTTTGTGAAAAGGATTTTGTGTGTTGGAAGGGAAAGGTTCAAGGAATGTGTAAAGTTACAAAATTCTCTGTTTCATTTCTAGGTATGTAGAAGTTGCTAAGAAAGCTGGAGTGCCATGCAGATGTTTTGTGTTCACAACAACTCACGCACAGGCCAGACATAATGAAAGAGTAAGTACGGGACAGTTCCTTTATTTCTGTATTTATTCAGCTATAAGACAGGGGTTTTAACTCTCTAGAATGACCCATTATACATGTACATATGTATCTAAATCAGTATTGGTAATTCTGCTGTAAGATGGGTTTAATCCCTTTAAAATAATCCCAAAAGTCTGGACTCATCTTATAAGATGGATCTAGATTTTTGGGGTTGTTTGGGTTGTTTTTACCAAATAAATATGATACACTATGTTTGAGGCCTGTAGAAAAGTATAGTTTTATAAGTGAATGGCTTTATATTTAGACTAAACAACAAAGGAATATAAGGCAAATCAGGATTAAACAGTAGCTTTAGATAAAGGGTCTTATTTGATCAAATCATAGAATTAGGAACTTGCTCAAAATATAAAGGAGATGCCAGTGAAAAAAAGTGTTGTGGAATCGTAAGTTGTGCCATGGAATGCAGTAGTTGTAGCTAGAAACAGAATAAAAAAATGAATAAATAAAAAAAGATATTTCTCTTATATACTCAAGAAACTCATCAGTAGCTTCCCTTGTGCAAGAGGCGCTGTGATGGTTGACAAAGAGGCAGTTTTTGATGTTTGCCCTTCATTTTTTGTTTCAGTTTCGAGAAATCACAGACAAGTCTCACCAACCTATCAATGACATGATACTCAATAGTTACAAGTAAGTACTCTAACACTGTTAAGGTGAACAGGTTGAACTACATGTCTAAACAAAGAAGCACATTCAAATTGGGGTCCTCTCTTCAAGGAAAGACTTTCCTCTTAGGGGAGCAAATTTTTTACCTGTAAGAGTTGACCACCCTAGACAGGAGGCAGAAAAATAGATGATAGAGTTGCCTCTGCTGAAAGTGAACCGACTGACCTTTAGCTGTTATGCCCCTTGTAAACTCTACACAGGCTCTGCAAATTGGAAGTTCAGGTTTCTGTTCCATCAAACAGGAGCAGAGGATATTATAGAAATGAATTTCCTTTTTTGGGATTTTATCGATGTGTAAACGCCGGCGAATCACTCACAAACTGAATAAAGCCTGAAGGGCTTTATGTTAAGTTTGTGAGGGATTCGCAGGCGTTTACACATCGATAAAATCACAAAAAAGGAAATTCATTTCTTATAATTCCAACTTTGTCCATCCAAATTTTTTTCTTCGGCTGCATTGTCCAGCGGTTTACTACATTTGACTCAAATTTGGAGGGTTTAGGTGAACAGCATTTGACCAAAATCAGAGACATGAGCATTTCAAGCAAAATAGCCTTTGAAATTACAAACTCTATTTGAAATTACAAACTGATTTTTCGTAAGTTTTTCATTTTTGACCCGTTTCCTTGCATGAAAAGTCGGAAACACTCCAAAATAGTCAATGATTCAACCCAAAACAGTGTCGAGGGCGCCGCCATTTTGAAAACGTTACCAACTGACGTTTGTTATGACCCAGGAGTTACGTCATAAATAACGTCATACAAGCGCTTGATTTGGTCGTCTCAAGACAAATTTTGTTCTTCCATCTGAAATACAATTAGAAATGCAAAATGCAGATTCGTTAAGGAAAAGGTGAAAAAAGTTAATGGGAAGAGAATGCCGCGTATGGATACAATGTCAACAGGATTTATCGATGTATAAACGCCTGTCTGCAGATGCTGTCAGCCAATCATTTGTTTGGAACTTGTGCCAAAGAGAGGCTGTTGATATTATTGTCCCCCGCCTTTTCGAAGAAAAGCGGAGGGACATAGTTTTCGGCATTCCGTCCTTCCGTCCTTATTTCCGTCCTTCCGTCCCCCTAATGTAGTAGGTATCTTGTGTGTGCAACTCCTCCTACAGTTTTATTCTGATTCTTTCGAAACTTTACAGATGTTTTTGTCATGGTCTGAAGATACGCATGTGGTTTGGATATAATCCTTAGATTATTTTTTGTCACTTTTTCCACAAGTTGAACTTAGTAATTTTTTAGGCATTTTTACTATCAAAGTGACTAGATAGTGGGTACCTTGTGTGCGCAACTCCTCCAACAGTTTTATGCCGATGCCTTTGAAACTTCACAGGTGTTTTGATCATGGTCTGAAGATACGCATGTGGTTTGGATATAATCCTGAGATTTTTTTTGTCACTTTTTCCACAAGTTGAACTTAGTAATTTTTTAGGCGTTTTTACTATCATAGTGACTAGACAGTGGGTACCTTGTGTGCGCAACACCTCATACAGTTTTATGCCGATTCCTTTGAAACTTCACAGGTGTTTTGATCATTGTCTGAAGATATGCATGTGGTTTGGATATAATCCTGAGATTATTTTTTATTACTTTTTTCGCAAATTGAACTTAGCCATTTTTCATACATTTTTACTATCAAAGTGACTAGATAGTTGGTACCTTGTGTGTGCAACTCCTCCTACAGTTTTATGCCAATTCTTTTGAAACTTCACAGGCGTTTTGATCATGGTCTGAAGATATGCATGTGGTTTGGATATAATCCTCACATTATTTTTTTTATTACTTTTTTGATATTTTTAACTTAGCCGCTTTTCCAGCTCCAACACTTAAGTGTATATACAGTGGAGACCTAGTTTCCAAGGCGGGGGACATAAATTCGTCGAATTTGCTTGTTTCAGTTTTAATGTCTCACCTTCGACTAGCAGAAGCAAGACATAGATATTACTTTTCTGGTGTCTTCAGCAGTGAGAGCGAAAAATTTGTTTCAAGTTTCTGTTTTGTGATGCTCTGTTTTATGACAATACACAGACGGGTGAGACACCACATTCAGCAGCATTCTTGTTTTTTTTTTTTGAATATGCACCTTACTCGTGAAGTTAAAGTGTTGGAGAAATAGTCATTGCCTTTACAAATCAGGCCTCCAGGTTATTAAACTTTTTTTTTGTGCTCAACTCAGCTGAGCATGGAAATTTCTCTGCTGATGAATTTGATAATGCCAACTAATGTTGGCATTATCAGAGTCATAAGCAGAGAAAATACTCAGCTAAACTGAGCATGAAAACAACTGTACTTATCAGTAATTTGCTATTTATTAGCCGTTAAAATTTCATACTCAGCTGAGTGAGCATGAAATAACTTTTACAATTTGGGGCCAGACTGACAGTTGCCAGATGTTGCGTTAGTTTATGTTAATTCACAAAAATAAGCTTTCATAAATTTTCACAAAACTTACCAAGAAAGACTGATTGTGTACATAATCAGGACTTGATAAAATTCCTTTTATTTATTGCAGGAAAAAGTATGTCCCACCAGAAAAGAAAGAAGGATTTTCTGAAATTGTGAAAGTAAATTGTGTCCCAAAGTTTACAGACTCAAAACTGGAAGATCTATACAGAAAGTTTCTTATAGACAAATAGTGGTGTACCTCAATAATGTGTATGGACATGATAAATGTTTTGGGTAATTTGGAGACAAAAAAAGGTGTAAGGGAGATTACCGTAATGACCCTAAAATTTTGGACACACGGAAGTTAGACAATTATTGTTCCAAACTTCTTAGAAAGTAGATTTTACATACGTTAATGCATCTAAATGATGCTTAGTGAATGGCAAACATTGTAGACCCTGATCAAACTGCTCTGACAGTGTTTGCTTAGACCTGTCTGTCCGAATATTTAGGGTCATTAGGGTACTGTTGATTTGGACTTATTTGTCTCCTCACAGGGGTTATTGTTGAAAGAAATAATTTCAACAATGGGCCTCTATGATTTTTGCCCATTTCTACAAAGGGGAACATTGTAAACCCTGACCATGCCAAAAATTTACATCTGCAATGTTTCTAAAATTGTTTTGTCCAAGCCATATCACAGACGACAGCAAACAGTATAGATCTAGATAGTGTTTGCAAATACAACTTTCTGAGCCACTCCCAGAACATCACATAACCCATTAATGCCTAGTGGACTCTTCTATCTGTATATATTGGACGAGTCCATTTGTCATTTAAGGGGTGTCAGGTTTAGTTTATTTTTCGAATTTTTGTTTTATTTTGAGGAAAAATATCCAATTGTCATATGCAAAAAGTGTAGACCCTGATCAGACGCCGCGTTTGCGGCGTCTGATCAGGGTCTGCACTGTTTGCCTACATCCCATTTTTGGGGTGCTAGGCATTAATGGGTTAAGACACCTGTATAGTGTATACATCTAACTGACCAATGCAACAACTTAGCATGTGACATAGTCTCACAAATAGAATGGCACATGATGAATGCCTCACAATAAGTCTGTGATTGTACTTTACAGTTGATAAGTTGAGTAGTCATGGCCTCATGAAGGTGAATTCACTCACTTTCATTTCTGACACTGTGTTAACATTTTGAAGGTTGCCCTCAGAAACAAAGTACACACACAAGAAAGAAAATTGGGAGTCATGGTTTTATTGAGACTCTAAATATGATGGGTGCCATTTGCGTATGCCCCCTTGTACTGGCTAAAGCTTTACTAGATGTTCAAAATAATGGTCCATAATGGCAGTTGATGACACTGACACCTATGTTATTTTGCCTTCTGACATTATGTAGCACCAGTTCATATTATACTCTACTATTATCAGCTTCATTTTAAACCGGCTCAGGCGAGTCAGTGTTAACCCTTAAAGCGCCAAAAATGAAAAATTGTTGAATTTGCAAACAGTGTAGATCCAGATGAGGTGGCTCATTATGAGCCACCTCATCTGGATCTACACTGTTTGCCCTAGTCTTTGAATTCTCAATATGATATAGCTTGGACAAAAGACTTTTTGAAATTTCTGCAGACGTAAATTTTGTCGTCTGCTTTTTGGCGCATTAAGGGTTAAATATAGTTGACAATAACAGAATATGGAATATGGTGTTAATAGGTGACTGATATTTGATAGAATTTGCCATTTCTCCTACTACAATTGACATCATGGTGCTTAGACAGTGAGGGCACTTATACACGATTCAGTATCCTTATAAGCCCTGATGGCTTTCAGATTTGTTTTGTCATTGATAATAAAGCATGTTTGTAAGTCAAAGTTTGTTGTTTATTGCTTTACATGTATTTTTATTGTAGCTGTTGTTCTTGGTTGTTTTGATGTTTCAAGGCTATTCGAGACAGTATTCCAGTCTATATGGAGCTGTCTTCCAGAGAGGGAGAAAAAGAGATGATGGGGAGAGAAAATTTCCAAACCCACACCCGCACCTACTGCAAGCACATAAGGTCCTTGCCCTACTATAGTCGAAATTAGTAGGCTGATGCCCTGGTACTACAAATTACCCTGCACCATTGCCCGACCACAACCACCCCGGTATTAGAGCCATAATGCCTACAATTGCTCAAGACTGGCTTACATATATGGGGTCATTCTGAGGAAGAAAAACCCTGTTGTGTAGTGAAATTTTTATTTATGCACAGGCAAGTCCCATTAAACAAAGCCAACATTGCAGAACTGTGTGTAAGACAAAGTTGTCACAAAATAGAAGTTCCAAAGACACTTTTTAGCTCGCCTGAACAAAGTTCGGGAAGAGCTATTGCACTACCCCCGGCGTTAGCAAAATGTTAAAAGTTTTACTTTAAAGTTTTTTATGTGATGGGCAAGGTGCTGTCAGGCGAGCTATCCTGGCCCTGTGACAGGTCTTGTTGAGAAGAGCAGGAGTCCAACTATGAAATTTTGCTATATTTTCCTGAAAAGAGTCCCAGCACAAAATACGAGTCTGGTACTGCTGGGGCCTGTTTCACAAAAATTAACCGTACGATGAATCATGCGATAATCGTACGTTTGGTCGTACGAGAATCGCACGATCGTTTCATAAAAACATCGTACGACAGATAGTACGATTCTCGTAGGATTTTTATTATACGATGGATCGCAGACGTGATGTGTATTAGCTTTGACAGATGTGTATTGGGTTTTATAAACACAAAAAGTAGCGATTTGTAATACAACGCAATCATGTCAAAGAAAAAGGTCAACAGGACCTCCAATGAGGTTAAAGCCCTTCTCACTGAAGTAAGGAAGATCGATGGATGGATGGCTTGCGATTTTTCGTCCGTTTCAACAGTATTTCAGTCGTATCAGGACGGTGGAAGGGTGATAATGAAATGTTATGTGCAATGGAACCCTGTTTACGATTGAAATGATTTCCGCCTCCGGAAACGACCTCAGGACCGCTTGATCAGCAGGCCAGCGTTTAAACCACTGAGCTACCGGTGGCTTCTAAGTAAACATGGACGACTCCTAACCAAAAACACGAAGGATCGCACCTGGGAACTTTTCAGTCCAAGGTTTAAAGTTTTTATGCCCCCGAAGGGACTTCGGGTGGCATATTAAAATCGCACCGTCCGTCCGTCCGTCCGTCCGTAACAAATTGTGTCTCAGCGATAACTTAAAAACTACTGAAGCAAATTTGATGAAACTTCACAGAAAGATAGAGCATAATGAGAAGGTGTGTCGCGCACAAGATTTAGGTTCCCACGCCCAAGGTCAAGGTCACAATTGGGTCAAAGGTCAAATCATATCTTAAATCGTGTCTCAGCTATAACTTATAAACTACTGAAGCAAATTTGATGAAACTTCACGGAAAGATAGAGCATATTAAGAAGGTGTGTCGCATACAAAATTTAGGTTCCCACGTCCAAGGTCAAGGTCACTGTTTGGGGTTAGAGGTCAAATATTGTTTCTGTGATTACTTTAAAACTACACAACTGAATCTTATCACATTTCACAGAAATATAAAGCATAATGAGAAGGTTTGTCACATATGATATTTATATTCCCAAACCCAAGGTCAAGGTCACTGTCGGGTGTTTGAGGTGACTGCTGAAGTAGATTTCATCAAACTTCATAGAAATGTAAAGCATGACAAAAAGGCATCTCACTTGCAAGTTTTGGGATTCCTTGCTCAAGGTCAAGGTCCCAATTGGGGTCAAAGGTCAGTCTAAGGGGCCTTCGGGGGCATTTGTTACATACTGTAACATTTCTTGTTTTATCCTTAGTTGCAGATCTTCAAAACCAAGAAATCGGAAAACAAAATTCCTATATAACTTCATTTTACAAAAGTGGGGATTGGAGATCCAAAACCTAGGACTGAACCTCTAAAAACAAGGCTGAAACTCAGGGTTTTGAAATTCATTGTGCATTGGCTTGCCATGCCCTTCCTCGATTTTTCGAAATACAGTTTTGAGAAAGAAGTTCCGAGGAATTAAACTCGGGTCTTTTTATTTTGCCAAATGCTGTCTGTGATTGTATCAGCTCTTTCAGACTTGCACTGCAGAACCTTGTGGTCAGCGCAATAATTCGCTTGTATAGTATAGCAAGCCAAATTTTGCATTCTCAATTTTAGGTGTTAAGCTTTCAATCCTTTGTTTTAATTTCAAAACTAACTTTTGAAAATTAAAATTTTCTATAATCGTTTTTACAAATCCGGGTATTGAAGTCAGATTTGAAACCTATGACTGAACTGAAACCTAGGTTTGAAGCTCAACTTAGGGTAAATTTTCTTAAACCTAGTTTAAAGATTTATTGTGCATTTGGCGTGCCATACCGTTGAACACAAACATGCAGTCTCCTCAGATCAGAGATCACCTAATTAGGGGTTCAAACAGTCCTAAAACCTCCCATTTTCTTGTAAGATAATTTCTGTCTATAAGAACAAATGCTGCCGCCATGATTTTGAGAATAGTCTCTAATACAATGCAGGTAAATTATCCCGCAAGAATCGCACGATAATCGTACAGGAAAAACTTCACTCAAATTCACCCTTAGGTGATTTATCATAAATTTGGAATTTTGTTAATTGGCTGATTTGCTCAAAACTTAGTATATGCTTTTCAGAAAGACAGTAGATAAATGTAATCTATTCAAAAGTTGAGTATGAGCATGTTGTGCGATGAAAGAGGAGAAAAAGTGAAATTTACGACTGCCCTTTAGGTATCGTAGATTTGATCGTAAATTGAGTTCTACGAGGACAATAGTGAAACCGAGATTTTTTTCATGAAAGCGATTTTTGGTCGTAAGATTCTCGTACGATCATCTTATGACGAATTTCAATCGTACGATTCGTTGTGAAACAGGCCCCAGATCTGAAGTTATATGAGAACCCTGTAAAATTCAGAATTATCAACAAGGGGCAACAACTGAAAACTGAACACAGGTCTCTGCTATTTACATTTATTTATTCTATTGGCAGTGAAGTAGAAAAAAAAATCTTTTACAATGCACACAGTTACAAAATATTGCTATAGCAATTCTACCACACAATAACGCAAAACACAAAATAAGACTTTATGGGGGCTCAATAATGCCATCAACATGAAAACTGATTAAAGCAAGCGTTTAGTGCTAGCATAGTGATACTGGTAGCAGTACTTCACTTTCCCCAGCAAAACATGTAGCTGTTAAATACACATCCAAAATACATATGGTCACTAACATCTCCTGGAAGGTTTGTTGTAGAATGTGGTAAGGTGATAAACTAAAACTGTCCAATTCTACCTGTATGTGGTTTCATCTTAGTGAATGCTGTTATACAATGAACCTTATTCAGATTTTCTGGAAAACTTTGTAGCAGTGAAAATTGGGAAAACTTTACTCTCAAATTGAGAACCCTTTATAACACTATACAAAATTCAAATATTTGACAATTCAAATTCAAATATTCACAGTTTTCATGGTGATGACATATTTCTGTCTCCATAGAAGTAAATGTTAAGGCTGCACTTTGAGGGCTTATTTGTATTTTTAGTATACCATAAATACATATCTCTGATTAAACAAACAAAAGTCATTCTTTCTCAACTCCAGTTAAGCCACAATTTTGAAGATAAAAAATTCACACACTTTCTCAATGAATAGTCCACTCAAGGCATCTCAAAGTTGAAGTTCATCTCAACCTACTGATATCTCAAAATAAATTTTCAGGTCCCAGAAAATTAATCTGAGATTTCAGTAATTTGAGATATCCAATGTTGTAAAGTTAACAAAAACAGGAATGTGTCTGATTGATTTGTTGCTTTACTTCCACGGTAAACATCTATGGTCATGTCGGGACGGTCAGTTAACCTAACCACACAATTCCTGGGCAGGCTTAGACCTCCCTAAGCGGTTAACCAGTAATAAGTGCACACACTTTCCCCAGTAACTGACAACTGCCCTTCTTGAATCAGCGGAAGGAGAAACGAAAGTATGTGGCCAGACCGGGTTTCGAACCCAGGACCTCTGACTTATGAGTCAGGTGCCCTACCGATTGCGCTACGCGGTCCAGCGGAATGTGTCTGAACTACATTGTTTGATACATTAGGGTACTTTGAGATTATCAGTGTTTGAGATAATAAGAGTCAACTGCATTTGATGATTACTAGTATTCCATGATGTTTGCTGCCATTTAACCTTAAAAACTTACTTTCTGGCTCCATATTAGAACCGTCTGTGTGAGTTGATTGTAATAAGGAGCCAAAGGGAAGGTTTGATTAAGTAAACAAACATACAGCCAGGTGCGTAGCGCAGTTGGTAGGGCACCTGACTGGTAAGTCAGAGGTCCTGGGTTCGAAACCTGGTCTGGCCACATACTTTCGTTTCTCCTTCTGCTGATTCAAGAAGGGCAGTTGTCAGTTACTGGCGAAAGTATGTGCACTTAGTACTGGTTAACCCCTTAGGAGGTCTAAGCCTGCCCAGGAATAGTGCAGTTAGGTTAACTGACCATCCTGACATGACCATAGCTGTTTACCATGGACGTGAATCAACAAGTCAATCAATCAAAACAAACATACAATTGAAATACCATTATATACTCACCATTTGCTTCATTACAACTTATTTAAATGTCTCAAACCGAGAAAATATTCTTTCAAGATCCTGCACTTTGTGCAAAAGCATATCTACATATTTATACCCCAAAATTGTAGCTTAACTGGAGCCCTACAGTTTTCAGTCAATCTTCAACATTCATCACTAGTCATGGACACAACACGTACAGTACTATCCTAAAGTTTGGTCCACTGATATAAATTACAGCAACTCAGTACAAAATATTTACATATCAACTGTTCATGTATTTTCTATAGGCATAAGCCTCAATTACATCAGAGCTCCAGAGTATTGGTATGTTTTTCTGCCATTTCTACCAAGGGGGAAAACTTTCATGACTTCCTGTTTGTTTCCCTGACAATGAAGGTATTCCCAATTTGGGTCTACCCTTAAGGAAAGAATTTGCTCCTAGAGGATTGGGAAAGGAGGTAAAATGACAATGTCAGAGTTGCTTCCCTTGAAAAAGTACCCATTTACCTAAACACCAGTGTTTGATGGAAATTTCAAAACATTTTTTTTTGTTCTCCATAAAAGAAAAAAAAATCTGCATACATGTATTTTATACATTCATCAACATTGCCAACCAGAGAAAATTTCAAAGAGTCAAAAACATTATTTTGTGTGGAGAAAAAAGACAAAATAATCCAATAATTATCATTTGGAGCTCTACTTCAAGTGAACAGGTATACTTCCAGGGGAAGCCACTTTGATATTTAATTTTGCCTCCTTTCTCAATTGAGATGAACTATTGTGTTAAGAATTTGCTCCTGAGAAGCAAATTTTTTACCTTATGAGCTGACCTTTTTTTGAATGGCTTTGTCATCCAGGGAATCAAGATGTCACAATTGTTATTTCCCTTGTTTATTCATTTGCTCTGGAACTTTTTTGCCCTGCCTGTATTGAGCAATTATTATGGAGATCTTTGGAGCTGAAAACCAGATTGTTTTCCAGCATTTTGCTGACAGTGCAAGAAAACATGACGGAAGTCAACATATTCAAGTCATTCAATCTGATAAAAGGTTTTTAAATCCTAAGAAAGCTGGTTAACAGTATTTTTCTTATGTACATAAAATAACAGGAGGTTACATGTTAAAGTCAACATTATCTGCCAAAAAATTTCATAGAATTAGAACACACACAACACAAGTAGCAATTATACAAGAAAAGCCAAGCTCTCACTCAAATTCATAAATACCACACATCAGAACAAAGCATCAGATAGGCTAAACTTGGGAGGAGCAGTCTGAACAGCATCTCCATTGTCCATGATTTAGTCAACAGTTTATACAAGCCACAATCCTCCAAAGAGTTTATGATCCCTGTCTCCTCACCACTCAAGTTTTGCCTACCTGAAGCATTCTTAGCCTATAATTCTTATGAAGCAAGCATACACTTCAAAATTAGCATATAAAAGTTGCACCATCATAAAACCTGTCTTAATGAATAAACACAGACCAGCACCTGCTCATGCCCTGTCTGTTCATGCCATGAATAGTTTGCTGTGGAAGTTCTACAAGATCAGGGCCCAGATTTTGAAAGCATCGTTAGCTTAATGAGGTTGTTATGTTGTCAGCATGGAGCAGCTTAGCCACTTAGCTACCCTTTAAGTGCACAGCCAAGGGTCTGATTAGACCGGGAAGATGCCAAGACTGATCTGATTCTTTGCTGGGCACACATGCCACTTTGTTTTGTCGTGTCCCAGTTCATATAATGTCTTCTTAACAATGGGTTAGTTTTGAACAATCCTGTCCTGATTGCTGACTCAAACAGCAAATGCTGTGACCAGAGAGCAAACGGGCACAGGCGTCTGACCATGTACTGTGTCTATATGCTAGAAAACAGATTTTATCACAATGCACTTGTAACATGTTCAAAAGATCTTCACTTGAAGTTACCAAGTTTCAACAGTGAAGAATATATATCATATACTAGGATAAAAATATAAAATAAACTTCTGAACACATGGTGGTTAAAAAAGGCACGATTTGTTAATGAACACTTTATAAATCTTGTTACAATATTTGTTTTTCAAACAAGTACATACAAATCGTAGATTTGGACAGTTTTGCCAAGGTGCAAATATATGACTGTGTATCTATAGAATCATGTGTAAAAGAACTTAGTCCTGTGCAAACAATAAACACTCCAATATGTGCACCAGCCTCCCCTTTTCCTTTCAAAATACACCTACATTCAGAGATTATGTGGAAAGGGAAGACTTATCAGGATCTGGGGATATACAGGCTGATCCCAGTATTTACTGTTCACACCATCTGAAAAGTCCTTGTCCATGTGACAATAAATTACATGTGTACGTCATAAAACTGCTAATTCAGCTGTGACACCACAAAACCAACGAAGTGGCATGTGCACCCAGCGAAGAATCTGATCAGTCTGGGCATCTGCCCAGTCTGATCAGAGTCTTTATTGTGTGCTTAAAGGGTAGCTAACAGTGTAAGCTAGCTCCATGCCAACAGCGAAGACTGGTCACACTGGCTGATCTGAGTCTTTGCTGGGCACACATGGTACCTTGTTGGTTTTGTTGTCGTGGCTCACATGTTTACATCCTAAAACTGCTAATATATCATTTGATAATCGAACGTTTACAAACTTACGTACATGATCTCAGATGCAACCATACAAGTAGCAGGTCATCAAGGCAAAAATTAGTTTTTTCAGTGTCAACATGAAAAGGGAAGACCATGTTAAATGTGTAAGCCTATGAAGTTGGTATAGACGGGGATTTTGTTCTGCACACACAATGATCTGGGCATTCCCTGTTGGAACATAATGGAGCTTTCATATTATCAACTTTCTACTACCCACAGTCTTTGCTCAGATTTCAAACAGTCTGATCAGGGTCAACACGACCAACTTTCCTCAGACCTGCTGTCTCGGTAATTTATAATACAGGGTCTAAACTGTCTTAGAATGACTTAAAATACGTTGAAAATTAGTCGTGTAACTACTAAATATTGTAGGTTATGGTAACAATTCAACTGCCAGATAGGCTTTACCTTCTATTTTCAGCAGTGTTCTAGGTAAAAAGGGATAGCAGGGATAATTTAGGGATGAGTTTCCATATTTCTCCATAAAAACTTATCTTGTGACCCCTCATTAGAACCATCTCCCTGAGACAGTTCTAATGAGTCACAACATGTTTTTGATAAAAAAATAAGGAATTTTATCTTTGAATTAACCTCAATACCCCCTTTTATCTGAAGCTCTGAAGTTTTTGACTGCAAGTACCTGGCTTGTGAATTTCCCTTTCAAAGAAATTCTAGTTGTTTGGAAGGAAAACCCTTTTAGATAAAAAAATTCTGGATTTTTTGGGTTGTTTAAGAAGGGGAAAAATTCTGTTTTATAACCAAACAAATCACTAAGTTCTCTATGAATTACAAACATACTATGTTTAAATATACAATAATGAACTGATGAGTTATTTACATATGAGAGACTGTCACTTACACAACACAAACATACCACGTTAACATACCCTCTTTCCCTCAAATGCAGAGCTCTAGATAAGAGGGAGTATTTGATGATAATTAGGGATAATTTTTGCTAATTCTGCTTAAAAACATATGTTGTGACCCCTCATCTGAACCGTCTCGACGAGACGGTTCAGATGAGGGGTCACAACATATGGTTTCAATGAGAAATAAGAAAAATTATCCCTTATCATCATATACTCCCTCTTATCTAGAGCTCTGCTCAAATGCATCTTTCATGGGCTTCAGCAAAAGTTATTTCTAAGGATAAAAATTCTGGGATTATTTATACAAAAATGTTTGATTATTTTGGGTCTTTTACCAGTTTATCTTTTTCAAAAGGGCGGATAACTCTTTCTTTCATCATTCTCATCATATATACAAACAACACAAACAAATATCTGAAAGCCCTTGTTCATACTTAACCCTTAATGGCCCCAAAAAAGCAGATGAAAATATTTAAATCTGCAAAATTTCAAAAAAATGTTTCACCCAAGCTATATCATATTAAGAATTTAAAGACTAGCAGGGCAAACACTGTAGGTCCAGATGAGGCTGCTCACTATGAGGTGCCTCATCTTGATCTATGTTGTTCGCAAATTCAACATTTTCATCCCCCCCCCCCCCCCCCCCCCCCCCCCCCCCCCCCCCCCCCCCCCCCCCCCGGTTTAACTTTGTGTATACAAGGGCTGTTGCGGCTGTTACAAAACAAAAAAGAGCTGTTGCGAAACAAAAAAAGTCAAGTTACCAAATGACCTTATGACCAAACAACCTGATGACCTGGTCTTTTAGTAGCTATGACTTTTTCGTTTCGTAACAGTTCTTTTTCGTTTGTAACATCCTTGAAAACATAGTTAACATGTGTGATTTTGGGGGCTTTAAGTGTTAAAGCTAATAAGCAATAGCAAAGGAATGAATGGTTATTCAGACAAGAAATCAAAACCTGTCTGTTTTCTTTTAATTCTTATTGGTAAGCCCGTCTAGTTAAGTTACCACACTATCTGTTACCTGAAAACCTTTTAAAAATTCATTTATATCATAAAAGTTTTCAAGTGACAGAAAGCCTTCACTAGGTAAGGGCCGACATTTTTCCATTGCATGATTGCTTTTACCAGTGCTATTAACATAATTTTTAGCCCTTAATACAGACAGCTTAAGGTGAAAGGGCACACTTTCAGAGGAAGCGGGTCTACACCGTTTTCTCAGGCATCACTGTCCAAGATTCAGGGCTAATTTGGTACATATTAAGAAACCTAACACCTTAGTTTAGCATTCTGGGCCCAGTTGTTTTTCAAACTAATTGTGATGTTACATTTTCAATCTCAAAAACAGTCCTATTTTTGCCAAAAAAAAAAACAGGAGCTTCTGCCATGCAAAAGCTCCTCACATTTTTTCAGCAAAAAGCATTAGCACACTTATTTTATGTGTAATAAAATACATCTTTGATTAGTGACTTTGTTAAGCCAATGATGCTTTTGATAACTGGGCCCCGAAATACATGTACATTTTGAATCGGGCACTGTTAGTTTCTTGGTATCCTACAATGTTGTCACTTTGTATAAAAGGAATCAAGTAAGCCTTGGACTGGTTGTATCAAACTTAAATTGGATGATCTCTTGTGACTAGATGTCAAATCCTTGCATCTGATTTGATTAATGACCGTTTAATGTGACGTTACGGAATAAATGAATACTGACACAACACAACCAGGTCCAGAATTTTCTTACCAGGAACACCTTTAACCATCCCAAATTAATGCATTATAAATGCCAATTAGAATGCATCAATCAATTTGGACCAAAGGACAACCCCAGTTTAGAAATTCAGAAACATTTCGATTATTCATAGTTCATCAATATGACAAGATTGTAATACCAAGAAACCAGCAGTGACAATATTTTGAAAGCACTATCTGAGTTTGAGGTTATAAAACTTCAGAATAATCTCAAACTCAAAATAAAGCACACTGATCGGCTGCTTCCGAGCATGTGCTCGGAAGCAGCCAATCAGTGTGCTTTATTTTGAGTTTGAGAATGTACTCAAGTTTTATAACCTCGGGCCGGATTTGGACTAGGGCCAGCAAAAAGGACCGAAAGACACAAAGAACCATGCTCAAAATCCATGCAGTCTCATCTGAGCCGTTAGAAATGTAGTGTGTGCCTACGGCAAATATCGTAAAGTGCATAAGCATTGGGACAACCTCAAATAATTAATTTTCCATTTGTCCCAAATTAATTATTTTAGGTGTCCCAAAATTTGGCACATAACAGTGCACCAATCAGACTGCAGGACAATGCCAATGGATCAGTCTGCTGGTCACGGGAAATTTCCTTTTTCCGGCCACTTGCCAATGTGAAAGCATTTGATGGTCAATCTCTATATACAACATCCGCTGCCATTTGAGAGCCATTCTCAGGAAAATTCTTGAGCCGCTACTAGAACACTGAAACAGACACAACCTTAGTTACAATTAGTATCAACCTTGACCTCTTGCAGTCTTATTTAGCATTATTAGCACTAAACCCGCTAAAAAAGCAGACAAAATTTATGTCTGCAAAATTTTGTAAAAAGGTTCTGAGCGTTATTATACTGAATTCAAAGACTATAGAGCAAACAGTGTAGATCCAGATGAGCAGGCTCATCATGAACCACCTCATCAGTAATTATCCTGTTTACAAATTCAGCTACATTTTCATTTTTAGCATTTTAAGTATTAAACTGGGGTCAAGGTCACACTGATTGACAAGGTCACTCCGACCAGTTTCTAGTAGCCCTGCTCATTTTCCTGCAGTAAATCTTCAAAACACAACAAACTATAAAATTAGTTTTGGTTCATATAAATAGTATAACTGAGGAACTACTTTTCCAGCAGTATAATGAAAGACTTCAACATTTTGAAAAAGAAGTAAAACCTTGCTCACATCACACACTGAGCTCTAGCTAAGAGCAGTTTAGGAGGAGAACTCTTTAAAACCTTTTTTTTTCAGTTACCAGTAAAACCCTAATGATTTTGCCCTATTTAGAATAAGAAAAAAGAACTTTTTAGATAAATACTTAAACTCTGCCTCCTTAACCAGAACTCTGCTCACAATCATTCGTTAACAGGGTTATGTACTCTTTAAATATGCTGTAAAATTACTCCGTCACTGGTACTTTACCAATCAAAGAGAAATGTTGAGGTTTGTCTTATATCCCTCACTGAATACTTGTTATACCTGTGTTACTCAAAAATAAAAGCTACTTAACTCTGGGCCCAAGGTTATAAAACTTTTTTCAGGCTCAACTCAGCTGAGCATGAAATTTTCTCTGCTGATAAACAGTAGTTGGCATTTTCATATTCATAAGCAGAGAAAATATCATACTCAGCTCAACAGAGTAGGAAAACAACTGTACTTATCGATGATTTGCTATTTATTAGCAGGTGATATTTTATGCTCAGCTGAGTTGAGCATGAAAAAAGATTTATAACCTTGTGGCCTGGTTAAATCCTGTAACATTTTAATTGAAGCCAGCCCAATTGATCATGATGTCTTTCGTCCAATATACATTTATTCACATGATTAGACATCAGTAAAATACAGTACCATCTTCTCAATCATAACAACATTAAAATTCAAACTGCTTGTCATGAAAAGGTACACATCTTTGCTATTTTCATTTTTGCCTCCCCTCTCAACCCTTAACAAAATTGCAACAGCTTAACCCGACAGTAAATCTGAAATTAAAAGTTATATTATGCTGGTGTGGTTTTATGATCCCATATCTAACCTTAATTTTGAGGAAAAATTTCCCCAAAAGAAACAGCATGCTTTCCAAAGTAGCACACCTTGGACAAGCATTCTCTATCCCATTCAATTTCTAGGCAGTCTACGGCATCATTAAAACCTGAAATTTGTTGAATCATACATACCGTATTTACCCTATACTTGGGACAAAAATTCCTTAGCAAACAGTGTAGATCCTCACCAGACTGCTCCTAAGGAGCAGTCTGGTCAGGATCTAAACTGTTTGCAAAGTCTTAAAACACATCCCCATATTAACCAAATGGACTTGGCCAAATCATTACTGGAAGAGTCAACTGTGGAAATGCTAAAAGTCCATATCTCTAGGTTAAATACAGTAGCAACAGTTAGAAAAAATTCGTAACAGTCAAAATTTATAGAACCTTACAATATGCCGGGAAAAGGGCATTTTACATGGTCACTATATATCCAGGTGGTTGTGGTGGTGGTGGTGGTCAGTGACTATTCTTTAAGAACTCAATATTGCTGTCATACAGTTCTCCAGTCATTTCAAAACTTTATGGTTATAACTTTGTTATTGTAAATAAAAACATCAAAAGAGGGAACTTTGTATTCTTAGCATGAAAAAAAATTATATGAATGAAAAATTTGCTGAAATTCTTCATTTTCTCTTTCCGACAGACCCTATGTAGGTGGGTAGGGTAAGTTACTGATGTTTCTCTGTGCAATAATGGATGCACAGTTACTGACCCTATAAGAATTTATTACAAAAATTATTAAAAACAAGTGGCAATTGTAAACTATTTGGAGGGCTCTGAGGTCACAAAATCCTTCCTGGAGGAACGGAAAAAAAAGTGCCAGAATTATCATTAATTCAGAGCCCTAGATAAGAGGAAGTATTTGGTGATAATTAGGGATAACTTTTGTTAATTCTTCATAAAAACCTATGTTGTGACCCCTCATCTGAACCGTCTCGATGAGACGGTTCAGATGAGGGGTCACAACATATGGTTTCAGTGAGAAATAAAAAAAATTATCCCTCAATTATCATCATATACCCCTCTTATCTAGAGCTCTGTTAATTACTCCATTTCAGCAGCTTTCAGATAATACAATTACAACAGACTAGTGTTATAAAAACAAATGAGTCGCAACATTCAAAAAGGATGCTCAATTCTTCTTATACAGATTAACAATTAACCCCATAGTAATGTCATTTGTCTGAAACAACTATCATTGGTTTATGAAATGAAACCATATACCAGGACACTTCAGAAAACTGACCATCAGGGCAGTTTTCAAAAGTGCCTGACAAATGGCTTCATTTCATAAAATGGTGGCTTTTGGTGCTGAAAAGGACGCTAGTGCTGGGTAATTTCGCTTAAGAACATAAAATTTGGATTTTTAAGACCTGAGAGATAGCTGATTTTCTTTTTTGTTCCGAATTTGTTTACTTTTCATGCACAAGTTATTTACCGTTATGTGATCATGATGTATGTTGACAACCTTGATTAAGCACCCTTTTTGTATGTTGCAGTTCTGGGCCCAATTATTCAAAGCATTGTTGGCCTAACGAGCTTGTTAAGAGGTCAGCTTGTTAAGTGTTTTACTACTTCATAACCAAATACACAGATTTTTTTTGTTGAAAATAAGCTGCTCACATTTTTTCAACAAAAAATAATGGCGTATTTGAGATATTAATATTTGAAATTTTAACAAAACGTTAACTAATGATGTCGTTAGTTTTGAACTGGGCCCTGATTTTGAGCATCTAATCATTTGGAATGACGATTGATGTAAAATGCATAAATCGAGATGAGTCAAGTTACATAGGGAATAAATGAACTTTTTCCAAAGCTTCAAGATAGCAATACATAGGCCTACAATTAGAGCTGCAACGATTCACCCAACGACCGATTCGATTCGATTTCGATTTCAGACACCTGGATTCGATTAATTCGATTCGATTCATGATTGATTTCATGCTACCTTAATTCATCATGTTTATCACTTTATTTTGTTATGTTTACACTTCTATTTATCTTAGGGGTGCATCTTTGAGCACAGGTTTCTGCGAGTCATCGTTAGACGCCATTTTGATAACCCTAATAAGGAAACGAAACACCCGTATTGATTGGATGACCTAATTATTACTGACCAATCGTACGTTACGTTTTAAACAGCGTTATAATATTAAGAGCGGGTCTAAAACACGGACTTCCGTTTTAATTGAGGGCCCATGCAGGGGATTGTGAATCGAATCGAAATTAGTGGAGTTGTTATCGGAATCGAATCGGCCCTTGTGAACCGGATTTTCGATGCATCGAAGTGAATCGTTGCACCTCTACCTACAATACAATCCTAATATTGTGGAACTGATTATAATTTCTAGTAATGAAACAATGATATATGTACATATGAGAAGTGAATTTCCAGATCTAGCAGGGGATTTTTTGTGTGTTCATAGGGGCCAATTATGGTCCACATTGCCAAGAAAAGTTCCTTTACTTTCAATCAGAATCCCTGATTTTACAATTCACTCAGGACTATAATTTTCAATACATAATGATACCAAAAATTCACAATTTTAGGATACCGGCCTATTCTCCTGTAATTTTCCTTAAAACACACCTTTATTCAGTTCTCTAATTAACTATCGAAAATCTGCAATGGAATATGATATATACTAATAGTGAAAATGCTAATGATAAGAATTATACAAACGTTATGATGATGATGATGATGATGATGATGAAAGAAAAGATAAGCATATGGTTACCATGGTTATAGTCAGAGGTCAAGGTAAGACAGGGTTAGGAAGATAATCCAATAATTTTTCTTAGTAGACCATCATGACCTATGTTGTTACCCATTATTAGAAAGAACCATCTCCACCAGATGGTGCTACTGCTGGATGACATCATATATTTTGACAAAAATAAAAGAAAAATTATCTCAGAATAACTAAATATCCCTCTTACCTTGTACTCTATTACCATCCTGAACTACATGTATCAATACTGATAAACTCAATTTTTTTCTAATTTTAGCAGTACCTAACTTTACTGTATATTTTTGATACTGAAAAATTAATAGACACTTGGTATCTTAAGACCTTTCAACAGCATTTCAAAAATTTTGGAGACTAAGGATATTGGTGATGAAATAATCAGTGCTCCAGATAAGAAGGGGTAAAAGGGATAATTTAGAGGTAAATTTCTGTATTTCTCCATTAAAAACATTTCTAAACTCATTAGAACTAACTAGAAATGTTTTTCAGAGAAAAACTGATGTCCCCCCACCAGCCCATTTCCAATCCCCCCTTATGAATAAAAACCCTGTGCAATTAAAATACTAGGCAAGTTTGGAGAAAATCCATCCACTGGTTCTAAAGATATCCTTCATAGATGACTATGTCCTTGCAAAAGAAGTCGAGGTCACCAAAATCTAATCAGCTCTGAAAGTTGACCCAATGATGTATCCATACAAGTTTGGTGAAATTTCCATCCACTGATTCAGGAGATATAGTGAGTACAAGAAATTGTCATCTAAGTCCACCAGTGACCTTGAAAATGAGGTCAAGTCACCAAAATTTAATCAGCTCTTAAACTTGTCTCAATGATGTATCCATGCAAGTTTTGGTGAAATTCCATCCATTGGTTCAAGAGATATAGTGGGTACAAGAAATCGTCATCTAAGCCCTCCAGTGACCTTGCAAATGAGGTCAAGGTCACCAAAATCTAATAGGCTCTTAAATCTTTCCCAATCATGTATCCATGCAAGTTTGGTGAAATTCTATCCATTGGTTCAAGAGATATCATGGGTACAAGAAACTGTCATCTAAGTCCTTCAGTGACCTTAAAAATGAGGTCAAGGTCACCAAAATCTAATCAGCGCTTCAGCTTGTTCTAATGATGTATCTATGCAAGTTTGGTGAAATTCTATCCATTGGTTCAAGAGATATAGTGGGTACAAGAAATCGTCATCTAAGCCCTCCAGTGACCTTGCAAATGAGGTCAAGGTCACCAAAATCTAATAGGCTCTTAAACCTGTCCCAATCATGTATCCATGCAAGTTTGGTGAAATTCTATCCATTGGTTCAAGAGATATCATGGGTACAAGAAACTGTCATCTAAGTCCTTCGGTGACCTTAAAAATGAGGTCAAGGTCACCAAAATCAAATCAGCACTTAAGCTTGTTCTAATGATGTATCTATGCAAGTTTGGTGAAATTCTATCCATTGGTTCAGGAGATATAGTGGTTACAAGAAATTGTCATCTGAGTCCTTCAGTGACCTTGAAAATGAGGTCAAGGTCACCAAAATCTTCTCAGCTTTTAAACCTGTCCCAATGATGTATCCATGCAAGTTTGGTGAAATTCCATCCATTGATTCAAGAGATATCGTGGGAACAAGAAATTGTCAGCTAAGTCCTGCAGTGACCTTGAAAATGAGGTCAAGGTCACCAAAATCTAATCAGCTCTTAAGCTTGTCTCAATGATATATCCATGCAAGTTTGGTGAAATTCCACCCATTGGTTCAGGAGATATTGTGCATACAAGAAATTTTCACCCCATTTAAGTCCTCCTGTGACCTTGAAAATGAGGTCAAGGTCACCAAAATCTAATCAGCTCTTAAGCTTGTCCCAATGATATATCCATGCAAGTTTGGTGAAATTCCATCCATTGGTTCAGGAAATATTGTGCATACAAGAAATTTTCACGCCATTTAAGTTCTCCTGTGACCTTGAAAATGAGGTCAAGGTCACCAAAATCTAATCAGCTCTTAAGCTTGTCCCAATGATACATCCATGCAAGTTAAGTGAAATTCCATAAATTGGTTCAAGAGATATCGCGCATACAAAAGTGGGACGCCGACGCCGACGCCAACGCACCGGGAACTGCACTGAAAACAATATGTCCCCCCTCACCTTTGGTGGGGGGACATAATAAGTGTCACAAGAAATGTTTTCTTTGAGAAATTAGAAAAATTATCTCTGAGTTAATCCCTGTTACCTCTTCTTATCTGGAGCTCTGAATAATCCAATGGCCAGATACGAAATGCAACCTGAGCTGAACTTGAACTTGTGACAACTGGATTATTGTCCCCTAAGCCAATATGGCCCTGACAGCAGTCAACTATAATGAAAAGAAATCCATAGCATAAAAATCTCTAACTATTTAAAAGCCTAATCTATTTAAGCTGGAAAAGGCCTATGACCAATAAATACTATCTACCAGATTTAAGTAACAACCAAATGAGTACTGTAAAAGTTCTACAGAAGCAATCTGATCATGGTCTGGACTGTTTGCTCTGGAATTTTGGCCAAAATTCCAGAGCACACAGTCTAGACCGAGATCAGATTGCTCGTACAGAAAACACATTTTGTCAGGGTCTACACTGTCTGTGATTCTGTTAATAAAAAGCTTGACAACAATCTGAATTGTTACAAAATGCTTTAAAAACATTTTCGGACAACTAACAGTGACTTGTGTTAAAAAAAAACAAACAAAAAAACAATGAAGTTACATTTACCATGTTAATGTATGAAAACAATTCTCTGTGTTATGCACCAATTTAAACCATATAAGATTTCAAACTGAACACATGTTACTCAATGTTCGGTATAAATATCTGTATCTACATTGGACTATCAGTTTAAATACTCAATAACCATAAATGCTACAAACTCGATACAAATTTGCCATTGTAAGTTTACTAAGAAATAAAAACATCAAAAGTGAATAAATGTTAAATGTACTTTTTTACAAAATGGTGGATGAAACCATCACAAAACAACAACAACTTCGTTTTATAGTAACAGCTATATCACATTTTGTGTAGTAAAAACCAATATGGTCCCTTTACAAAACACATATTTATCTGTAAAAAATTTCTTCTAGATCATAAAAAATATCTTTTACATCACAATTATTCGTATAAGGATCAGAGTTTCAAATAATCTTGGATTTTGAGGATAATTCTGAGATACTTTTTCTCTTCGCATTTCATATATTAACATAAGTTGTGGTCCCTCATTAGAAATGTCAGCCTGAGGTGAGATGTTTAAGATTAGCCACAACACACATTTTTTATCAACAAGAAACTTAATGTCAGTCATAGCCCTCATCAGAACTGTCTCTTTGAGACCATTCTAATGGGGGGATACAACTTTTGTTTTATGGAGAATGACTGGAACGAAATTATTTCAGAACCTATAGCCCCAGGTAAGAGGAGTATTTAATGGTAATTTTGAATAACTTTTCTATTTCTCGTATAAAACTTTAGAGACTCCTCGTTAGAACTGTCTCAGTGAGATGGTTTTAATGTGGAATCACAATATAACATATCTTATGACCTCTAATTAGAACCATCTCAGTGAGACGGTTCTAATGAGAAGTCACAACATATGTTTTTAATGTTGATTTAACTAAAATTATCCCTAATTATCAAATAATCTCTTATCTACCTCTGGAGTTATCATCAAAACTAAACCTTGTTTGAAACTCTGATGATACTACCCATTAAAATCATGCTAGAATGATTCTTGTCGGTGTTTGAGGGTAGACCTTAGTAGGGGTTTGTGGGTAGTTCTTCGTTGGTGTTGTGTTGTACATTGGACTGTTCGGCTGTACAGGGCTGGCAGCAGCTGCACACGTATAGTTTATGTTACCATGATACTGAGTTCCTGAAATAAAAGGTATCTAAAATTACATGACATGAATATTATATTATTTATGACTCCAAACTGTAAATAAGTCTTGTATAAATTCTGTAATAAGATGGTTATTTCAAGGTTTTTGGTATAGAAGTCCCTTTTAAAGAATGTTCTTGTTCAAATTATTGTGCAAGGAGTCTATTAGCATGATTAGGAAAATTTAACCCTGGAAGTGCCAAAACAACAGACAACCATGTGACGACAAAATCTGTCTGGAAAAAAAAAAGTTCGCTTAAATCCGGAGTTCAAAGACTACAGTCCAAACAATAATGAAAGATGAGGTATTAGTAGAGGGCCACATGGAAGATTAGTTTTTACTAAATGTGTTTTACCCTCTGAAAATAAAGTTGATTATTATTATTATTATTATTAGGTGGCTCATGATAAGCTATCTCATCTGGACCTGTGCTGTTTTGTAAATTCAACTGTTTCTGCTTTTGGAACTATAAAGGCTAAGCTGCAGTTTTCAAAAGACTGACAAAATGCACTAACCTACAGAATGTCTGGTAGGCGACTGTAGACTAGGCTGACATGCTGCAGAAAGTTGTGGAACAATGGCTGACAGGCTCACGCTGGTGTCTGTCTGCATATCATCATCCCATAAACTGTTCTGAAAACAGAGGATAATATTATGATTATATGCAAGTCTTATAAACATGTATGTAAAGTTTGTACAAATTAACAGGTTAGCATAGAGGGAGGCATCTACTCTTAAAAGTAGAAAGATATGCAGTGCTCCAGATAAGAAGAGGTAACAGAGATAATTCAGGGATAATTATCCATATTTCTCCATAAACACATATTTTGTGACCCTTCATTAGAACCGTCTCGTCGAGACGGTTCTAATGAGGGGTCACAACATATGTTTTCATTAAGAAATAGAAAAAATTATCTTTGAATTATCCTCAATACCCCCTCTTATCTGGAGCTCTGATATGTACAGGATGTTGGTGCACAACCCTTTATAAACTACGAAGAATCACAAATTTAAAGCTTTCAAAAAAAATTCCTTCATAAGCACGGCCGCTTATCTCCGTCAGCACAACACCGTGTTGTGTTTAGGAAAATGTGCAGGAGATTTCCGGTGGTTCTGCAGGCGATTCGAAAATAAAGGTCATGAAAGGAAGGTGTCTCGGTTTAAAAGGGATATATTCTTTTCCAGCGTAAAACAAAAGAAAAGGAAAACGTCATGCAACCCTTCAATCGTTTTTCTATGAATACGAGTCTTGATCGAAGCCAGATTCTCAGTTATACAACAGATTTCCATTTTTTCCCGGAGCGAGGTGGCCGTTTTGTTGACATGCAAACATTTCAAATTTGCATTCCTGAAGTCGCCGAGTATTTATGTTTTCATCTATCACCTGTATATTAAAGGTCTCTCATATAAGTACCAGTTACGAGCCTAAACAGAATTTGCTACCTTCCTTCAGCCCAGATAATGAAAGTTGTTGTGGAATTCGTGATCCAGGAGATCGGTGGTGCTGAAGGCGATAGGTGGCGGTGCAGGAGATTGTTTTATGTTGTGCCACCAATGACCGTTTTTAACTGTTTTATAACGTAAATAATGTAGTAGCATGGCATGGTACAGATTCGCACAGCTTTCAGATTCGTACACTTGGCTGTACAATGCCTCTGCTGCATTAAGCATGCTAATTAAAATGAAAATAACGACTCCAGCAATCAGGGGATTGAATTATCAGTCAATCATTTGCACTGCAAAGCTTCTGTTAGAACTAAATGGTACGAAAGTAATGCTAGTTTGTCAGTTGGGTACTTACATTCGTCCCGCTTTCTTTGCTGAATTACATTCTGCACACGGCCACCAATCCAGCCCATTCATCGCATATACCAATGGGGCAAAACTTTCTGTTCCTTATTTTTCAGACCAAAATTCGATAAAACAGGCAATGCTATGCGATGGGACATTGTAATTAAACAAAGAAAGTGGGACGAATGTAAGTACCCAATTGACAAACTAGCATTACTTTCGTACCATTTAGTTCTAACAGAAGCTTTGCAGTGCAAATGATTGACTGATAATTCAATCCCCTGATTGCTGGAGTCGTTATTTTCATTTTAATTAGCATGCTTAATGCAGCAGAGGCATTGTACAGCCAAGTGTACGAATCTGAAATCTGTGCGAATCTGTACCATGCCATGCTACTACATTATTTACGTTATAAAACAGTTAAAAACGGTCATTGGTGGCACAACATAAAACAATCTCCTGCACCGCCACCTATCGCCTTCAGCACCACCGATCTCCTGGATCACGAATTCCACAACAACTTTCATTATCTGGGCTGAAGGAAGGTAGCAAATTCTGTTTAGGCTCGTAACTGGTACTTATATGAGAGACCTTTAATATACAGGTGATAGATGAAAACATAAATACTCGGCGACTTCAGGAATGCAAATTTGAAATGTTTGCATGTCAACAAAACGGCAACCTCGCTCCGGGAAAAAATGGAAATCTGTTGTATAACTGAGAATCTGGCTTCGATCAAGACTCGTATTCATAGAAAAACGATTGAAGGGTTGCATGACATTTTCCTTTTCTTTTGTTTTACGCTGGAAAAGAATATATCCCTTTTAAACCGAGACACCTACCTTTCATGACCTTTATTTTCGAATCGCCTGCAGAACCACCGGAAATCTCCTGCACATTTTCCTATACACAACACGGTGTTGTGCTGACGGAGATAAGCGGCCCTGATAAGTTCACACCAAAAATAACAGTCTTGCAGTGTTCTCCCCAGAAATTTCAGAAAGTACATGTATGTCGCTTTTAGCACAAAAATCAGATTTTGACATGCTGATCAATTTTTTAAATCCTTAATATAGCTATGTTTTGTCAAAATTTAGCCTTAATTTACATTATAAATAATTTATAGACGATCCTTAATGCATTTAAAACAACTTTACTGGCTACTAAATAAAAATAATAGCACTTTAATAAACTTTCATTAGAAATTAAGGCATGTTGCAAAGGTAATTTGAAGAGGAAGGCATTGCAAGTGACATGCCTTAATGGTCTCGGGAGCTCCCTTGTCTTGTTTCTGCTTTCAGCCTCATTTGGGAATAGAGATGTTTTAAAAAAAATGTTAAATGTATCATTTTTTTTGTATGATTAATTCCCGAAAATATTAAATAATAAATACTTGTTGTTTAAATATCCTGGTGTACAGGAAGCATGCAAACAAACTAAGTGTCCTACCTGCAGTGCGAGATCAGTGAGACTAGGATCGAACCCCTGTCCCAAGCTAGCAAGGTCCTTGAGATCTATGAGCACAGGCTCCGACTCCGGTTCTGTCTTCACGAGAACAGCTGACTCTCGAGTAACCACTACTGATCGCTTTGCCTGTGGCGCCGGTGGTGGTTCCTTCTTCACAGGGGTTGGTGGCTCGGATTTTACCAGTATCGGGGGGTCGGGTTCATTTGAAGAAGATGAAACATTAGGCAAACCAGCTTTACCTTGTTCAATGAGCTCTAGGTTTTCTGTGAATAGAAAAATAATCATTACAACCCTTATTAACAAATCAAAGTATTTTTCCTAACACTCGAACCTGCCGGATTTACTATATGACTACACTTATATACACTTCTCTTATTCAGAGCCCTAGCAGGGCTTGACAAATCAAAATTTGATCTACTTGTCCAGTACAGAGCTTCTGCTAACAAATGCTGCAATTTTTCGGTTTTCCCTATTTTGGTTATACATTTTGCTGGGCAAGTAAGAAAATATTTTACTTGCCCAGCAAAATTTTTTACTTCTCCCGGGCAGCCGGACAATGGATTTGTCAGGCCCTGCCCTAGATAAGAGGGAGTATTTGATGATAATTAGGGATAATTTTAGTTAATTTTGAATAAAACCATATGTTGTGACCCCTCATCTGAACCGTCTCATCGAGACGGTTCAGATGAGGGGTCACAACATATGGTTTCAATGAGAAATAAAGAAAATTATCCCTCAATTATCATCAAATACCCCTCTCATCTAGGGCTCTATTTATATTGCGAATAATTCTGGCTTAATGTAAAAGACACAACTAGAGCTTCAGATATAAGAGATTTTGAGAATGATAAAGATTCTTTTCTTGTTTTATCTTGTAAAACATTGTCATTTGTTACGGTCATCTTTAAAAAAGCTCATTGACCATAACATATCTTGATAATTATCCCCATCCTATCTCTGTATTCCGGCCTGACACAACATATCCCAGAGCTCCAGATAAGGAGGGGTTCTGAGGATAATTCTGAGGTAATTTTTTTAATTTCTCACTGAAAATATATGTTGTGACCCCTCATTACAACCGTCTCACTCTTAAGAGGGGCACAACATAAATTATGCAGAAACATGAAAAAATTATTTCTTATTTATCTGTGTTACTTCTTTTTATCTGGAGCACTGAATTACCTGGTTTTGCCATGCTGTGTTTTACAGATTCAGGGTCCTTCTTTCTCCATTTCACAATCTCTTCTTCCATTTTTAAGATCTTGGCAGGATTAAGGGCCCACAGACAGCCCTTTCTTGTATGGGCTCCCATGGGTTTGGCACTTTCGACTTTAGCAAAGCACTTGTTCAGGGAGAGGTTGTGTCTTACAGAATTCTGAAAAAAATATCAAATGCTTAATATAATTGATAACTGCTGATACACCATAATTTAATGTAAAATGGTATAACTTAAAATGGCTTATTCTCTTCTCAGAAACTATTAATACAGTATTTTACTCATTTTATGCACAGCCTGATCTAGCATTAGGCTATTTGCTGGGCAAAATCTTGATCTGAGCCACAACATGACAAAGCCAAAAAACCAACAAAGTGGCATGTACACTTTGCCTCAAGTCAGCCTTGGCAGCTACCCTCTCTAATCAGAGTCTTTGCTGTGTGCTTAGTGGTTAGCTAAGGGTCTAAGCTAGCAATGCAGACAGTGAAGACTCTGATCAGACTGGGCAGATACCCAGGCTGATCCGAGTTTGCTGGGGCATTATGCCAATTTGTTGGTTTTGTCGTGTCACGGCTCACTTAAGTTTATAAATATGATAAGTCTCATTTCGAATACAGTGCATGTTGCTTTTGAAAGCATTTTAAACCACTGCATGTTGTAGATGGGGCATGAAACCAAAAGCCCAATCTCAATAGTGGTGTTTTTACTGAGGATTTTTTTTTTATTTCACTTCTCTTCACTTCTGATGGATGAAAATCCATGACAGCAGTCATTAAAAGCCCATTAGTCATTACCCTAAACTGATCTAGCGGACCAGGTACGAGCCCCACTTGAGGGGAGAATCTTTCCTACCGTAAACAGGGTTTCATTGCACACAGCCTTTCATTATCACTGCCAATCATCCTGATATGACTGAAATACTGTTGAATAGGACATAAAATCACAAGTCATAAACAGTAATCAGAACAGTATGGTCCTAAATCAGACAGTTTCTGATCTGGTTCTCACTGTGTGCCATGCATTTGTAAATAATTTCCCCCTGATACTATGACAAACTGATTCGTCCCAATTTGGAGACTTTACAGAAAGAGCTAATGTGTCTGCATAATTGTGTTAAATATAGTATGTATACATTGTAAAATTCGAATTATTGGGAAGATCTTCCAGCTGCATCTTTCACATATTACTGCATTGTAAAAACATCGTTTTACTTTTTAGGACAATCACAGTAATTATTTTAGGTGTCCCAATTTTTAGAATATTTACATCATAACTGACTGAAAGATTTGAAAGATAAAGGACCCTCTCTTTGTTCAGCAGTCATTTGATATTTATCTTAGCAAGCAGATGGTGAAGTGCAAATATAATCTCAGGTAAAATTTAATCTTTTGTGTCACTGTTCTCACAAAGATTACCTTGGAAACCATATATCCTCACAAACAATTAAAACAAGGAAAGATAAGAATCCAATGACAAGTCTGGGATGTTTTTCTTTTTGGCCAATACAAGATACAAGATACAAGAAGTTTATTACGAATTTTCGGCCCACATAGGAGCACCTACAAAGGGTAATAGGCAATAGAGTAACTAAATATAATCAAGGCAAGAAATCCAAATGACAGATCATATCAAGAACAAAAAGACTGATATGCATGCTTAGGTACTTACAACTACGATTTGAGGTGAAAGGGTGCACCCCTTAGGGGGACAAACTTTGTCATTTAGACAGCTGCTTCCCCTCCCAAAGCCAATTCTCTCATATGGGAAGAATTTGTTCCCCTAGGAACAAACTCCTCCACCGAGAGCAGAGCCCCCTGAAAAGGGCTGCGATAGTTACGGAAACTGACAGGAAGTCACAATAAGACGCCCTCTGTAAAAATGGCAGAAAAAAGAGATATGGAAGCGCACCCTTCCATCTTACATGCCATGAGCAACGACAGACATTCCATATTCGAGAGTTCGTTGGTCACCATATACTTTATGATAAAACATGAAATAATATGCGAGGGGAACCCTTTAAGGAAAGCAACACTGCCATTCATTTCAGCCTCCCTTTTTTCATAGGGCCAACTTCTAGAGGAAAGAACATGATCCTCCTGGAGCAAATTCCTTCCCCCAAGAGCAGACCCTATCCCTGAAGGGTTACAGTAACCAGAAAAGCAAACAGGAAGCCAGAAAAGTTACCTCCCTGTAAACATGGGGGAAGGATATAGAGGTGTACCAACACACCACAAAGCATGCAAAGTGATATATGCATTACTATACCTTGATTGTGCCATTTATAGTTAAACATACATATACATAAAGCAATGTTATTGTCAGAATAATATGGTCAAATTAATACAGCAAATCCTCGTTCCACATGGCATGTAAAAACAGTCATACTGAGAGTACTATACAGAGCCCTAGATAAGAGGGAGTATTTGGCGATAATCAGGGATAACTCTCGTTAACTCTGGATAAAAACACGTGACCCCTCATCTGAACAGTCTCGACGAGACGGTTCAGATGAGGGGCCACAACATATGGTTTCAATGAGAAATAAAGAAAACCACCCCCCAATCATCACCAAATACCCCTCCCATCCAAAGCTCTGACTATACCAATAAACTAGCCAGTTCTTCATATATATTCAATATGTGCTCCATAATTATGACCTCTCACTGGAACTGTTTCATAGCTGTTCAGGAACAAACAATTCAGTGAGAGAGAGGGGAGGGGGTGGGTGGGGGACATCAAATCAAGTACCAATGAATTTGTGAGATATGCTACTAGGTAGGGGTTAGAGTACATGTACTCATACATCTAAGTTTAAGGTTTTGTCTGGAGACATATACCCATACTGGAACTGCCTAGTACATGAATGACCTCCCCCTCCCCACCCCGAATTAGGGACATAACGGACCACGGACAAAACGGACCACGGACATAACGGACCACGCTAGGGACAAAACGGACCACGTTCAGGACGAAACGGACCACGTTCAGGACAAAACGGACCACGTTCAGACCTTGAGAAAGCATGTTTTATTTAAGTTGCTACACTTATAAAGAAATTTGCATGCTCAAAAGATAAAAATCTTTCCATTAAATTAATAAGATAGTTGCGACAACCAAAGATAGTTGAGATCATGAACAGTAGTCAAATAACTGTGACCATTTAACATTGTCTTTGGTAATTATATACTCCATAAACTTTTAATTGGCACCAATTAATGGTCTGATTGTCCGTCTGGTCCTGAAACGTGGTCCGTTTTGTCCTAACCGTGGTCCGTTCTGTCTGGTCCGTTTTGTCCATGGTCCGTTTTGTCCGAGTCCCCCCAAGCCCCCCCCCCCCCCCCCCCAACAAAAAAAAAAAAAAAAATTGATTAAAGGACTGATTCAGATCAAAACTCTCCCTAGAAGCAGCCTAATCTTGTTCGACTCATAGTCATAGCTGGCAAGCTAACTCAGTGCTTCATCCTGATCACTTCAATGAAATCAAATTGTTCTATCAGAGCACCTGTCTGACCAAGTATGTATGTATGGTAATATGAAGACCTTGACTTACATTGTCACATGACTACCTACAGCCAATCAGTTGAGGTAGATTTACTACAATCACCCACTATCAATCTACTACTGGGAAAATCAATAATGTATTCAATGAAGAGGCACCCTAGGGGTAATCTCAAGGAAAATCCATTAGAGTGTTTATCTTGATCAACAGGTAACATTTTATGGGACAGGTGTTGTGAAAATCAACTGAGCTGCAACACTACAAAACCAACAAACTGGCTTGTGCGTTCAGCAAAGACTCAGAACAGTCTGGGCATCTGCCCAGTCTGATCAGAGACTTTTCTGTGCCCTTGAAGGGTAGCTAAGGGCCTAGACTACCTACATGCTGACAGGTGGCCAGGCAGATCTGAGTCTTTGCTGGACGCAAATGCCTCTTTGTTGGTTTTGTTGTGTTGCTGCGCAACTGAACATGCTATAAAATCAGCACTCAGGAAAGAGGAACAAGTTTACCAATACAATTGAGCTTAAAAACAACCAATGATTCTGCGTTTTCGTCTGGGGAGCTGCCTTCCCAGTCGCTTCAGCTAGCATGACAGTTGACTGCCATAAGAGTAGGTTGCGGTTTTCAGTCATGACCCTCTGAATTTGCGGACTTTTTAGCTGACCTGAGATAATTGAGACTGAGGGTCCTGCTGCAGCTACTAACACCTTTGCTGCGGACGCAGTCCATAGGTTTCATGGTCCCCAATGCAGAGCTCCAGATAAGAGGGGGTATTGAGGATAATTCGAAGATAATTTTTCTTATTTCTCAACTAAAACATATGTTGTGACCCCTCATTAGAACCGTCTCGACGAGACGGTTCTAATGATGGGTCACAAAATATGTTTTTATGGAGAAATATGGATAATTATCTCTAAATTATCTTTGTAACCCCTTCTTATCTGGAGCACTGCCCAATGGACGGCAAGAATGAACCTAGTGATATTAATAATACCACTCGCCCATCAAGCAACTGAGCTATGCCTTGCATAATCTGGGAGAGTTGTTCATTCAACTTTGAACTTTATGTAAAAAGACTGTCAGAAGTCAATGCTGAGCAGGCACACCACACAGTTAAAACAATGTATCTATGTCAGTATGTGCCTAGGTACTGAATGGTTGACTGTCTCATGCTTGTTTAATAAAGCCACAGTCCCTGGGTACGAAATCACAACAGGTACATAACCCCAGTGTGAGTTATGTTTTGTGTGCACATGTGTAGGTTTGTCTGTTTGATACTTGAGGCAAACACCATTACCAACACTGTATTCACTGACCCCTACCATAACCCATTGCATTCTGAGTCTTTTTTGTTGTCTGCTGAAATTGTCTGCATCAAAAAATCAAGAATATTTTGACAATATTGGTCTAGCTCTTGTAGAAATGATGTCTATGCAGCAAACAGTTTGGATCTCAGATCAGGCCCCACGTTGGCCTGATCTGGATCCAAACTATTTGCCCAGATATCCCTAAAGGGGTGGGTTAAAAGATACTACAAACCATTTTTTTTCAGCTCAAAAGTGTTGGATTGAAATTCATCAGACATGCACCACAACACCCAGCCTGAAAGGCCAACAATCGAACCAATAGTCCAGGTGCTCGGCAAACAGGTGCTCGGCAAACAGTGAAAATCCTGATGAGGCGGCTCATCATGAGCCATCTCAACTGGATTTTCACTGTTCGATGTATTATGTCCAAATTTAACCGCTGTCCGAAGTTACCCGCCTCTACCATAAGGTAAATGTACATTGAACTTCAGCCCCCTACATGTATCTCTGACAGTTGCTTGGCTCTATGGTAGTCAGGGTTGCAAATGACCAGTGCAATGACTGTGTTGCTAAGGGTGTTATAAATCTCAGCTGGCTGACCATTTAGAGTATACACAGTTATGATGTCCTCTAAATTGGCTCTAATGAATCTGTCTGTGCTCATGTGGTTGCACAAAACGGAGTCAATTGTGCACAAAAATAAGAATAACTTTTATTTCAATTAATGGATAGAGCACAAACCCAGAATACGAGTCTTCTAAAATCTTTAACTTACCTTCCAACCATCTGGAGCGGTCTTGAAGTAGGGAAAATTTTCTCTGAAAAATATAAGCAAGCACAAAAATTGTAAACCATAGGAACAATTGTCTTAGCACTAGGCTATAGCAATCCATACATCAAAATGCATTTTATAGTCATATCTACACCATGAATGTCAAATGCATCTTTCAAACTACAGAATTTCTACCAGAACATTTGTTTTAAACTACACTATTGTCATGATAATTCCTATTAAATCTCTCCTTAATTGGTAAATCGGTTAATGTGCTCTTTGCCTAGCTGTCAACATAACCTTGACCTACATTCTGTGTTGGTAAACAACATTCTATATTTAGACTACTAAATATAGTTCATTGATTCCCGGATATTTTTATGCTGACTTGCAAGACAGATAAACTTTTTGTGCACTATTTTCCCCAAATGGTTGTTCTACAACATTTTACGCTTTGTCGACCAGTGGACTTGTTCAATATCAATTTTTAATTATTATTTGGATGGTTCTGTTTCAAATTTTAGGGGTTTCTGGTGACATGTACATTTTATAATAAGCTTTAAATCTAACAAGACCTGTCAGCGGGACAGGATAGCTTGCCTGACAGTGCCTTGCCCATCACCTAAAAACTTTAACGTAAAACTTTAACATTTTGCTAACGCCGCCGCCGCTAATGCTAACGCAGGGGGTATTACAATAGCTCTCCCTGAACTTCTTTCAGGCAAGCTAAAAAGCACATACTTCAAATGATTCTAGGTATGAAAGCGAGGTAAGTTTATGGTAAGAAACCACAGTGAGCAAAATTCAGCTAAACAACAGCAAACAAAGGGATAAACCAGAAATATTTGTGTGCTTGTAACCATATCTCTAAGAAATGCCCATAATATGCCTTGATGTAGTAAATTCTATAGGTTGTTGAATATAATACAATGTAGGTTTGTACGAGGGTCAGCCTGTAGTTTTTTGTGACATTTTCTGAATTTATCCCAAATATTGAATTTTCTCTCAGCTCAAAATAGAGAGAAGTCAGTCAGCTTAGGGAGACTATTTCTCCCACTTCTCACTCTAGGCTGGCCTCTCCCAGTGGGCACGACGTCGAAATGATGTCATAGTATCGTCCGACGTCATAACATCACACTGATGTCAAGTGCATGTTGGGCTGTTAGTACATGTAGCTGTGGTGGGGGAAAGCTGGGCCTCTCATCTGCTCTCTCTGGTTGTCAAGAAGGTTCTAATGAGAGTTTGCAACATAATTGAGCCACAACACGACAAAACCAACAAAGTGGCATGTGCACCAAGTGAAAACTCAGATCAGCCTGGGCATCTGCCCAACCTAATCAGTCTCTGCTTTGGCATGGAAGTAGCTTAGACCATAAGCTGCCCTTTTGATAAAAGCCCAGAGCATTGACAGAAAAGACTGAGTGATGAGACTGTGGGGATGTCCGGGCTGGGGCTTCGCTGGGTGCACATGCCACTTTGTTGGTTTTTTCATGTCCTGGCTTGTATGTTTTCATTGAGAAAATATGAAAAATTATTGTTTTATTATCCTCAAGAATGAAAGTATGGTACATTCCCAGTGACCACTCAGGCTAATGACCTGACACTATAAAGCCTGACCTTTTGGCTGCTTGCCAACTAGGTCCAACTGTGAGGTGTTTATTTTTAGCCTGAAGGGAATTCCAAGGTAGGGAATAAAAGGTGGCGAAAGGCCTTAAGTAAGTACAAAGAACCTATCAAAGGTCTACAACCAAACAAATACATAGTACATTGTACATAAATTAGCTTTCACAATTTAAAAGTTTTTAAGCCAAATATCACTCACTAAAATGCTCATAGTTTGCATTTTATGTTGAAGTCTTCATCAGGTTAATCTGAATGTTGTGAGACCTAAAATAACTACCATTATTGTCCTAAATAGAACAATTAGGTTTAGCAATGCAGTACTGCAGCCAATGGGGTCAAGTCAGGTAAATTCAGACATACCATTGCAAACAGTGAAAATCCAGATTAGACGGCCCATCATGAGCCGTCTTATCAGGATTTTCACTGTTTGCCCAGTTAATTTTGTTTCAATTCCAAACAACTGACATATAAAGGAAACAATGTCACTGTCCGAATTTACTGGCTTGACGAATTTACCTGCCTTGACCTTAGATGCAAATGGAACGACAAACAACATACACAACTACACATGACATAATCACTGATCATCAGAGCAGTCTGCTCTGGGTCAGCACTGTTTGCTCAGACCTACTTGTCCCATATTTTAGATATCTGAGGTAACAACAGTAACTGTAACTAGATGCCTCTATATGCAATTTTATCTTCAATGGACAGTCTTGTATGCAGATTTATGGCCCGGACATGTACATCAAACCCCCTATGATGAAATAATTATGTGTAGATTAATGTGATGGCATATGTCACAATATGACTGACAGGCAAGATGTTTATATTTAGACCATTAATTGGCTAATAGGCTGTGATTTATTGCTTTATGACCTATAAACACAGATGCTGTCTAGTGATGATGATCTATAAATTATCATTAGAATACAGGTAACACACTGTAATCTGAAAATACCCTCTTTTATTTTTATATCAAAGAATACAGTTTTGACACATTTCCTGTTCTTCTTTACATTTCAACACTTGACAATTTTTAATCAAGAGTTGCCTGCGCTGCATTTATTGTGTGATTTTTGAAGAGACAAACACTTCAGTACAAGCCACCAAACTGCCTGCATATGCCTGATATGGTCATGCAACAGAATCAGAGGTAAATTCCCCTAGTAGTTGCAAGCATGACAAATGCCCCAAAAGACCAAATCAATGACAGTCATGATACAACTTAGACCAGTCTAGTTCATAACCATCAGTAATATGATTTATGCCATTCCCCACACTGAGCTGGACTGACATGAATTGTTCAAATGACCATGGCATGAACTGCATCATGACATCATCATGTCAGGATGTAAACACATCCTGGCAACACCAGTCATGATTCATGACTGGTGTTGCCAGGATGTGTTTAAATCCTGACAAGTTTCCTTATTTTCCTACAAAAACATTAATGTGGCCCCTCATTAATTCAGATGGTTCTAATGAGGGTTCACAACATATGAGCCTGGACATGACAAGACCAACAAAGTGGCATAAGTGACCAGCGAAGACTTAGATCAGCCTTGACAGCTACCCAGTCTGATCAGTCTTCGTTGTCCGCATGGAGGTAGCTTTGACCCTTACCTATCCTTTAAGCACAGTGAAGACTGATCAGGATGGGTGAATGCCCTGGCTGATCTGAGTCTTTGCTGGAGACACAAGCCACTTTGTTGGTTTGGTCGTGTTGCGGCTCATATGGTGAGATACTTACGTCATGAATGTGTAGATTTCACTAACAGGTAGATTGCCTGTTTTACTGTTTTTAAGTGCCATCGCTATTAAACAACTGTATGAATAAATTGGTTTTGGATACACTTTTTCTGTCTTTTTTTGGTGAGTAACTTTATTGTTTATTATCTGAACACCACTATATCCATTACGTAAATGTTCAACTAAAACGGGGGAATTCTGTGAAGGTGTAGAAGTTGTCCGAATTTGTGGAACTTGTGGACATACAGTCACAGGCTGAACAGAATATCCGATTTGGGAATTATTTAAGCTGTCTGTTCCTAAAGTTTGTACGGTTACATACTGAATCTGTGGGTGTTGAGTTGGCGTAAGAATTGCATCTTGTCCATTGATTTTAATTGGCACACTATTTCTTACATTTAACTGATTAACATTTTGACTGCTTTGTACCTGCTGTGTTGAAAGCACCGGTAATACACTTTGTGGATTAACTAATAAATTTGGATTGTTGTTCTCGACCAGATTCTCATTTGAAGCATCAATCAAACTTTGAGGTACTTTTGAGGAATCATTCCAGTTTTGCAAGTTTTGGATCCAGTTATTTACATCTTTGCTATCCTGATCAAAGTCTAATTGTAAATTTAAATTTTCGGCTGACAAGTCATTATTGAGTACAAAATCATTGAGCTTTTCAGAACTTAAACTCTCAAGATCAAGTAGCTGGGAGTTGACATCATTTTCAATCATGTCCAGAAAATTTGTTGGCACCTGGTCAAGGTCACTAGGCAAGAAATCCATAGCTGTCATCTTGTTGTCGTTGTTTGAACCTGGAAATAAAATAAATCTATAGCGTACTATACCCTTTTTCTTGTTTTCTTGCTAATCACAGATGAGACAACAAGACCTGTCACAGGGCCAGGATAGCTCGCCTGACAGCGCCTTGCCAATCACATAAAAAACTTTAGTGTAAAACTTTAACATTTTGCTAACGCCGACAACGCCGGGGGTAGTACAATAGCTCTTCCTGAACTTTGTTCAGGCGAGCTAAAAAGGTATTTGCCCATGTCAGGAAGCACTATAGGCCAGGGTTTGGAGAGGTGTGTCCAACTGCTTTTACAAGTTATCCTTATTATTTTTATTAGCTGTTTTTTTGGTACATCAAACTTTCGCCACACTGAATCCATAGCCTTACACTGAATCAAATAAATGACTAAAAAAAAATCAAGGAAAAAAGTAGTAAAGAACTCAACTGGATAGGTAGCACATTAGATTAAGCGCTGGCCTGCTGATCCAGCAGTCCTGGGTTCGAGCCCCGTTGGAAGTGATCAATCGCAAACAGGGTTCATTACACACCCTTTCATCATCCTGATATGACTGAAATACTGCTGAAAAGGAAGTTACATCGCAATATATTCATCCATCATTTTCTCACTCTGGTTTGTCAGGCAAAAGCTGTCTCCTATTAAAATTGTCACAGGTATTCCTGCTCTTTTTACCGGCCCCGATAGCTCAGTGATAGAGCGTCCGCTTCGGGACCGGGAGGTCGTGGGTTCAAACCCCGGCCGCGCCATACCAAAGGCGTTATAAATGGTACTAGGAGCTCCCTTGGCTGACGCTCGCCTAAAAAGGGTAGTCCTAGGAAGATAAAGTTAAGTCATCGGGTAAGTATAAATTGTTACTGGATACCTTGTTTGTCGCAATAAAAGCTCTACAGAGCTTATGTTGTCTGTTTCTAATATGCGACGTTAAATAAAGCTTCTTTATCTTTTATTTTTATCTTTATCTCTGTACACAGAATGTTTTCAATTCAGAAAATTTACATATACTGTATCATCAGAAAATTTAGTATTTTACATATATCACAGACATGTAACTAAAACTGCATACTACCTAAGTAACTACAGTAAACTTGAAACACTATTTGCTTCGATTCCTCAATGTGTGCAACAATTATTTGATGTCAAGTCAATGATGAAGAAACATGTTCAAATTTTGGCCATCTTTGCTCAATTTTTTCCTTACTTACCTTATCGTGACAACAATTGACAGTCAGTTTTTCTTGAAGATCATTGCTGTTACTGTCGGTTTTGCACATATCCTAGTGACAGATGATGTCCATTACACTTTTTTCAAAAAATAATTTTGAACTTGCCACGAAAACACATTGAAATTTACAACGGAAGTTCGAAAATTCGTAGTATTTTTCGTAGTAAATCGGTGTGCCGACCTCAAAACAAAGAAACGTAATACTGTTCAAAATTGGCTGATTTGATTGGTCGATATTCTAATTGCTTAGTTTTGATTGGCTGCTCTATGGTTACGCTGTCAAAGCATGTTCCAAATATGGAAAGTCGGCCATTAGGCGGGGCTTAAGGAACAGGTGCTCGTCCATAATTTCGAAACAAATTTTATCATGCATCGAAATTTTGACTGTAATGAGCAGTGACTTTACTTTCAGTTTGTTGAAACGTTATCTAAATATTTCATGAAATATGCTGCCAAATCTTTAAAGTCTTAAAAGTGGTTTTCTACGAAGAAAAATACGACATTGCCGGTGAAACCCGTCACAAATCGCCGATTGCTCAAAATAGATCATGCTTCGGAATGCTTGGCAGTTTAGGTGCAACAACAGGGGAGGCTCCAAAAGGGTTTACTCTTAGGACTAGAATAGAACAGAACGTCGGTTTGCCACTCGCGAGCACCTGGTCACACCCGCTTTGGGGTCCATGTCTGTGTATCCAGAATATTCCGGAATTGTTAGTTTTTTAAATGATTCATATAATGAGTTCGGACTTATGATTTGAAACAAAATTTATCATGCATCGAAATTTTGACTTTAAATATCATTGTTTACCAAATAAATATCAATCAATTTGGGCACTTTGACCACTTTGAAGTTTCATCTATAAAAGGAGGTTACTTACTAGCCTTGTTCGGTGGAAGGGTGATTTAGAAAGGCGATAGAATCCTGTTTACGGTCGAAGGATTTCCGCATGTTCGAACCACAAGCCTAGCAGGCCTGCGCTCAACCCACTGAGCAAAGGTGACTTAGAGTCACTTGTTATTTTTCAGTCTCCTTTATTTTAAGTTACTCTGGACTCTACATTCTTTGGTGGAAGAAAGCTAGTTGTTATTAGCCGTGTAGGGACAGGGTACTGTTCATTTTCAGTGTGCAGGGCAATCTGTACATTTAAAGCAGATTTCTATGATCATTGGTGGTAATTCCAAAGTAGTGAGCCATCCCTTCTGCAATATGGGTTCATCTGCCAAATAAGGGGAATCTGTCTCCATTTGCTATGATTTAGGGTTAGACTCACTTGATTTTTGGTGTATTGAGTCTACACTGTAAAAAATCCGTAGATTTTACAGTAGAATACCTGGCAAAAAGCTGCCAGTCCATTTCCCGTTATTTTTACGGGCGTTTGCCTGTAGAAAATTGTTGGGAATTACGATATGTCAGTGCTATGTTAACAGGCCGCATATAGTGTTGAAGGGCAATATGACCTGTTCTAATTCTATCCTACTCTGCTTGATAATTCCTGCAATTTTTTTTATTACTGGTGCCCATAAAATAACGGGAAATGGACTTGCAGCTGGTTTCCAGTTATTGTACCGTAAAATCTACGGATTTTTTTTACAGTGTAGAGAAACCTTGTCAGCCAAACTGCGCCTTTATCTATTATTATTAGATTTATTTATTTATTATTTAAATTTAGTAGTATATTTTGCTATATTGGCTACATATTAATGTTTTTAGGATTTTTACATTTGACTCATTTACTCTAGACTCTGAAAAAGTCTTTCTTTCCACACTGTAAAAAAATCCGTAGATTTTACGGTAAAATAACTAACCAGCTACCAGTCCTTTTACCGTTATTTTTACGTACGCCCGTAAAAATGCACGAATCACCAAGCAGTGTGGGACAGAACAGAGCATGTGTCGTTGTGGTCAGATAGCCCTTAACAATACAAAGTTATTTTCGAGAGCGGCATGTTAACATAAAACTTCCATTTCGTGATATCCAAAAATGTCTTACAGGCAAACGCCCGTAAAAATAACGGGGAAAGGACTGGCAGCTGGTTTCCAGTTATTCTACCGTAGAAATCTACAGAGTTTTTTTTACAGTGCAGTTCCCATAACTGGCTCAGTGTAACAAATGCATAGCATGCGCTCCTGCTCCAGCTCTTACCCCATCCCCCAACCCCCAGCATCCGGAAAACTCATAGTTCTCACCAGAGAATGTGTTTATGACTAGGCTTAATTGTGTTTTAAAAAAATGACAGCGCAACTACTCAGACATTTTTAGGCCGATTCCTTGTCTGGCTATGACTCAGCGGCCACATGACGTTGAAGTTACGTCGTAATGACGTCGATGTGATGTAATAACGTCACATCGACATCAGCACGACGTCATTTCGACGTCATGTACCCGCTGGGGAAGTGAAGATGTTAATATTACCGTAAAATTTAAAAAAAATGGAACAACTAAACTTGTTACCTCAGTTGTCCTAAAATGTGACAGTTTGGTAATACAATGTATAATGCAATAGATGAAGATGGAATGACAAACAGTGTAGACCCTATTAAGGAGCAGTCTCATTTGGGTCTTTACTGTTTGCTCAAACATGTCTGTCGCAATACTTAAAACTTTTTGGTTGGGAGCGGGGGAGGGGGGGGGGGTGAGGGTCGGATTTTTTTTGGTGATGTACTGGGGGATCTGAAATCAATAAGCCTTGGAACGCGGGGGGGGGGGGGGAGGAGTCATATATTTTATTAGGCATATTGTGGGTCAGAATTCTTCCACCAGTCTTCAATTTTAGAAAGTTTCTCAGTTGTTTTTTTTTGGGAGGGGGGGGGGGGGGGGGGGGGGGCAAACCTCCCATTTTTCCTAAATTTTAGCCTCTATTCTCTCAACTCAAAACTTAAAGACATTTATGGAAATGGCACATAAAACTTTGGCAGCTTCATGTGCAAAAAACAAAAACACAGATCTTTTAATTAGTTTGCTAGTAGAACAGTATATTCTATAAAATCATGTTGAGTAGATGATTTTGTTCTCAATTAGATTTAATGCCTGCGTTTGTGATATCAGCTCTCCAAGAGCCTTGTCATCAGCAAAACTACTGTGGCTTCTGGGGCTGCAGCCCCCAGACCCCACCCAGAAGTACAATAAATACGTGTTATTAACAGTTTTATTGAGCATTCAAAAACAGATTTCTGGATAGCCACAAGCAAAAGAAAGTGCAAGAAATGCAGACAGAATTTAAACACACCATTAATCTGCATAATTAATTAAGCTGTCAGAATAAAAAAAATGTTATTTGTGTTTCATACAGGTTTTTGATTGAGGTCAGTCTGTGAAGGGTATCTGGTGGGATTAGGGGGGGGGGGGGGGGGGTGAGGTCATGAACTTTTTGTCACCTATAGGGAGGGGCTCGGAAAAATTCTGGTGAGACTAGGGGAGGGGGGGCGTCGGAAAAAGTTTGGTTAATCACATAAAAATGTACCCGCCCCCACCTGATAATAAATGACCCGTCCCTAAAGTGAACGCAAGCATGCAGCCCCCTCCCCATCTTCATTTTTTATCAGATTTACCTGGAACTTGGTAGGATGTGTTATAATTTTGACATATTCAGGAAGCTTTATACCGTTTAGGCCTCCTTGGCCTAGTGGTTAAGAGCCCTGACTCGTAAACAGTAGGTCTGTCACCGCTGTGGGCTCCATGCCTTATGTACAAGCTCACCTTTTGTCATTGCTCTAGCGACCTCATTTATTAGCTGATTTCATATAACATCACAGCTGTTTTGGGTATGAAAATACCTCAAAAAGTTCGCGTTTCAGGTTGGTAGGGTCAAGGTCAAGGTCACGGCTGCTATTTTTAGAAAAATCTTTGTCATCGCTCTCGGGTGCTTTTATTTATGGACAGATTTCAATATAACTTCACAGAAATGTTAAGTATGACAATATCTTGGTCAAGCTCGCATTTTAACATTATAGGTTCAAGGTCGAGGTCACAATTGCTATTTTTGGAAAAACTTTGTCATCGCTCTAGCCCCTTTAATTATTGACAGATTTTGATATAACTTCACCCAACTGTTAAGTGTGACATAAACTTTAGGGTCAAGGTCACAGTTGCTATTTTTAGAAAACACCTTGACATGCCTCTAGGGCTTATTTTTATATAACTCCATACTAATATTTAGCATGACAATATCTGGGATATTTCAGCATTGTAGGTCCAAGGTCTAGGTCACAGATTCCGTTTTAGGTAAAACTTTGTTCTAACGCCTTTATTTGTGGGCTAATTTTGATATATCTTCACACGAATGTTAAGTATGACAATATGTTGAACATTTTCACACATTTCAGCATTGTAGATCCAAGGTCAAGGTCACTGTTGCTATTTCTAGAAAAAAAGTTTGTTCTACCTCTAGCACCATTATTTATTGACAGATTTTGATATAACTTCACACAAATGGTTACTAGTAATGTGACAACATCTTGGAAAATTCGCGAGCCAGCATTTAAGAGGCAAGGTCAAGGTCACAGTTGCTATTTCTAGGAAAAAAAAAACCTTCTCATCCCTCCAGCACCTTAATTTATGGACCGATTTTGATATAACTTCACACAAATCACATAAAGATGTCTAAACACATTACTCATCTAGTGAGGCATATGGCGGGGGCATTCATCACCTTTATTGATCGTCTATTTTTTTTTCATTTTGTAAGGTTTTCACCTTGTATGAGTACATCCTAATGTTTTCCCGCCATGATTTTTACACAGAACAACTTTCATGACTTCCTAATTGCTTCCATTACCCAGGAGCGGGATAGGGGCAGGGAGAAGGGTTGGTGGGGGATGCTCAAGTACTCTGAATTTTCATTACTACATAGGCTATAGGCTAGGCCGCAGAAAGAATACAAAAGCAGGTCTTGTGATATGGCAGTGTCTGTCATATTTTTTCTTGTTCACTACCTGGTGCTAACAGCCTCATCTGGCTCATTATGAGACTTATGGTCATAAACGTACCGTGCAAGTTTGGAAATGACTACTTTGAAATTGTACCCTCAGTTGTTTTCATCATTTGTAAGGAGCAACAACCCCGGTGCTAATGATCAGATTTAGTCCATTATCTAACTTCCCCTGAGATATAGTGATCATTGGTAATTCCCTCGGGGATGACCATATTAAGTTAGGAATTCGTACTCGATTGTACGCCGTTTCCTTTTGCTGAAATAGGGTCCCACTATTTCCCGGTACTTCTACATTTGGCGCACCGTGCCTACTGCAAGATTCTCGCCAGCATCCCAAATACATGATCTTGAACACGTTATCTCGCCTTATACAAGCAATTACCCGAGAGTTCAGTACAGCTTCCAAGAGTTGTCACTCAAGGGCACCGGGAACCAATTCCTATAGGAAACCGCGAAATTCAAAAAGGTGCAGGAAAGCTCGGGACTATTATTGTCACATGGTGCTCTTTGATTGGTTAATAATGCTGATGAGGTTGAAAGTGATGTTTTAGTGACATGTAGGAATCAGTTTTGTTTGATATTATGGATATTGTAAAGAAATAAGTATTTTTGATTTGGTCTGTGGAGCCAAAATTAATGACAGGTGATTTTTAGCAAATCTTCTGCGCTTTTCTGCGGGATAGGTAGTTGCTGGCTATCAACATCCTGTAGAGGTAGAAAGCGCAGGGTAAGGTGGTGTTTCTCTTATTTCATCTTCTTGATCAACATTTTAGCTTGAAATTAGAGCAAATCTGGATAGTGAAGTAACAGTGTATAAAGGGAGGCACACTGTCACAGGCAGTAGGGGTCACTATAGAAGTCTATGGGAGAAACAATTAGTTCACGCTGCCCTTAAGGTTACAGATCAATAACAAGTTGTTCTCGATTATGCTCCGTTTCGTTACGTTAAATGCGGTATTAGTTCCCATATTTTTGCGCACCCAGCTGCAGGGTCCCTCCCAGCATCGCTGAGGCATGAGCTGTAAAACTTGTCCTGATACTTCGTCTCACATAATAAAAGCATCTCACCTAATACAAGCAATTACCAGAGAGTACAGTCCACTTAGGAAGAGCTGTCACCAAACAGTACAGGTCACCTAACAAAAGTTAATAACATTGAAGCTCACCTGTTACAAGCAATCACCTAGACATAAGGAAAAAGCTGTCAAACTCGCCCTTTACCTACAGCTTCAACAAAGTCCAAGAATACAATAAAATTAACTTGTATTGCTGCCAATTTTCTACTGTACCACTTGCATCCTAAAGGTTCATTGCTAATGCCCCAGTCACACACACATATACGGACTCTGCGGATACTACGGATGGCCCGTCCGAATCTATTCGCATCTATCCATTTAACCCGTAATGGATCCGTATCGCATCCGCAGAGTCCGTTACTGTTCGTATCATATCCGCAGGGTCCGCAGGAGCCGCGTCGAAATTTTGAAAAGGTTCAAAATTCGGGCGCGGATGAGTAAACCGTAAAAGTCCGTAACTGAACGCATTTATCTGCATCTATCCGTATCTAATCCGTTTCTCATCCGTATCTATTCCGTATCTTATCCGTAACTGAACCCATCATTCCGCAGTCCCAAGCTGAGGACTGATACGGTTTCATACGGAGCTTTACCTTTAATTACGGAAGTAACGGGTCATGTCAGGGTCATTTATGAGGCTCTAAAAATCGTAACCTCGAAGTATGGCACATGCTCCTTCTTTCGAATGTGTTTAGTGTTCTGTGCTCATGAAGGATTAGATTTTTATTTAAATTTGTATACCTGGATTCAAACTATAAATTGGGTAAAGGTAAAGGTTTCCTATAGCCTAATGACCGTAGGGGCGGTGGCTTGGGGGAGGAGGGGTGAGAGTAGGTGGTTAGGGTCAATGTATCTTGGGCATAGCATATGAACGGCGAAGCCCATCTCTCTCCTTTCGCTGCCTTGTCCTTCCCTGATTTGAAAAAGGTACCCATTTACTGCTTGGTTGACATAGATATTTAGTCGGCAGTTGATAAAGTAGATACTATTCTAATCCTTCAAGAACACTGCACACATTCGAAGGAAGGTACATGGACCATACTTTGAGAATTCGGCTACTCAAACCGCATCAGTGACCCCGATATGATTTGGTTACGAAAACCAGAGAAAGCATAATGTTATTTCTTAATTTTGATAAGGCAGTAAATTCAAAGATTAATTAGTACCATAAAAGATCTAAAAGGAAAAAAAAATGCAATAGTCTAGACTATAAATTCAAACCAAACGAAAATTTCTGATATCTCAGAATATTTTCTTGATCTCAAAGGAAAAAAAAATATATAAATTGCACTATAGGTGACGTACGGGAAAACGTTATACGGTCGCCGCACGGCACGAAACCAGTGGCACTGAAGTAAAATAGAAATCTAAAAGAGTTCATTCAAGAGCACAGAACACATTCGAAAGAAGGAACATGGGCCATCTTCGAAGTTTCGGCTACTCAAGCCTAACCAGTAGATCTTTATTGCTTCATTTCACCATTAACCTTTGTCCTATATTGGACAACTAATTGGAATTAATAAAAAAATTACTTTGTCCTATATTGGACAACTAATTCAAATTGATAAAAGTCAAATAAGATTATGGAATGATGGCCTTGCTATTGGCATGTTCATGAAAAGATGACCCCACTAGGCTGTTACAAATAAGAAACATAACATCGCACCATAACTGCACCATACGTCACTGCCATTGCACCGACCCGGCCTCTCTGTTGTAGTAGTCCTTGAGATACAGTCTCTGTCTCTTTGCCCCCCTACTGGTGTTGTTGCCGTACAGCCGCCTCTCCAAACCATCCTGTAGGTATCTGTCAGTATTGGAACGCAACCTTTTTGTGTTGAAACGTTACTGTAGAAAACAGTCCGTTACAGTACGCCGAACGAGACCCGTAACTTCCGTAACGAAAGGTAACGATCCGCTATAAACTGTATCGGTCCTCAACTTGGAGTGGGACTGCGGAATGATAGGTTCAATAACGGATAAGTTACGGGATAGATACGTATGCGACACGGATTAGATACGGATAGATGCGGATATATGCGTTTAGTAACGCACCATTACGGTTTACTCATCCGCGCACGAATTTTGAAACTTTTCAAAATTTCGACGCGGATCCTGTGGACTCTGCGGATATGATACGGACAGCTACGGACTCTGCGGATCTGATACGGATCCATTACGGATAAAACGGATATATACGGACGGGCCATCCGTAGTATCCGTACAATCCGTATGTGTGTGTGTGACTGGAGCAACAAGGAGTAGACACAGATGTGTACGTCGCAGTTAATCTTTTCTAGTCTTCTATCCGCTAGGCATGCGCAACAGTCCGCATCTGAAGGTATTTATCCGCATCTAAAGGTTACAGAAGGTAACGGAAGGTTAGTAGTTCGTACCTATCCGTATCCATACGCATCTATTGGTAACTATATCCGTAAATTCATTAAACAAAATTAGGCCACGCCCACAAATTCTGCGGATAAACTGAGGATTTTATCCGCAACTATCCGCCCTATCCGTAACCACTCAAGCTTTTTCAAATGCTAAACTTGTAAGTATGCTACGTTAGTTACATGTAGGAAAAAAACAACAAAACAACGGAACTATTATCAAGTTCCCAAGACAATATATGAGCCACGACATGAGAAAGCCAACAAAGTGGCTGTGCGCCCAGCGCAGACTCAGATCAGCCTGGGCGTCCGCCCAGTCTGATCAGAGTCTTCGCTGGCTCAGACCATTAGCTACCCTTTAAGCGCAAAGCGAGGATTCTGATCAGACTGGGCGGCTGCCCAGACTGATCTGAGTCTGCGCTTGTCGCACAACCACATTGTTGGTCGCTCGTGTAGCGGTTCCTTTAGCATTTTTGACCATACAAGGGGCAATAACTTTGGTGTTATTAGTCAAACTTGGTCCATTATCTTGTTTGATCGAGATCTTGTGGTCATTAACGTACTATGCACGTTTGGTCGACAAGCTACATTTGTAATACTGAGTTTGCAATACAATATACATGTATAGCATTTTTAACAATATAAACATGGTTGAGATCTAAGGCCATAATTATAATTTTAAGTGTTTTGAAAAGTGTTTCTTCAAGAGCAGATAACACATTCAAAAGAAGGAAAATAGACCATACTTCGAAATTTCGGCTATTCAAGCCTCATCAGTGACCCTGACAATATCTTACGACGAAAGAAAAGCATGCTGTTATTTCTTAACTTTAACAAGGTAGTCGAAGCATAAACATACTAAATGTATGCATACATTGTGACTACTCATGCATATAGTCAGTATCGTGAGTATGGGATGCTGGAATCTGTAGGTTTTACCTCATTCCAATGAAAAATTATTCAAATTATTGTCGTCTATGCCGGAACATATAGCAGGGAAGCTACCCCAGCGGGCACATGACGTCGAAATGACGTCATATTGACGTTGATGCGACGTCACTACGTCGCATCGACGTCAATACGACGTCATTTCAACGTCATGTGCCTGATTGGACGTATGTAAAAAAAATTGTACACAATTGATAAAAGCATGGAATTCGAACAATTTTAGACCAAGCTTAGGTTGGGTGCCAAGCTTAAAAAATCCGTTTCTGTCGGTCATCTTGAATTTCAAAACTGGCCGCCACTCAAAATGTAGGCCTATCTTATGGCAAACAGAATCTAAGATTATCAAAAAAAAAATAGGTCAGTTGTTTGTGATTGAATATGTTAATTTCTGTTTTCAGCATGACTTACTTTTGATCTATGCTACTGGGCATATACGTGCATTGATGATTAATGAGCCGCGACACCAGAAAACCAGCAAAGTGGTTTTGCGCCCAGCGCAGCCTCCGATCAGCCCGGGCATCCGCCCAGTCTGATCAGAGTCTTCGCTGTCCGCATGGAGGCAGTTTAGTCTCTTAGCTACCCTTTAAGCGCACTGCGAAGACTCTCATCAGACTGGGCAGATGGCAAGGCTGGTATGAGTCTTCGCTGGGCGCACAACCACTTCGTTGGTTTTCTCGTGTCACGGCTTAAAATTTTATCGATTGCATTTCAGTGAACTAGAAAGTAAACTTTTCAGTACTGATGCACTGCGTCTAAGCGACGTAAACGATATGGGTCTGTCCAATACCTGTTGAAGGTATGCTTATTTTTATATAACATTGTCGGCCTTCAAAAATCAGTTACCTACTGACCACTCGACGTCGAAATGATGTCATACTGACGTCGATGAGACTCAGTGTCGTCGCATCGTTGTCGTTTTGACGTCATTCCGACATTATGTGCGTAACAATGGGAAGCAGCAAATGTAGAAATTTTAGTTTGAAGAGTATATAATGGCACTTTGAGATACATCGCCCGTATCATGAGAACCTGTAGACCTGCATGCGCAAATGTGCATTTCGGTCACGACAGCCGCGGTTCAGCTAAACATGATACGACTTTGCTCAGTTTGAAAAGTTATCGTTTTTTTTGAAAAGCTAACACTTATAAAGTGTGTTTTAAGCATAGACTAGAATATTCGATGCCCAAGGTCTTTCTTTTTTTTAAAGGTATGTTTTCTGTTATTATATATGTGTCTCTTTCAAACGTATTTAATTAAGCTTGTAAAAAGGTTATTTTTTATATGCAATAGTGGGAATCACAATTTCAGAAATTGAGAGTTTCCTTTTTTTTTTTTATCTGTTTTATTTAATTAAATGTGGGTTGTAACATGAGAAAACGTGTCTTTCGGCACATAGACGTACTGCGCATGCCCAAGTGCGTATTTGCGGTCGGGACATGCATAGTTCGTCTTATGATTTTGATGGGGTTGAAAAATGAACTATTAGTGCTTTATCGGTCTGCAGACCCAAAAGACGGGTCTTGGCGTGCAAAGCTTAAGATCGCATGTAAACGACTTAAGACGGGGTTTACATAGGCCTATATACTGACAACGTGTATCAATATCGGGTCGATACAAACGTGATCAAGTTGATATTATGGCCATACACTGAAAATGATACCAAGCGTGAACACGGCGTCGAAATGACGTCACGAGGATGTCATAACAACGTTGCTCGGTGTGCGTCCTATGTACGAACCGAGGTTGCATCAGCACGTTAGGCAGCGCACTGAAAGGTCAGTGCTACCGTAACGTCAGGAGATGTTACGTTGCATCGAATTTGGTCGACGTCAGCCGTGTCCATTCGGACTTGCGTCAAACACGCGTCGCTGCTATACCCATTTGTCTTAACTTTCGAACTGTGCTTGCACTACCGGGTTCCAAACCCGCCGACGGGATTCTTCATACCGTAAACGGATTTTTTATGCACTCAGCCTTTCATCAGCCACAGACCATCGTCTCGACATGACCGAGTCAATTTCATCCATCCATCCTGACTTTTGAGACAGGTCAGTACACTATATCTTATGCACAATTTTTGATAAAAAGTTCTTCATAGGTCAACAGTTAGACATATATACTCATGTCAGGGGATTGGAAAGTAGGTTAGTATATTAAAATTGAAATGAATTTATCGAAATAGTTACACACTATAACTCTTTACGAATGACTGCAACACCGAAAAGAAATGAATACCTGCCCTACAAATCGCAGGTGAAAATTACATGTTCGCTGAAAAAAAAAAAAAAAAAAACGGACAAAAATTAAGAAAATTGTACAGTTATGATACAGCCAAAATAGAAAATATTTAGTCAGCATAATACAAACTTTCTAGCGGACGCACTACGTCGAGATGACGACGTTTCAACGTCGGTATGACGTAATGACGTTTCACCGACATTGATAGGACCTCATTTTGACATTGTATGCAAAGTGAGCTAGGACAACGTTGAATCAGTTTGAATATGAACTCGTTTCAACCTTATTTATACCACCCTTAACAGAAAATGCCAACTTTAGTACGAAATATTTCGCAATGAGAAAGGTCTACACTGGTAAGGGTGGTATAAAATATTTAGACATACTCCATGGGTTGTCCGCCTGTACGAGGAGATAATCCACGAGCTAAAAGCTCGTGGATTATCTCATCTCCTCGTACAGGCGGACAAACCATGGTATAAATCGCTAAAGCTCGTGGATTATCTCCATGTACAGGCGGACAAACCATGGTATAACTATTACGTAAAAAATCCAAATATTGGGACAGACAGGTCTGAGCAAACAGTACAAACCTAAATCGAAGTCTGTACTGTTTGAAGGAACAATCTGATCAGAGTCTTCACTGTTTGCCATTCCATCTGCATCGATTAAACGCGTTACCATAGGGTTTAAACCAGTCCGCCAATTTTCGATTTCTGCAGAGACTGTCCGTCATATTTGACTTCGGCCGAGACTGTCCGCGATCTCTTGCTTCCTGCAGAGACTACTGTCCTCGAAAAATTGCATCCTGTCGAGACTGTCCGCGTGGCTCTGCTTCCTGCTGAGATCCTCGGCAGGAAGCAGAATCACCCGGACAGTCTCTGCAGGAAGCCATTTATCATGTACAGTGGTCTCAGCAGGAAGCAAGAGATCGCGGACAGTCTCGGCGGAAACCATTTATGACGGACATTCTCTGCAGGAAGCGAAAATTGGCGGACTGGTTTATACCCTGTGCTTCCTGCAATGAAAACCTAAAGAGTTCAATTTTTAGGACAGTTAGGGTAATAATTTTGACTGTCCCAATTTTTTAATTTCGAATTGTTACGGTATGAATGCATTTTCATCAACGCATGCCCAGATAAGGCATAGCCGAGTCGCGTAGCGCTGTCGGTAGAGCGTCTGACTCATGAGCCAGAGGTCCCGGGTTCGATACCCTGTCCGCCACATACTTTCGTTTCTCCTTCCGCTGATACAAGAAGGGCAGTTGTCAGTTAGTGGCGAAAGTATGTGCACTAAGTACTGGTTAACCGCTTAGGAGGTCTAAGCCTGCCCGGGAATAGTGTGGTTAGGGTAACTGACCGTCCCGATATGACCATAGCTGTTTCCCGTGGACGTAAATCATCAAAACAACAAACAAAAAACAAATAAGGCAGAATCGGTCGTTGTACGTGAACAACGAAGGCCCAGGGGTCGTATTTATAAAACGATTTAAGTGGTTGCTATGCTGTTGCTTAGGCTGAATTTCTTTGTTGGAGATTCCCTACAACTATGAAATTTGCTCTGGAGGAACAGTCTTTTTCAGACTGTTCCTCCAGAGCAAATTTCATAGCTGTAGGGAATCTCCAACATAGAAATTTACCCTTAGCAACAGCATAGCAACGACTTAAGTCGTTTTATAAATACGGTCCCAGTACTTTTGCGCACTGGTGCTTATTTTGGCCCTCATTTCTTGTAGCCAGCGAATAGCGCAGATCCTGTACAGACATGGATAATGCACGTGGCTACTGAGGCCCCAGCCAATCTGGACCCGCAAAATAGATGAGCTGCCTGGTGCCTTTGTGGCAGAGCTGCAAGGAGCTGTTGCACGACTTTAATTTCATTTATCTCCGGTCGGGTAAAAGTCCTACTAGTTCGGAGGCAGCGTCTCGAAGGACTGAAATATAGTTTACTGGGACGTTAAAACACAACTCACCCGCACTACAACAACAAAGGCGCATGACTGCATGCACAATTTAGAGTTACAGTCAGCTCCCGATATCTCGAACATTGATATCTCAACTTCTTATATTAAAGAATATGTTTCCTATTTTTATTTACTTATCAACTCCTGTTATCTCAAACTACGGATATCTCAAAGTAAATTTTCTGGTAACAGAAAATTTACTTTGAGATATCAGTCGTTTGGGCTGAATTTTGACTTCGTGATATCAAGAGTTGACTGTGTTTCTGACTCGATCTTCTAGGTGCATTGCCGATGGCCACAAGATGGGCGTGTTTGGGGGCGGGGCGAATATCCTGGGACTTCTTCCTGGCGATGAGAGAAAACTTGCCAAGGGCGGAGCATGAGGTAAGACTTGTATACTCTTATCATATTAACTTTGCAACCGTTTCACATCAAATGATGTATTATTTATTACCCCGCAAAACTGTTCGCGGGCTGTATACGATTTTGGCGTTAACTGTGATGATACATTTTAACCCTTCAAGCGCCAAAAAGCAGACGACAAAATTTACGTCTGCAAAAATTTCAACATTTGTTTCATCCAAGCTATATCATATTGAAAATTCAAAAACTAGAGGGCAAACACTGTAGATCTAGATGAGGTGGCTCATTATGCGCCACCTCAGCAGAATCTGCACTGTTTGCAAATTCTGCCATTTTCATCACTGGCGCTTTAAGTGTTAAATCTTCGACTACAGTGCTTGAAAATATTTGTGAATACCGTATTAATCCTATGTAAACGCCCATGGGCGTTGCTTTTACAAGGAGCCGGAATCAGCAATTGCCAAATTACCACTAATAAACAGTATTAAGGTGAATGGATGTTCTTTCAAAAGAAGCAACTCTACTATTTTTTTGCCTCCCTTCTCAGCAGAGTCAGCTGTTAAAGAAAAAGAATTTGCTCCTCAAGGAGGAGACGCGCGTTTGTCTACGAATATAGCTACTTAAACACATTAGCAGCTGTATCCGAAGTTAGCCCTATACGGTACAACAATGCTTCTTTGTGGTTGCCCTGACAATCATATGGTGTGTAAGGCAAAGGTAAAATGCTTGGGTTTAATAAGCCATGCTTATTGCCGTTTCTATTTTGTTATACACGGAAGAATCAAAGGGCTGAGAAAATCTGAAATGAGATACTTTAAAAATGTATTTGCTTTATTAAAGGGGAGATAATTCACATTGACTCACTGGCAAATAACAAATCCGTAACATTGTAGTAAAAATCTACGTTTTTAAAGGCACATTACCTTTACGGGATAATACCATAAATAATGACTGCGGGTTGTATACCTCGCTATAAATCCGGATTTAGTTGCTTTATAATCAAGAAAATTAAGGAATAAAGGCATTAAATGCGGAATTAAAGTAAGTTTTTTTTTAATTCAATAGTTTTTTCCCATAATAAAAAGTAAGATACGTTTCCTTACTTTTACGATACGGGGCCTGGCAGCCAGTTTCTAGTTTGGTTGGTTGGTTGTTTTGGGTTTAACGGTCCTTTGAAACAGTATTTCAGTCTATATCGGGCCGTCTCCCAGAGAGAGGGAGAAAGAAGAGAACTGATAGACAAGAAAAAAAATAATACCAAACAACCCCCCACACACCTACAGTAGGCCGTTGCCCTACCATTAGCCAAACCAGTGGGATGCCTCGGCACTGGAAGTTCTACCCAGCACCATCGCACCATCGCACCATCCAACCACCCCGCGCCAGTTGCTAGGTCTTTTACCGTTTTTTGCAGTGCACGGTCTTTAGTGTTGCTCTCTTTCAGAACGGAGGCATAATCCGTTGGCGGCGGAAGTCAGCCTTTGGCAACAGATAGATTGCACGTAGTTAATATACTAATGGATGTATGTAAGGTTAAGACCTTTGATAAGTTTTTCGTTCTTTTATTTTTATTCAAATCGAATAAAGGGTAAAATATGAGCTTTCAAAGGCATAGTAGAGACTAGGAAATTACCAGAAAACACAGGTTCAACAACAATTAGGGGGTGTTTTTTTTCTTCTTTTTTTTTGGGGGGGGGGGGGGGGGAGGGGATGGGGCACCATTGACAGCGTTTTTTTTGCATATTTCTGCTGCGTGTGCTTGCAAATATGCGCAGATTGATCAGAGCACGTGCAAATGACGGCTTGCAAAATATTAAAAAATACACACAATAATTGAAACGCCATGGCCAGAAACAGCCATTTGACAAGGAAATGGTTGCATACTGAAGTTTCCATCAGAGATAAGACTGTGCATTTGCCCACTTTCATAGAAGTTTACCTTTGCGGGGTTGGGGTGGTGTTGGGGGTGTAACAAGGGATTCAACGCGATATTACTGATAAATCTACAGGCATCACGAGTTATGTTGCATATAGGTCCATCTGACCACATTTATGACGTAAAGGTGATATTTGGTGCGACATAGGTCTCAGTTTGCCAGATTTATTTAAACCCAAAGCCAGCAAAGTCAAGTTACAGTCATCATCTGTTTTTTTTTTTTATCTTTTATTATATATATGAAATTTTTCTAGTCCATATTTCCTGACAGCTACGTGTGAATGGCTGAGGATTCTGTGTTGTGCACAGGAACATCTCATTATTCACACCTGCTTAACTATGTTTTTTAAAAAGGCTGTTACGAAATATAAAAGAACAGTTATGAAACGAAAAAGAGTCATAGTTCCAAAACTACGTGGTCATCGTGGCTGAATTTGTAAAGCAATGATGACCAGGTCGTTTGGAACTATGGCTCTTATTTGTTTGGTAACAGCTCTTTTTCGTTTAGTAACAGCCCTTGAATATACATAGTAATCCAGGGCTGATTATTCAGCTCCGATGTTCTGTCTGAGCACAGTCACTCCTAACCCCGGTGCCGTGAGGTCGACTTCCGGTTTTCTGCTTGTCTGAATACCTACGGTCGGGTTGCAGGCCTAAGTCACTCCCGGTTAACCACGCAATTCCATTCCCACATGGAAAATAATCAAGCTTCTGAAACTGTATAGCAAGAATGTCTTGCGATTTTACGTTCTTTTTAGCTCGCCTGAACGAAGTTCAGGAAGAGCTGTTGTACTACCCCTGGCGTCGGTGTCGGCGTCGTCGTTGGCGGCGGCGTCGGCGTTAGCAAAATGTTAAAGGTTTACGTTAAAGTTTTTTATGTGATGGGCAAGGCGCTGTCAGGCGAGCTATCCTGTCCCGGTGACAGGTCTTGTTAACAATATTTCAGTCATGCCAGGGCGATGGGAGGGTGATAATGAATGGCGTTGTGCAATGGAACCCCGTTTACGGTTGAAAAGATTCTCGCCTACAGTGGGACTTAAACCCGGGACCAGGTAGATCAGCAGGCCAGTGCTTAACCCACTGAGCCACCGGAGCTCCTCACCAGAATATAACAATGCTATTCGACTCATGTTGGATATAAAGCGTATAAAGACAAAATTTCAGTCTTGTAAAAGACAAACTGGAAGGGTAATCACTTTAAAACCCATGAAAGTTACCAAACCGAAATTTCGGTTTGGTCTCTTTCGTGAATTTTGTGATTACTCCTTCGGTTCTTCTACTTCAAAGGAATTATGCTGCACAACTATGGCTTTTTGTAAATACGACTCTCGAATAGCATTGCTACATCTTATTTCACTTTTTGCAGACGCTCAGAGCTCCAGATAAGAAGGGGTAACAAGGATAATTCAGAGATAATTTTTCTTATTTCTTAACAAAAACATATGTTGTGACCCCTCATTAGAACCGTCTCGACGAGGCGGTTCAAATTAAGCGGTCACAATTTATGTTTTAACGATAAATAAGGAAAAATATCCCAAAATTATCCCTGTAACTCCTTTTTATCTGGAGCTCTGGAGGCTAGAATTTTGAATTTCCATGTAGAAGTAAAATTGTTTACCTGATATTCAGATGTTGGCTGTTCATATGCATGGAATTCTTACTGTAGCGAATCTAATTGCTGTGATGTACATTTCCAGTTTGTTGCCATAGCAGCACGTGATGTCAAAAGGGCGGAGACATTTGCTGACAAGTTGAAATTCAGAAGAGCTTACAGTTCTTATGATGACGTGGCGGCTGATCCTGACGTTGGTAAGCATTCTGTAGTCAAACGACGTCAGTTAAACGTTGTGGCGTTGTATCGACCTTGTTTTGAAGGTTAAAGGCCCCATTGCTCTATCAGCATAAAAAAAATTATCATGAGGTATCCCCGCAAGCTTATCAGTATAGTTTCGTCAGTGTGAATGACCGCGATTAGCCAGCTTTAAACAAATAAAACATCCTTTAGTTTCACATGAAAAGGGTTTAAAAACTTATTCGGGTCATTTTAGTTGGCAACTAAAATGACCTACTTTCGATCTTATTAAGTTGAATAAAATGGTAAAATTACAATGTACAGGCGTGAAGTCCCAATCGCTATCCCGCCTATGTTCATACAGCATTGCTAGACGGGAAACCAGAACAAGAAATTTTAATTTGTGGTGCGATTTTTTATTTTTCAAAAACTTGTTTTCTCTACTTTTTGCCAGTTATATGACTCAATATATGCACATCAACCCGCATTTATTACCAAACGTGAAGGTTGAACCGCCTTTTACAATGATTTGAGTTTAGACGTTTTTACCACTGATAGGACTATGGAGACTTTATTACAAGACATGAAATAGATTTACATATGTATACTTTTCTTCAAAAATTGTAGTTATTTTGCAGGGACGTAACTAGAGGCACACGATACGCACAGACAAATTTCCATTTCTCATTTGAAAGAAGATCATGGGGTCTAGCCATCTAGATATATCGTATAGTTTTATATCAGTTGGCAGTCTGTATTTACATCTTGCCCAATCTACACCATTTCAGAGTGCAAATACGCTGGTGCATGTTGAAATTTTGTCAATTTGACAAAATTTCAATACGCACCTACGTATTCGCGTGTAGGCAGCTACGCCCTTGTTTTGATTGTACAATTGCGAAATTACTCTCTGGTCGTAAAAGAAGGACCATTCTATTGTTTTTCAGATGTAGTATATGTTGGAACGATCCATAAGAACCACGCTGAACTGTCCCGGAAAATGTTGGAGGCTGGAAAGCACGTGTTTTGTGAGAAACCAATGGCGATTAACTGGAAACAAGGAAAGGAAGTCATAGATCTGGCAAAGACAAAGAACTTATTTTTCGGGGAAGTAAGTGTGAAATAATGTCGTAGAACTGTTCATGTGGCGTCCTACAATCTTTCCAGACGTACATCAAAATGATTTGATTTTGTTGCTTTACGTCCACGGTAAACAGCTATGGTCATGTCGCGACGGTCAGTTAACCTAACCACACTATTCCTGGGCAGGCTTAGACCTCCTAAGCGCTTAACCAGTACTAAGTGCACATATTTTCGCCAGTAACTGACAACTGCCCTTCTTGAATCAGCGGACGGAGAAACGAAAGTATGTGGTCAGACCGGGTATCGAACCCAGGACCTCTGACTTAAAGTCAGGTGCCCTACCGACTGCGCTAAGCGGCCGGGCCGTACATCAAAATGACGCCGTTTCAATGTGATGTCAGGAAACGACCCGACTCCTTGATGTCACACCGACATAATTTTGACGAAAATGAGAAATACGGACACAGGCAAACATAATTGTGGTGTACATTTTAAAACTTTGATGCCACATTTTACGTAAAACCAGCGGTTTGAAGTATGTAGGCCTAATAGATAAGGGACATCTTCGATACTATTCGACAGCAAAGAAACCTATCTGTTTTCTTCTGTCTATAACAATGGCGCCCCAACTATACAAATCCTTTTTACTTTTAGTTATTGCAATTATTTTAATTTTCCTTTCATATTTATTTTATCCGTATTACATACTCTCCTAGGCAGAAGGGGAAGACTTTCTCAAAACTTTTCGCTTTCAGAAATTTAAACCATCCATTACCAGGCAATATGGAGTCGCTGGTTCCCGATCTATGACGTTATAAGACAACAACTAAAGTCCGACATTCTGGGCTCTATCAAACTGGTGAAGGCTGACCTGTGTATACAGAATGCGGATGTAGAGCGAATTAAGAAACATGAACTCCATGGCGGCGGGCTGCTTGATGTTGGTGTATATCCCATACAGCTGGCTTGCATGGTGTTTGGTGTGATGCCGGAATCCATAACTGCTGTTGGAAACACAACGGACACCGGTAAGTTTCGGCTCGGGTCGCGTCAGGTCACTTCGGACAACGGGTAAATTTGGACATACCATTGCAAACAGTGAATACCCAGATGAGACGGCTCATAATGAGCCGTCTCATCAGGATTTTCACTGTCTGCTTAGTTAATTTTGTTTTAATTCCAAACAACTGACATGTAAAGGAAACAATGACACTTGTCGAATTTACCAGCTGTCCGAATTTACCTGACTTGATCCTAGTTGCAGTGTAGGTAGCAATCTGTTGCGTTGGTCGCATCTATGGCGTCTTTCTTTTACCTGAAACCAAAACTATGTTTGGAATCCTGTTTCTGTTCCGGCGGTAGGAACCATGCGAAGATAGATAGACAGAAACATGTCAAAAGAAGTGAAAACTCAATGGCTTAGGATTCAGAGTGAATCGCACTGATCTGATATGGCGATCTTCCTAAACAATAGGAATCTATACTGGCTTTGGCGTTACTGAGCGTCAGGAGTTATCAATTTAAACATGAGTTTCGAAACGCGATATTTTTTAAAAACATTTCATATAGAACGCAACTGTAACAAAATCATGTAATGTACTTTTAAGTCTAAGAGAGTGTAACTCAGTTGCAACAAAGTGTTACCAATTAAGTATAAAAAATGTAAAGGTAAAGGTTTCCCATAGCCTAATAGCCGTAGGGGCAGTGGGGGTTAGAGACCCACTGTATCTTGGGCACAGCTGATGAAAGGCGGAGCCCATCCCTCTCCTTTCGCTGCCTTATCCTTCCCTGATTCGAAAAAGGTACCCATTTACTGCTGGGTTGACAGAGAGAATTTTCCAGTCATCGTATGGCGACAGTGAGCCGCGAACTCACGACCTTACGGTGACTTTCTGCACAATAGCCAAGCCACTCTAACCACTCGACTACCGCGCCTCTCTAATTAAGTATAACGTAGCTGCAAAATGTGATGCTGTGCTCTGATGACACAACTGACGCAAAATGCAAAAAAATTAACACCACGATTTCAACTGGTGCAATCTTTATTATGCAACTGTTTTTACCAAATACGCAACTGCAGTAAAGTGGTACAGAGCACTCATAAAACGACTATGTGACAAAGTGATGTAATGTCAAAGAGATGTAATGTACTTTTAGCAAAATTGCAACAAAGTGATGTGCTGATAAGCTGCACTTCTGTAATACAGTGTACTTATAACGCAGCTGCAACCCAGTATGTATTGTAATTGCAGCAACTTGATTGGTGCATAATATGGTGGCTGGTTTGTGCCATTTCGTCTTTTCTTCTTTTCGCCGCGAAAAGACGACACGCGAAAAGACGAAAAGACGAAAAGACGCCATGCGAAAAGACGAAAAGACGAAAAAACGCCAGGCGAAAAGACGAAAAGACGAAATAACGCCAGGCGAAAAGACGAAAAGACGAAACCCGCCACGCGAAAAGACAAAATTTCAGCGCGAAAAGACGAAAAAACGCCATGCGAAAAGACGCCATTTGAAACTCTTAAATTGTCGTCTTTTCGCGTGGCGTCTTTTCGTCTTTTCGTCTTTTCGCGTGGCGTCTTTTCGTCTTTTCGTCTTTTCGCCTGGCGTCTTTTCGTCTTTTCGTCTTTTCGCATGGCGTTATTTCGTCTTTTCGCATGGCGTTATTTCGTCTTTTCGTCTTTTCGCCAGGCGTTATTTCGTCTTTTCGTCTTTTCGCGTGGCGTTATTTCGTCTTTTCGTCTTTTTGCGTGGCGTTATTTCGTCTTTTCGCGTGGCGTCTTTTCGTCTTTTCGGCGCGAAAAGACGAAAAGACGCCATGCGAAAAGACGAAAAGACGAAATAACGCCACGCGAAAAGACGAAATAACGCCATGCGAAAAGACGAAAAGACGAAAAGACGCCAAGCGAAAAGACGAAAAGACGAAATAACGACACACAAATACCCTTTTATTGATAACTGTATTGACTCCTAATATTAAGAAAGATTTGTCTAAGTAAACAATATAGACTCATATCAGACTACTGCAAATGCAGCTACAGAAGCAGTCTGATCACAGAATTTGCCACTGAAATGCTTTTTAATATATCTTTTTGACAGCTAAAATTTGTAAGGATAGACTATAAAATTAACGTGGGGTCGGCAACATATTCGGTCAGTATGGTACCGTGTAGATTGAATAACAAAGTTGTGCCTTGTTGACTGAGATCAAACACAGATATAATCAAGATAATCAGTATCAAGCAGCTGTCTTATGAAAATTAGAATGGATTTGCCACTAAAACTTTATTTTATCCGACAGAAAAATAAAACTTGTTAAAAGTGAAAAGGATAGCTATAAGTATTAGTATGGGGTCGGCAATAATTACCGTTATTGATTAAAATAATCTGAGCCATGTTGACTTAAAAATTAGCAGACGCAAATTTACTCATTCAGGAGCGTAGGCAGACCTAATACGTTGTTGTAGCAAGCATTTTTGAGAAATACAGTCAAACCTGTCTTAAGGGGTCACCCAAGGGAAGGACAAAAAGTGGCTACTTAAGACAGGTGACCCCATAATACATTTCATTTACACTGTAATAGAGGTGACCACATAAGCAGGTTTGACTGTATAGCGGAATGTATACACCTCCAAGAAAGATCTCTCTAATACTGAACATTCTGTCATATTTACAAAGGGGGACAACTTTTGTGACATTCTATTTGCTTCCCAAGACAGGGAAGTGAAGCAAACAGAAAAAATAGATTCTTAAATAGGTCTTCTCTTAAACATAGAGGACCAAATTCTACTTTCAAGAGCTGACCCTCCTTAAGAAAGGAGGCAAAAATGCAAAATTGCTTCCCCTGAGAGTGGTCCCGTTCACCTTAAGCACAGATGCAAATATGTTGAAGCCCTGAAGCCTGTGTCTCCATGCATCCTACATAAAAATAACCGTTTTTTTTTTTTTTTAAATTTGAACAATTAGATTTTCATATCTCGAGCTGTATCATAACATACGCAGAATGGTTACCAATGCAGAGCCTGACCAGACCACTCTTTTCCCAGGACACATATGTCCTAGGATTTAGGATCATAATGGTAACATGGTCCAAATTTATTACTTAATGCTAGCACCTAATCTACTATTTACATGTAATGTATTTTTTTAGTAAACTGTGTTACAATATTATTGTTCAAACTGAGAGATCGAACGTCCCACCAATGGTAAGGTCATATGAAGACAGGACCTCGCGGTTTAGATTCACATCTGAAGGACCACTGAGGCGAGGGTGTGTGTGTGTGTGTGGAAGGGGGGGGGGGGGGGTCGAACTGACTGCAACCGCTGGTCTAGTCTAGTCTATCCCATAATCTTGTGAGGTCGTTGGAGCACCACAGATGACTCTAAAACACTCCTTTTCCACCTGGTCCGGTCTTTAGCTGCCCTAGTTGAGCTAGCAAAATCCATCCCTGCCGTTTAAAGAAGACTTGAAGAGGAAGTAACAGTAGTTGTGCCCCTTTGTAAAAATGGCGGAAGGGGCACATTTTCAATTTAAAATGGATCTCTCACAGAGGTGCATTTCAGATTAAAAATACTTCCTATAGGAAAGCATTATGGTTTGAGTTGCGGCTAAATGATACCATAATATTTTTAAATATTGGGACACATATGCGTAAGCCAAAGAGAAGTCTAATCAGGCTCTGCTCTGTCTGCGATTGGCTCGTCTTTAGAAAACTATAAACTTGTTCAAATTTTGGGTTAGCTGCAGTTAAATGTATGTCAAATTAGGGGAAAATACCGTATCATTATTTTTTCAGACAGCGATGTACAACAATGTTTCAATGTTTGTATTCCATAGTTTGAGAGAGATTACATGGTCAACAAGTGGTTAATCTTTTAGGCAGTTTAAGATCAAAATTAAGATAGGACGAAACTTGTTTGGAGTGTTTTACTCCAAAACATTAGGACGGCCCATTTTCTTTTCTGTCCGTTCAGTAGAAAGACCATAATGACTCCTTTCCTCATATTTTTGGTAATGTCTTTAAAAGAACAGTTTAGCGGCAAAAGCTGCAAACCGTGATTAGTACACTTCTTTACAGATTGCATTCTGATCAGGGTCTAGACAGTTTAAAAAAGAAACACCTGTCTAAATATTCAAAGTATTAACTGTATTTAGAATACGATATATTGATACATCTTAATGCAAAACATGTGATGCGAAAAGACGAAAAGACGAAAAGACGCCACGCGAAAAGACGGAAAGACGAAATAACGCCACGCGAAAAGACGAAAAGACGAAATAACGCCACGCGAAAAGACGAAAAGACGAAATAACGCCATGCGAAAAGACGAAATAACGCCATGCGAAAAGACGAAAAGACGAAAAGACGCCAGGCGAAAAGACGAAAAAACGCCACGCGAAAAGACGACAATTTAAGAGTTTCAAATGGCGTCTTTTCGCATGGCGTTTTTTCGTCTTTTCGTGCTGAAATTTCGTCTTTTCGCGTGGCGGGTTTCGTCTTTTCGTCTTTTCGCCTGGCGTTATTTCGTCTTTTCGCCTGGTGTTTTTTCGTCTTTTCGTCTTTTCGCATGGCGTCTTTTCGTCTTTTCGTCTTTTCGCGTGGCGTCTTTTCGCGGCGAAAAGACGAAATGGCACAAACCAGCCACCATAGCATAAAGACTCACTTTTTAACACAAACTGCAACAAAGTGGTGCAAAAGTACTTAAAGTGAATGGGTACACTTTCAAGGGAAACAACTCTACTACTTCATTTTGCCTTCCTTCTCTTAAGGGGAACAACTCTTAAAATGAAGAATTTGCTCCTCTAGGAGCAAATTCCTTCCTTTAAGAACTGATCCCATTTTAGAAGAGATTCGTTGTTCAAAGTGGTAAAAACGTGATGTGTCAGTTTTACTCGAAGGACTGCAGAAGTGGTGTATAGTTTACTTGTATTTGCAATATGCCTTTGTAGGTGTTGACGAAAATGCATGTATTTTGATGAAATACAAGAATGGTGCCATGGCTAATTTAACCTACCATACCAATGCTGGCCAGGGAGATAATATAGGAGTTATCATGGGACAAAAAGGCCGTATACAGGTATTAAAGGCATTTTTTTTTATTTTGAATAATAAGCATGTTTTTGGACTTCATTACATTTTTATAATTTGTCCATCGAATTTTTAATTAGGTTCGTATATAAGAATATTAATGAGTAACAAATTATGTTAGTACATGTATATTCTCATACTCACAAGTTTTAAGCAAGTAAGTGAATGTGTTTATTTTCGCAGCCCGGATACAGGAGTTTGCAGTTTCGAATTCATACTGGACATATTCAAATGTATAAAGTTCGCAAAAATGTTATATTTACCCATATTTTCATTTTAAAAACATCATTTTCGTGGGTATTAAAGTTCGGGCGCTCATGATGTCCGGGAAAATCGCGAAAATTGATACACAGTGAACATTTATACAGTACTAGTACAGGTAAGTAACAAATAAGGTTAATATAGTCTCAAATCCATCGGAGTTTTGGACATGGAGATCAGAGGCTTCTTGTCATAACATAAATTTCCTTAGTATCTTTTAGGTTTATGGGCAAACTGTCAGGGGAAGTAACTCCGTGATTTTCGCTTCTTCTAAATGGGATCAACTCTTAAAGGGAAGAATTTGCTCCCTCAGGAGCAAATTCTTTCCTTTAAGAATAGACCGGAGTGTATACTTTATTACACTAATCTGTCAATACATAGTTACAGATGATAACTGAAGCACAATCACCAGTTCTTATATATGAGTACCCTACCATATTTTCTACCATATCTTCAATGGGGAACTGGAGCCCCGGTAGCTCAGTGGTTTAAGCGCTGGCCTACTGATTTAGCGGACCATGGCTCGAGCTCCGCTTGAGGCAAGAATCTTTCCTGACGTAAACGGGGTTCCATTGCACACAGCCTTTCATTATCAGTGTTCCGTCGTCCTGATATGACTGAACTACTGTTGAAAGGACGTAAAATCGCAAGTCACCCATCCATGCATCAGTGGGGAACAATTTGCTTGGCTTCCTGTTTATTTTTTTGGCTGAGATGCCCCTTCCAAAATCGTAAATTTGTGAGCATTCTGGTAATAACTGGTTGAAAAATATATACATAAATATTATACTGTTTAGATTGACAGTCCATTTTGGTGTCCCACACGAATGACCACGCCCACAGGGATGTACGAGTTTCCCCTGAAGTCCGGTGACTACTATCATATTAACAGTGGCGGGCTCCAGTATGAGGCGGCCGATGTCCGGAAATGTATACAGGAAGGTACTGTTAACCCTTCAAGTGCCAAAAACGAAAAAAGTTGTATTTTCAAACAGTGTAGATCCACTTGAGGCGGCTCATAATGAGCCGCCTCATTTGGATCTACACTGTTTGAATTATGATAGGCCCAATATCTTGGACGAAGCATTTTAGAAATTTCGCAGACGTATATTTTTTCATCTGCTTATTTGGCGCTTAAAGGGTTAAATTGATATTTTTGTGAGCCTTACTCGCTCCACAAAGAACATAATTTATTGTTTCTTTTACATAAGTTTATGCCAAAATTATTCCAGGAATAAAGCCATTTTTATTTGTATCTGCATGTTAACTCCTGTAATTCGCGGGGAAACCTGTATAAAGTCAGTCCTGTCCCTTCTGCCCTTTCCCCCTCTTAGGCTCTATTTATGAGTGATCCGCCATAGCTGACAAATTTAGAACTTCCACAAATATAATTTTATTCCTAAATTATTTAATTATCCCAACCTTTCATTTGTACCGTCAGCTACATGTATATATTTTACTCACCTAAGAAATATATTTCGAGCAGTCCCATGTTTGCGCGTGTAAAACCGGTTTGCGCACCCCCTACCCCCGCCCCTCCCAGTAATTTATTACTGACAGTTACAAGGCGATGCTTCTGGTGTGGTTTATAACTATTAATGTCATTGTTTGTCGAATTTTTATTGGTATTTGACTTGTTTTTTTTTACATTATTAAGAATAGCCTCGTGGTCATCTGCTGGAAAATAGCTGACCACTTGGCTTTTCGCTTCTCAAAATAAAGCACACTGCTTGGCTGCTTCCGAGCACATGCTCGGAAGCAGCCAATCAGTGTGCTTTATTTTGAGTTTGAGAATGCACTCAAGTTTTATAACCTCGGGGCCTGCTTATTGCCTTTCATTTACTTCCATATATATGGCAATGATGTTTCATAAGTTTAGTCATTTCTCTCAGTACATGTGTCTTATGTAATATGGGGTCAAAATATACCAAGCAAAATGACTAATGGTGAAACAGGCTGTGCTGTATGACTGAACACAAATGCAACTAAATGAAAGTACACACAATTCCAGTAACCCATGACAATGATATTACTGGCTCCACAAAACTATACAAGAGACATTTTGATATCAAAAGGATATACAGTCAACTCTCGATAACTCAGGGTCGAAGTGATCTCAAACTACTAGTATCTCAAAGTAAATTTTCTGATCCCAGAAAAACTTATCCCGAGACACCAGTAGTTCGAGATACCAGGAGCCGTTATGTACATAAAAACAGGAAATGCGCCAAAACTATGTTCTGTGAATAAGAGGGTGTTTTGAAATATAAATGCTCGAGATAACGAGAGGCCGTGGGGCCGGGCGATAACGCTGGGAAACTTTCAGTGCTGGGGAGTCCTACTACGGTAATAATAGGGCAAGGGTCTACTGCGCTTCAAGTAAGTGCTGGTGAGGGTTGTTTCGATATGATTTCTCTCGCCTATCATATCTTTTCTTTCTCCATCTCTCTGGGAGACGGCTCAATATAGACTGAATGTCTCCAAGAGTCACTGTGGCCGTAATGCCGCAAAGAAGCCAAATTGCTATCGACTAGTTCTAGCGCTATATTAAAGTGTAAATGCTGAGTTTTAGGAACGCATTACTGAGGACCTCAGGGAAAACGTTGCCCGAATAACCTTCTGAAATGGATGACACGTTTTTGAGTTCCAAGGTTTTGGCGAAAAACAAAGGACAAGCCGGATAAACCGCTTCCAAGTGTGATTCTTTTGGATTGCATCAACGTTCTAGACAGGGAAGACACAACAGTTTCTTGGAAATTAACCAGAAATTCAAAGGGATTCTCACTCGTGGTCAGGACGTTTGCCGCCAAAAATGTCACGCGAAGGACGGTCACTCTGCTTTCGGATGTCAGCAAGGAATGCTGCAAGGGATCGTGCACGAAGACTGAAGTTTTGGAAAAAGAAGAATTCTGCCCAAACTTCTTCTCTGACCGCCCGGCGACGGCCAGAGGACAGTCTTGAACAGGAAAATTCCATTCATACAGATTCGGATTCTTCTGGTGCCTGTAAACACATTTCCAGTCAACTGGATCCTGCTTTGGATTTATCCATTCAAAGTGATTTAAATGAACTGGTTCACTCACCTGAGATTTCTTCAGTTTTGGGTTCGGAAAAAGAGTCGCCGCTCTTAAATTTTTATACAGAACCGGACGATAAATCTCTCGACTACTGTGCAAACTGTGGAAAGGAAGTTGACCTGAGACGCTGTACAGGCTGCAAATTTATTAAGTATTGCAGCAAGGACTGCCAAGCAGGACACTGGGCATCTCACAAAACCCTCTGCAAGGCCATTCAAGGTCTCCCCAAGCTTCAGTAGACTCAACAACTGACCTCAGGAAAGTGCTTTGGTGGAGGGATTTTTATATTGAAGACTATAATTTCATTTCAGTGTTGTTGATATATATACTTACATTCATTGGTGGTGTATTTTCAAAGGTTTAGGAAACTTTAACTTTTATAATATCAATAAACACTTTTACCGGTTATCCGGGTGCGCCGATAAGTCACCGGCGGGACTCTAAAAAGAAACAACAAACAACAACATGGCCAAGAAGCAGTAGGATCCGATGGCTGATAACACCCTCATCAATTTGTTTGGATGAGTGGGTACACATTCATGTTTTTTTTCTTTTCACCATTTGTTTACAAAGCAATCCAGATCTTATGGATTCTCCAAGAGGAGATTCTGATCATACCGCAAGGAATCGTAGGCCGAGCTGAGTCTTTGCTTTTTGCTCATGATGCCAGGCACATTTTCTTGTTCACAGTGACCTTTAATAAAAGAGAAGCGTCACGTGAAATGATAACTTACGGCTTGATCGAACAGAGATTATGACTAGCCAGCGTATCGGCACAGTCTGATCAGAGGTTTCCTTCCTCCTTTCTCGAATAAACTCTGATTCTTCTGGAGTATATAAACTCTGGATTCCATTGGGCAATAGCATATGGATACCCAGCAGGCACATGACGTCGCATTGACGTCGATGCGACGCATCGACGTCAGTATGACGTCAGTACGGCGCATCGACGTCAGTACGATGTCATTTCGACGTCATGTGCCCGCTGGGTATTTACTTTAGCAAATGGCCCAATCTTCCGTTTCATGCGACACTGCTCAGTTATATTTTTTCTGTTGCAGGTAAAATAGAAAGTGAGATGCTGCCTCATTCGCACAGTGAGATGATTCTAAAGATTATGGACGAGGTACGCCGACAAATTGGAGTAAGATTTGACGAAGATGATTAAAATGTATCTACAATAAATTTCAAATTTTCTATGAAATACTAAAGGGGGGTATCAATAAGGTGGGTTTTCTGCATCCTACCAAAGTTTTATTTTTTTGACTGATGGTATACTCTAGTGTGTCTAGTTTATTGAACCATATGTGACTTTGCGCGGAAAGCCCTACTTACTGAGCTATGGGTCCACAGAAGTGGGTGGGGTAATCCAACATGGTTTTAGCCTGTCTTGTAAAAACATTCTCATTTGGTAGAAGAGTACAGCAGACAGACAGGATTTGATAAAATGATTAACAGAACATCTACACTATATTTCCATATCATTTTATTTGGTTTATTTGAACATATATTGTGAAAAAAGACTTCCTTTGACATTCAACATTTTTTGATATTTTTGTCCTCAATTTTCAATATTTCTTGGCCTTATGGTTAACTAAACAGACCAGTTGTCATCAAACTAATGTCAAGGAAGCACCCTGACCAGGACATTCGGATGATGTGACCAGAATTTCACAATGACCTTGTTTTCATGGTCGACTGAACACATAAACTTGCTCAAAAGATGTTTTTTCATTTAATTTTGACCTAGAATTACGAACCTTTGGCCAAATTACTATTTTAACTGCTATATTATGCCCTACACCCCCGTCACTAAAGGTGAAAGAATACATATTGGCTTCAGATCGGATCTCCTTGGCGTCTGCATCTGTGTCTGGGTCACATACTTTGACCTTGGAAACAAGGTCAAGGTCAGATTTTGATGACCTTGACCTTGTTTCCAAGGTCACAGAAGGACTTAATATGTGACACATACACAATTGCAGATGCCAACGAGATCCGCACTGAAGCCAATATGTATTCCCTCACCTTTAGTGGCAGGGGCGTGGGGCATAATATAGCAGTTAAAATAGTAATTTGACCAAAGGTTCGTAATTCTAGGTCAAAATAGAAAGAAAACCATCTTCCAAGCAAGTTTATGTGTTCAGTCGACCATGAAAACTATGCTATTGTGATATTCTGGTCACATCATCTGAATGTCCTTCTCAAGGTACTTCCTTGACATGAGTTTGATGATAACATGTCTGTTCATTTAACAATAAGGCCAAGAAATATTGAAAATTGAGGACAAAAATATCAAAAAATGCTAAATGTCAAAGGAAGTCTTTTTTGACAATATATGTTCAAATTAAACCAAATAAAATGATATGGAAATATAGTGTAGATGTTCTGTTAATCATTTTATCAAATCCTGTCTGTCTGCTGTACTCTTCTACCAAATAAGAATGTTTTTACAAGACAGGCTAAAACCATGTTGGATTACCCCACCCACTTCTGTGGACCCATAGCTCAGTAAGTAGGGCTTTCCGCGCAAAGTCACATATGGTTCAATAAACTAGACACACTGGAGTATACCATCAGTCAAAAAAATAAAACTTTGGTAGGATGCAGAAAACCCACCTTACTGATACCCCCCCTTTGATGCACAGCGATAAACGATCTTAAATTAACTATTATTTGCCAATCTTTTGATTTGCTAAAGCCACTCTAAGTAGAAGAATTCAAGAAAACATATAAATGAGAGGAAATCGGGGACTGCGATTCCCACAAGATGGCGTAGACGGGATACACCCAGCATTCACAGTTACCGGAAAGTCATGTCATGAATGATGTTTCAAGCTCTTTTTTTAATCGGCAATGGCTGAAAAGAACTCGTCATTTATAGTGCCATTGTTAAGTTCTTGACTCTGCTATTCATGCTAAAAGAATCGCCCTTTTATATTGATGTAGGGAGACAATTAATGGATACATAAACATTTAAGAAGAAAACACTTCGGTATATCGTCTCTGCCTCTGTAACAAAGATGTTTTTACTGCAGATTATTGTACTCAGGCCCTAATTTATTGCACACTTTACACCAGTTTCACAATTTTTGGATTATATGCGGGAGTACAAATAATACATTTTTAATAAAATTGAAATGTCATGTAATATGGTGTTGTGTACCCTCTCTCTGTGTCTTTATCATATCCGTAGCTGTTTTGCAAAATGATAAATGATAAATCATGACTGAGCCGCGACACGAGAAAACCAACAAAGTGGCATGTGAGCCCAGCGCAGACTCAGATCAGCCTGGGCATCTGCCCAGTCTGATCAGACTCTTCGCTAAACGCTTAAAGGGTAGCTAAGGGTCTAAGCTACTTCCATGCGGACAGCGAAGACTCTGATCAGACTGGGCGGATGCCCAGGCTGATCTGAGTCTGCGCTGGGCGCACAGCCACTTTGTTGGGTTTCTCGTGTCGTGGCTCATGTTATGAGGCATATAATTTTAAGGTGTTTGAGTACATCCGTCGAATTTTCCTGCCATTTTATAAAGAGGACTATCTTTCGTGACTTAAGGTTTAAGTCGAAGAGTTTTTATGTAATGGGCAAAGTTTAGACACACATCGCATGGATCTTCATTTCAAACCTCATTGTCTGGAGCCACTGATGAAGGTAAAATTTCTGGCGAGTTGATTTTTGCAACAACAAGAGTCACATATATTGTATTAATCCTTATAAATGTCCTTGCCTCTTTTCCAATATTTTATTGACTTGCCAACTTCTTTGTTTTCCATCAGTTTTACAAATGGGAACAACATGAATTCCTGTTTACTTTTCTGGAGGACAGAGCTCTTCCAAATTGGGTCCACACTTCAAGGAAAGAATTTGCCCCTAGTGGAGCAAATTTTTTCCTTTAAGGGTCGACCCCTATTGAGAAGGGAGGCTCAACAATGAAAATTGTAGGATTGTTTCCTGTGGACGACATCCATTCACCTTAATACTACTTAATAGAAATATTTTACTGTGGCTTATTTAGTTCTCTTAAGGCTCTAAATAACTCCCACCATTCGTAAAATACAACGCGTCCGAGGCGTACAATAAAATTAATACCAGTGGTAGAAATGTCTAAACACAAATCAGTATAAAAAGCAGCTCAATGATAAAATGTGGGTTGATGCGCATGTGTTGAGCCATAAAACTGGCAAAAAGAATGGAAACATAAAAAATAACAATTTTGAAATCGCTCCAGAAAGCACAATTTCTTTTTCTGGTTTCCCGCGGAGCAATGCAATATGAACAAACGCGGGAGAATGAATCGGGCCCTATGCCTGTACATTGTATTTTTATCATTTATTCAAATTTTATGAAATAAAACGTAGGTCATATTAGTTAACAACTGCAATGACCCAAATCATTTTTCAATGTTTTTTTTTTTCTATCTGAAACTCAAGGATGTTGCATTTGTTTAAAGTGTGCTAAACATGGTCATTTAAAATGATGAAACTGTAGTGAGAAACTTGCAGCGTACCTCACGATAAAATATTTCATCATAGAGCAATGGGTTCTTCAAGGTGTAATATAAACGTATTTTATTGCTTTAAATGACTAGCAAGAGGGTTGGCCCAAGCTCTCGTACCGCCCCTCTACAGCAAACATTTTCAGAGCTAACTAAGATTACAGGGGCCGTATTCATAAAACGACTTAAGTGGTTTGTCACAGAGTGCACTTGTAATTAGATTTTCAGCAATTTTTATTTAGGATTAAGAACTCTTTGCACTAGGTGTGTCTCAGAAAACCTGCGTAATTTCAAGTAGCCTAAATGGGTCGATGATTCATGACTGTAATTTAAGCAAGCTCATGTACAATTTCCAAGAAATAGCGATTCAGGTATATGCCGTGAACTTATTTGGTAATAACACTTTAGGCATAGAGATAGTATGCAATACGTAGGCAATATCACCATGGAAATTGCTCTTCGAACTGTATGATAATAAAGTGCATGACCTTTCATTATATAAAACAGAAGCGCATCGCGCTCGAGAGATTTGGGATTTGGCTGTTTGATTGAATCTTAGGTTAAGTCTGTAACTAGGAAATTACAACGAAGAAGAAACTATGAATTTGACTTATTTTGAACCTGGGTAGTAGTAGTTGCGGAAATGATAACTTTAATAAACTTAGAAAACTATACGATCACTTGACTTATCTATATAAAGATGGCTTGATAGTATGACAGGTTGCTATGCTATTGCTAAGGCTAAATTTCTTTGAAGGAGATTCCCTACAACTATGAAATTTGCTCTGGAGGAACAGTCTTACAAAGACTGTTCCTCCAGACCAAATTTCATAGTTGTAGGGGATCTCCTTTATAGATATTTAGCCTTAGCAACCGCATAGCAACGACTTAAGTGGCTTTATGAATACGGCCCCAGGCGACAGCAATCAAAGTTAAAAACATTCTGAAAACAATATAGTAAGAAAAAATACAACTAAACACATAAAACCATAAAGGAATTTTGTCAAATGATCCAGACAGAGTCTTAACTGTCAACAGATGCTTTCAATTGTACTACTGGTTTGCAAACAGTGGCGGCCATTTTTGTTACACTTTTCTACTCTGTTTACTAACTAAGGCATTTAGTATGTCTATATGTTAATTAAATATACTAGGGATAACTGTCGTTATTACGCTGATCTATTTTTTTAAGTAGACTGTAACATGTGCCTAGGACAGGTCCACGAAATACGTCAGAAACAAGCAGAAAAGCATGCAAGTACAGTACCAGTGGTGGCCATGACGGTTACCATGTGCTAAATGGTGCATTTTCCAAAAAACGTTTCGTGGGTTTTAACTATATGTATAAATAATCATTTGGCGTTCTAAGACGGTGGCTTGTATGACATTTTTGCAATGTGAGTGCGATCAAAGTGATCCCACTTTGTTAGGGTTCGGCGTCATATTCGTCATATTCCCCCTGAAAAAAAGGTACCTAAGGGAAGTTGTTTACCGTTTGTGCCCTTAGATGCAATTTTTGTCGATCCTTTTTGTATGCGTTCCTATTTATGTATATAATCTATTACGCAATAACTACGAAACTGCGGGGGAAAGTCAAATATGGCCTCCACAGGTACCCGGCCGCCACTGGTCTCCAGCCAGAATACTAAGACGATACTAAGGAAATGAACTTTATAAGCAATGCAGTTTCGTTCAGAACCTATTAGCTTATCACATGTATATAGTCAATTCTCGATAACTCAAAACCGAGGTTCATCTCAAACTACTGATATCTCAAAGTAAATTTTCTGGTTCCAGAAAATTTCCTTTGATATACCAGTTGTTTCAGACAATAGGAGTTAAAATTAAAGAAACAAGTAGCCCAAAGGGCAACAATTGCTCACCTGAGAGACATTGTAAACCTATAGGGATATTTAAGATGCTCAAGGGCAGCTAACTCCACAGTCAGTGGTCCAATCAGGCTGAAAATTAAACTCATCCAAAACATTATGTATGCCCTCATTTAATATATGCAAGTTTAAAAAGTATCCGATCAAGAGCACAATAGACAGAGCTGTCAAGGCAGCTAACTTCGTAGTGGTTGGCCTGATCTGGCCAAAATTTGAACTTGTTCATCCCCTACATTTGTGTGAATTTATTTTAAAATCCATTGAGAAATGTAGGTGCTAGAGCCATGACAAAGTTTTCTAAAAATAGCCACAGTGACCTTGACCTTGGGCACAGCATCCTGAAAGTCGAACTTGCTTGAGATATTGTCATACCCTACATTTGTGTTGAGTTATTTCAAAATCCATGGAGAAATGAAGGTGCTAGGGCGATGACAAAGATTTTCTAAAAATAGCCACAGTGACCTTGACCTTGGGCACAGCATCCTGAAAGTCGAAATTGCTCAAGATATTGTCATGCCCTACATTTGTGTCAAATTATTTTAAAATCCATTGAGAAATGTAGGTGCTAGAGCGCTGACAATGCTTTTCTAAAAATAGCCACAGTGACCTTGACCTTGGGTGCAGCACCTTGGAAGTCAAACTTGTTTGAGATATCGTCATGCCCTACATTTGTGTGAAGTTGATTTAAAATCCGTTGGGAAATGTAGGCGCTAGAGCGATGACCAAGTTTTTACTAAAAATAGCCACAGTGACCTTGACCTTGGGTGCAGCACCCTGAAAGTCAAACTTGTTCGAGATATTGTCTTGCCCTACATTTGTGTGAATTTATTTTAAAATCTGCTGAGAAATGTAGGTGCTAGAGCGCTGACAAAGTTTTTCTAAAAATAGCCACAGTGACCTTGACCTTGGGCGCAGCATCCTGAATGTCAAACTTGCTCGAGATATTGTCATGCCCTACATTTGTGTGAAGTTATTTTAAAATCTGCTGAGAAATGTAGGTGCTAGAGCGCTGACAAAGTTTTTCTATCTGTTGCCATGGAAACCAGAGTTCTGAGCTGATCGGCACCAAAACCTAATGCAGCCTTTCCCCCACCCAAATGATGCTTCAGATAAAATTTGATTGCGATCGGCCAACTGGTCTCTGAGATATTTATGTTTGAAAGTGTTGACGCACGCACGCACGCACTAACGCACTAACGGACGACGGCTCGACTCCCATCCTATAAGCTCACCTCTGAGCCTTCGGCTCAGGTGAGCTAAAAATAGGAAATGAGTCCAAACTATACTCTTTGATACAAGCGGATACTTTTAGATATCAGTGTTTGAGATAACGAGAGTCAGCTATATTGTTGTTAGTGCTGTTTAAATGCGAACAAAGATTGTTTAAACCAATGATACTTTACACTCAAGACAAAAAAGAATGCAACATTTTCCTGTGGAAAATAGAAAACGAACATCTGCGGTAGAACTGATAAGCCCCTTATTTTCTGAAATGGAATAGTTTTTGTAAAATTATTTCTTCTTTTTTTTTCATTTTTGTCATTATCAGTCAATAAGAATATTTAAGACAAATTTAAAACAATTTCCTTTTGCAACTATTCTATCAAGACTGGATCCAAAACCCACTTTGTAAAAATCATCCTGTCGTCCCCAACAATTCTCCTCACCTCGATATAGCCACGCGCGGTACTGAAAATTCAGTTTTTGGATGTAGGGTAGTATTAAGTTAGTAAAAAATGACCGCACTAATATTTCTTTGAATTTCTTACAAAATATATCAAAAGATTTGTAAGATAGTGTAAAATACTAGGAAAACAAAACATTTTTGACTTTAGACCCGTGTTTTAAGAAAAACGAAGAAAACTGAGTAACGTTTTGCTCATTTTCTATATTTTCCCTATATACTATTAGGAAATGACGGTTATGTAAATCAGAGCAAAAATGACCGCATTAAATGTAGACTTAAAAGTTTGAAAAAATTATCTATGTGCAGCTAAAAAAGTGCACTATATTGACCTAACACAACATTTTTCATTTTTTTATTCAAGGAAGACAAAAAAAAAAAAAAAAAAAAAAAAAAAGAAGAAAAGGTGTCAATGTCCTATATCATTTAATGCTATTTCAAGCTCACGCGATATCGCCGTTTACAGGTAGATTATACGGGACTGAGAAAAAAAGTTGCCCATGAGATTTTACGGCAAATCACCTGGCAACTGGCTACCAGGCTCCTTACCGTAAACAGTACGGGATAACTCTGTAAGTTTTTAATGGAAAGTGAATGCATTGTGCAAAGTCTTTGTTTTGATTCCGCATTTGTGTTATCATTATTATGCCCCAACTTCAAAGAAGCTGAGGGGGCATATTGCGTCTGGGTTGTCCGGCCAACCGACTGTGCGTCCGTTCGTCACGCATACCATATCTGTGCATGTCATATACATATGGATTCATCATAAAAAAATAGCTGACCCGTTTTTTTCCTTGCCCGAGTTGTCTCCCTTTGTGGAGTTATGTCCCTTTTGAAAAAAAATCATAATGAAATCTTGGCAGCAAAATATTTCGAAAAGTATTTTAGCTAGGGGCTTGAAGCCTTGTCAGCTTATTAGGAATGATGAGTAGATGAATTGATTAACTTTTGAACGAATTCTATGTTTTGTAGGAGTTATGGCCCTTTGAAAGTTTCGGCAGTTTAAACTTGGCAGCAAGATATCTTGAAGGGTATTTGGACTAGGGACTTGAAACTTGGTCAGCTAGTACATGAAATGGTTAACTGTTGAATAAATTCTGTCAATTGTTTTCGAAGTTATGATCCTTTAAATATCTGTCAGCAAGATATCTCGAAACGTATTTGAGCCAAGGACTTGAAACTTGGTCAGCTGATTGTAGATGAAGTTATTTACTTTCGAACAAATTCCCTCAATTCTTTTTAGGTATGGCCCCGTGAAAATTTCAGTATTTTAAACTTGTCAGCATGATATATCCGGCACATTCATTTTCATGACAAATTGTGAACTAACGGTCATGGCGCCATAATAAAAATGGAGTGACACAAGACGTTCTTTTTTTCGACCAGTTTAGTTTCCTCAGGAGGCTAAACAAAACGAATATTTTCACCTCGTGGCACCGATCTGTTAGGTCCTCTGCAGTTCGAAGAGAAGTACGTGACATTACGTAGTAGACAGGAATTATGATGAAAAAAAAAAAAATAATATGTTTGGATTCGTATGTGAAAAATCCTGATTTCATTTTAATTTCCGCATATCTGATGGACACATATAGAAAGTACAATTCAACGTGTGTATAACATTTTACAGGGGAGGAAATTAATGACAAAATAACAAAATAGTATACTCAACCGAATTAAAAACGCATCACTTATTTTATCCAATATTCCATAGCGCATGTCATATGCAGAATGGTTTCAGTTTATTTTCTAAAGTCAACAAGAATAAACGTTTACTATCCCAAAAAATTCAGTTTTGTTGATGCAATGGTTCACGCTTGAGAGAGCACTGACTGGAGCTACCCGATTTTCAAAAGTCTCAAAAAGAGGTTGAACTATCGCGAGACAGGTTGTATGCGTTGCATTGAGCGCCAGGTCTATGATAAACTATGGTGTCCCAGGTGCGCCCAACTCTTTATACAAGTCTGAAAATCATTGATGGTTGGTAATGAAAATGTTTGGCTCCCAACTGTAGGCTTACATAAGCATGAAACATTCCCAGCACCTGGACAAACATATCCCTAATTGAGACTTTTGAAAATCGGGTAGCTCTAGGTAGTGCTTTCTCAAGTGTGATACATTTCATCAACAGAACTGAATTTCTGGGACAGTAAACATTAACCCCTGCAGACTTTAGAAATTAAACTGAAAATGATCTGCATATGAAATGAGCTATGAAATATTGCAAAAAATAGGTGTTGCGTTTTTAATTCGGTTGAGTATAGTTGTTTTCCTTGGCACATAGATCCCTTCTTCAAGGGGTGCAAATCTCATCATGTTATACTGACTGCCCTTGATTTGTATTCGTACGCCTTAAAACCAGGGGAAGCCGTTTAGAAAAGTCAATATGGAGTTCAAAAACCTTGGTGGAAAGGTTAGGACTGCAGTTTAGTCGATATTAGAGATGTCAATTTGGTCATCCTCATAGCCGTCGATTTAGTTGTTACAGTTGCCGCAGTTGAGGATACATCGCTTCGCTCTTCGGGGACTCCCTTTCCCTGAAAATAAAAAAAATAGATGATCATGGATGGATGAATAATGGTAAAACTCTGAACCAGCATCAAAATAAATTCCGAGTTTCAGCTACAACCATCCCCCTGAAAATAAAAAAAATAGATGATCATGGATGGATGAATAATGGTAAAACTCTGAACCAGCATCAAAATAAATTCCGAGTTTCAGCTACAACCATCCAACATTGTCAAACCTAGCATTTAAGAAATACAAGCACTGCAGGCACTGCATAATACCCCGCCACTGCTGTTTTTTAGCTCACCTGAGCACGAAGTGCTCAAGGTGAGCTATTGTGATCGATATTTGTCCGTCGTCCGTCGTCCGTCCGTCTGTCCGTCCGTCCGTCAACAATTTCTTCAAACGACATCTCCTCCTAGACCAGTAAGCCAATTTCAAAATAATTTCACACAAATGTTTCTGTTATAGCCCTGAACCAAAATTGCTAAAATGGTTTCACTCCGCTGAACAAAATGGCCGCCAGAGCTAAAAATAGAAAAACCTTTAAATGACATCTCCTCTGAAGCCAATGGCTCGATTTCAAAAAAATTTCACAGAAATATTTGACTCATGGCCCTGAACTAAAATTGCTAAAACGGTTCCACTCTGCTGAACAAAATGGCCGCCAGAGCTAAAAAATAGAAATCTAAAAATAGAAAACCTTTAAACGGCATCTCCTCTGAAGCAAATGGCTCGATTTCAAAAAAAAATTCACAGAAATGTTTGACTCATGGCCCTGAACCAAAATTGCTAAAACGGTTCCACTCCGTTGAACAAAATGGCCGCCAGAGCTAAAAATAGAAATAAATCTTAGAATGACACAGAGGGCACAGTTTTGGCCCAATCATCATGAAACTTTGTCAGAATGTTTATCTAAATAAAATCTAGGCCAAATTTGAATCTGGGTTATGTCGGATCAAAAACTAGGTCACTAGGCAAACCTTAGAAAAACCTTGTGTACACTCTAGAGGGAACAGTTATGGTTCAATATTCGTGAAACTTTGTCAGAATGATTATCTTAATGAAATCTACGCCAAGTTTGGAACTGGGTATTGTCGGGTCAAAAACTACCGGTAGGTCACTAGGTCAAATCATAGAGAAACCTTGTGTACACAATTGTGGCTTTATTTTGCATTGAATCTTCTTGAAACTTTATCAGAATGTGTATCTTCATGACATGTAGGCCAAGTTTGAAACTGAATAATGTCTGATCAAAAACTACATTGCCAGGTCAGATCTTAGAAAAACATTGTGTACACTCTGGAGTGCACAGTTTTGATCCAATCTAAATGAAACTTTGTCAGAATATAGATTAGAAAGTGCAAAACTGCTCCAGCTTTACCATCATCAAATAAATGATCTTCCATGTTATTTCATCATAACTCAGGTGAGCGATTTAGGACCACCATGGACCTCTTGTTGACATATGCATATATAATAGCTAAATAGCCACAGAACTCTAGTTGTCTATACGCTCGTACCTATGAAGTTTCAATACGATATTCCATATAGTAAACTAACTACAGATCAAAACTACATGTTTCAAAGACATCAAAAGCAGTTAATTCAAGAATAGGAATGGCCAGAGTAGCTGTCCTTGTCCATGACAGGTATTTTAATGGTCTATATACCAGTGAAGTTTCATTCAGACATTTCATATAGAAAAGGAACGACATGTCATAAACCATTTTTCAGACCTATCAAGGGCAGATAACTCATGAACTGGAAAGATCAGAGCGACAGTCTTTAGTCACAGTATGTAACCTTTGATGTGAAACATATCTGTAAAAAAATCATTCAGATATTCCATATATTAAAGGAACAACGTGTAAAAACCATTTTTCAGATTTATCAAGGGCGGATAACTCACAAACTGGAAAGGTAAGAGTGACAGTCCTTAGTCACAATATGTAGCCTTTGATGTGAAACATATCTGAAGTTTCACTCAGATATTCCATATAGTAAAGGAACTACAGGTAAAAAACAACAACATTTTTGTTAGATCTATTAGGGGTGGATAACTCAAGAACTGGAACCTGACAGTCCTTAATCATAATATGTAACCTTTGATGTTAAACGTATCTGTGAAGTTTCATTCAGATATAACCAGTAAAGGAATATCAGGCCAGAAACCTTTATTCCAATACGAACATGGGCAGTAACTCTGTTAAAAATGGACGGATTTTGCCCATTAACAATCCCATACCACTCATCCCCGATAACAATATGTGTTCAAAATTTGAAGAAATTTCGTAAAGAAATACATGTACTTCTTATCGATCGGAAATGGTGAGCAAGAACGGACGCACGGACAGTCTCCGGAAGTTATATCATCATACCCCGCCACTATTGTGGGGCGGGGTATAAAAATCTGCAATGACCTTGATCTCTAGATCGCTAAGGGGATGGGGTAGTACCGTGTAAAACTGAATACATTTTGGGTGGGTTGGCTGGTTGATTTGATGCTTAACGTCCACGGTAAACAACTTAGGTCATGTCGGGACGGTCAGTTAACCTAACCACACTATTCCTGGGCAGGCTTAGACCTCCTAAGCGGTTAACCAGTACTAAGTGCACATACTTTCGCCAGTAACTGACAACTGCCCTTCTTGAATCAGCGGAAGGAGAAACGAAAGTATGTGGCCAGACCGGGATTCGAACCCAGGACCTCTGACTTACGAGTCAGGTGCCCTACCGATTGCGCTACCCGGCCCGGCACATTTTGGGTGGGAGAGGGGCTATTGGTATTTCCGGAACGAAAGGAAATCTTATACATTACCAATGCGATTTATTGCCTAAAATTTCTCTGTTCCGTTCCGCAAAATACCAACAGGGCTCCGGGAGAGGTTCTAGACTATTAACTAACATCAATAGAAGTAGTGTAAATGAGCTTTTCATTCCTAGGAGTGTTGGCAAAATTTTGTACTTGATCATTTAAAGTGCATGGATATCCCTTCGAGTGACATTAGTCTGGTCAGAAATCTGTGTCTACCATTTCACTGAAGGCTTTTAGAGAAAATAATTTGCTCCTTTTGAGACTACAGTTCGTGGCCAGAAGTATTTCGTCATTTTCTAAAATTCCTTAGACTTCAACGCATTTTCAGTGTGCAAGATAATTAATTTCTCTGCTTCTGTTCATGCAATTTAAAAGAAAAACATACTGGTAGAAAGCGAGATTACTGGAGCTATTTAAATAAATATTTCAATATTTTTTCTTGGCTGAAATCGAAGTTGTAGCTCTCCGAAACCTCGAGGTGTTCCTTCTCAGTGACATTTTGGCGACGTCACCATTGACGTCAATGAAAAAGAAGATTCCAAAATTTGTGATCACTTTTAAACTACCTTTTTTAAATTGTATTTCATACTATCGACTTGAATAAATTATACTTCAGTGTAGAATTTATGTTGTTAAAATTTCAAATAAGTTCCATCACGATATCTTCATTTTTTAACTCCCAAAAATTAAAATGTAAACTTAGAAATACACGCGAGTCAATGGGAATTCGGAATTTGATGAAATATGTATGTTCCCATTTTAAGAAGTCGGCGTAACCTAGGCGCAACAAAAGCTGTTTTCTTTCGTAACAAGTGCTATCACGGATAGCATAGCTCGCCTGACCTTGCACTTGCCCATCCTGAAGAGAACGTTCAAAGTATGTACTATTGGTATTCATTATCAAAAAGGGGCTGATGCTGGTACTTAGTAAAGCTCTTGAGCAGTATCTAGCATCAATCAATTTCCAGCCAGCCAGTCTGAAAAAAATATCCCTAGAAAATTAGAAAATAATTTTTTTAAGTCTGTAACCTTGACTTAATGGCCACTGAGAAAGCGGGGGAACTATAAGCCAAGAAAAATCAGGCCGCATGTTAGCATAAGCTTTCTAATTCCATGAAATCAGTGCTTGGGAGTCGCATGTGAAAATTATACAATTATCTAACATCAGTGAAAGTATCAACTTAATTCATTTATGGGTTCAGGAAATAACAGTCTGTAAAACACTTATGCGAATGCTGACACCGATGCTGACGCTGAAGTCGCCGGGCGCCAGGGTGACAACATCAGCTCTTTTGTGCCTCGCCCGGATGCTAAAATAGCGGGAAATAAGGGTAAATGAATAAAAACTTGATATTGGTTGTAAATATAGAACAGTAAACTAAAATAAAGGTGTCAATACTGGAAAAAACCTCTCAAGATGCTTTGTTGCAAGCTGTCTGCTATTGTTTGATACACTGTTCCATTTTGAATATGCTTGTTTTAGTTTTAGTTTTAGTGTGTGTGTGTGTGTGTGTATGTGTGTGTGTGTGTGTGTGTGTGTGTGTGTGTGAAAGCACTTATCTGGGCTTAATTGGGTCAGTGGAATGCCAACATCGTCAAGTACATGTAGCCTGTTAGAGCATGGTTTTTCCGCGTGTACGACGAGACAATCCAAAAGCTTTAGCGAGTGCACGATTATCAACCGTACTGGCGAATGCAGCATGCTCTATTTCCCTTATAGCACAATACGGGTTATCTCATGCTAAAAATTTTGGTCTCTGAGGATTGTGTAATAACAACGAATATTACCTCTATCTGTTTTCGAATACTGATGCTATATACGGACTATAGTGTATTACAAAGGGATTTTTAGAAGGCCCAGAATATGATGCTTGTCGGTGCTCCGCCAGTATGTTGAAATTAGCGTTGTTATTCGACATGCCTTTGTTTTTGCCAGTATGGAGTCTCTTACCGTTCAAGAATTTAACAATAGCCTTAGATGACTTCGGAACAAGGTTGTAAGTCCTGTAGTCACGACAGAATTCAGCTAAGGTGTCTCCCGCTTGCTGTTTCACATCATCGTATGACAGAACCTTCCGATCTACATCCCAGTACATGTCCTTGTGCATCGAAATTAATTTCTGTAAAAAGCAGTACTGTCCACTTGAGCCAAACATTGATTCAACATTTATTCAACGTCGTACGCCCAGTGGGAAGTCTAGCCTGGCTCAACCTGTTTCATAATGTCTCGAAACTAATGAGGCCCGAAAAGCACTTTTCATGCTTTAATAACGTGCATGGCTCCATGGTTGACATGACACTTCCCATCAAGCAAACAAAGTTGAATCAACTCAGCTGTTATACAAATTATACAACTGAGCTTGTGGGTAATGGCGGCCTCACAACATTAAGTCTGGTCCGACCTGGCTTTCTTATCCATTACTATTTGCATAACTCTTTTGCCGACATGACACACTCCTTCGAGGCCTTGAAGGTTTCTCAAGGGTTTTTAATGTTGAAATTCCTACGTACAGGAGATAGTGGCAGCCTAAGTAAGTCTTGTGAATGCAGCATAAATCTTTAAACAAAGGCCTGCGGGAAATATAGAAATGGTTTGATAAGATTGCTTCTCTCAGATGAGCGGAGTGCCTGCCCGAGCGGATAGGGTGTTCGCTTTTCACGCAGGGTGTCGCAGATGGGGCGGTACATGTTCGCTCTAATTTTCCAGTCCAGTAGACCAAGAGAGGCACTGTGTTCGATTGGTTAGATCGACACTGTAATGGCGCAGAAGGACGCGGGTTCGATTCTCGGGTTAGGTCAACTGGTGACTGTAAAACTCTCTCTGCCAACCCAGCAGTTATACCTTTTTCGAATCAGGGAAGGATAGGCAGCGAAAGGAGAGCGATGGGCTCCGCAATTCAAATGCTCTACCCAAGATACAGTGGGCCTCTAACCCCACTGCTACTGCAGCCACGAGGGTATGGGAAATCTTTACCTGTTATGCCAGGAAATCCGCACCCAGTGTGCTCTGAGCTGGGAAAAGAAGTGTCAGGGTAGTGGTCGGCAACTGTAGTGTCAGTGAGCGTCGGCGATGGCGTCCAACTTAGCAAACTCGAAAAAAGCTGTACATGTGCACACAAAACACACACACATAACTACAACCTAAAACGCCTTTCAAATACATGTACATATAAACAGACACCACAACTGTTTTTGCCTATTTTCTATTTTAAACAACCGATTTCTTTGGGGATATATAATTTATGATTTTGTGACAACCACCTTACTGGGATCTGAGTTTTGCAATCGTCCTACTGAACTTCTGTTATGCTGTGCATATGCAAATGTATTGAAATTTGGCGGACTTATCTTTCACCGCTCGTTGGCTTAACTGCCAATATCACCAAATTTCAGCAACCGCGAAGATATTAAGTGTTTTACAGTGAGAAATTTCAGTATTTCATTGGAAGCATATAAGAAATAACCACCATAATTTAGTTTTAGCGATAAGCACACTGTAATTTGCGGTAGAATAACTGGCAACCAGCTGCAAGTTATATTCCCGTTATTTTTACGAGCGCCCGTAGACATTTGCAGGACTCATCACGCAGTGTAGGATAGAATGTGATAGGTATTGTTTTAGTCAGACAGTCCTTTAACACTATAAAGATAGTTTCGAGTGGGCTCTACCATATCGTGGATTTTCCACAGATATTGTACTGGCAGATGCCCGTAAAAATAACGACCAATAATAATGGCAGCCGGTTGCCATGTTCTAACGTAAAATCTGCGGAAAATACAATGCAGGCATTTACCGTTCCTTTGACGTTGACGTAATCCCTCAAACCAGGAATATGCTCATTCTTGTCGAAAGGAATTGGCTTCAGCAAACACGTGTCATCAGCTACATCTTTCAAGGCCACATAGCCCTGTTAAAATTGAAATGGAGTACATATAAACTTTAAGTAAATTTAAAAGCACACCATTTTTGGTTTTTCATTTTTGCGCAATGGAAAATATTTGGACCAAGAATGGCATGGAAATTTATGTCAACGCACTGTATCTTTATGGTTCGACATAAAATATCCAAATCTATGCCCGCACTGCAGTGAATAATCGTCAGAAAATCAAGATTTGCACGTTGGCAATCGTCAGAAAATCAAGTTTTGCACACTTGCATATAATGTGAACAATTGAAGACTTTGAGTCAACGCTGCTGGATAGTCAAGAGATAAGCCTTAACCCCTTTTAGACCGGAAACCTGTTTTTAGGACATATGCAAACAGTGCAGACCCAGTCCAGACGCCGTAGAACGTAGCGTCTGATCAGGATCTACACTGTTTGCATACAGGAATCTCTATACGAAATACAATAAAAGTGAAAACATTCATCGTTAACCCCTATAACTACAACTGGACTGATCCAAATGATAAGGATGGGCAAGTCCACTGGTCAAAAAAGAGTTAATGAAGGATATTTTTATGCTTAGCACATGTAGAAACAGCACCAGTATTGGTAAACGTCTCACTTATGTCTCATGGGGTGTTTGGGTACCTCCGTACCTTCCCTCATTTATTTTTAAATTAGAAATGAAGTCTTTCCTTAAAGTGTTGATCCTCATTAGGAAGGGAGGCAAAATAAAAACGACAGTGTTGCTTCCCCTGAAATTCACCTTACATTTGCAGTTTCCTTGTCAGAAAACGAGCAAAGACCGATAAAATTAGAAACTCCATTTGTAGACCTGTAGTGCACTCCCACAGCAAAGCCTTAGATAATACAGTACCATTAACTGGGAACACCAGTGGAAAATGTACATGCTGACTAGTCAGCGTAGACCTGGAGTAAAAGATCACTATGTTTTCTTACAGATGAATGTAAGTGGCCGTATTGATGGTAGCCTATAGACAAAATATTGTAAATCGAAGTGAAAAAAATATGGTCACTGTCGAGCCCTAAGCTTTCAAGCAGACAACCGACGTCTAGAAAACATCAACTCAACGCTGAAGCAACTTGAGGTTCCATCCGTGACGGTCACTTGTGCATTGCGTAGGTCATGAGTTGAACTATATATCGCTAACAAATTACACAGCAGGAACACAAGGTTTAATCAAAACATTGACTCAATTTTGATTTGACGTTACAATGACGTTTGATCAACTTTGAATCAAATGTTGATTTAACGCTGAGTGCCTCGTGTGTGAGTGTTAAAATGATAGTATAAAGTTCTTGACAAAATTATGGCATACACGTAAAATTCAAAAGTACCATGATACGAGTGAAAGTTCTAACTTTTTAGACAGATAGGCCGGATCAAACAGTATAGAGACCTGTAGGAAGCCAGAGCTCTAGATAAGAGGGGTATTTGATGATAATTGAGAGATAATTTTTTTTATTTCTCATTGAAACCATATGTTGTGACCCCTCATCTGAACCGTCTCGTCGAGACGGTTCAGATGAGGGGTCACAACATATGTTTCTATGTAGAAATAACAAAAAATATCCTTAATTATCAGCAAATACTCCCTCTTATCTAGAGCTCTGGAAGCGTTTGATCAGGATCCACACTGTTTGCCATTTCATTTGCATGTTTTGAACCTACAGCTGCCTTGTAAAACCAAAATGTTTTATATTAGGGCACGTACGGTTAGTAGTTTTTGTGTTCCAATTTTTAAATGTTGACTTAAACAGTACTCAAGTCAAACTTACAGTATTAAAGTCATGGAGATTCACCGAGCTTTTTACGTCTTCCCGATCCTTAACTTCTCCTACTATTATCAGTACAGTATTTCTCTCCGGGTCGTCAGTAATATCTTGTGTAACAAGCTTGTCTTCAAAAAAGCTGGCCACTCTGGTGACCTGAAACGTTATCAAAAGGCGACGAGTGTAACGATGGGTACAATAAATTCTGAAGGAAAGTCCTCTAGAAGCAAGGAACAAACACATCAGCTACTTGAAAATCGCACTCACTTTAGCTGAGTCTGTTCATGTTCAGAAGTGTAATGTGGTAACACTGCATACACATTCTAGCACCGGCTGTAGAAGAATTCTATTTCAGGCTGTCTCAGAATGAGTCCAATGACCCCAAAAGACCATTACACACCCAATATTTAAGCACCATTATGACAAAAGGAAAAGAAAGACCTTTATGACATCTAGTCTGCATCCCTTGGCAATATGGGGACTATAATCTTAAAGAAAAGAGTATTCTTAATGACAAGGCGATTCCGTCCCTTTAAGAGCAGCTCCTAATTAAATGGAAGACAAATTCTTCTTTGTAAGATTTATTTGTTCTGACGACATTACCATTAAGGTGGAATAGGACAAAACCAAAATTTTCAGTTTTCGTGTAAAAAGACCAATTATCAAGAAGTTCAGCATTTTCTAAATTACGAAATGATTTTCTTTTAAGTGTGAAACAAATACTTCTTTTTCCACGTCGTCATGAAAATGTGAGGGATAGACGTCTTTTTATGCCAAATAGATAGCGCTCGATTACATATAATTTTAGCAATTATTTTGCTCTCCGTAAAGATGTTGTAATAAATTTCATACCAAAGTGCGAGCCGTCAAGAGGCATTTAAAGGCGTGTGTTTGCTTCTTCCAAATATTTCCGCGTTTTGTATTGATTTAGGCAAATATGACATTTCATTAGCTACTGAATATTGCTTAATTTCCCATAAAAGCTTAGAAAGAGAAAAAATGTCTCCGAAAAATATATCTGAAATTTTGATAGGTATTAATTAAATATGTTAACGTGTAATTTCTTAAATAATCTTAAGTTTTCACTGTGTAAATTTTTGTTTAACTATACCCCCTGATCCGGTGATGTCGTTTCTTTCAACGTCAAAGGGAGATTATTCCCAAGAAAGTTTTCCAGTAGTTGTTTAGTTTCTAGTAAAACACTTATGATCTCTTCTAGAGAATATAACTTTCGATGAAAAAAAAAAACAAACCTGAAATAATAACTTATCCCGTCTTCCAGCGAGTAAGGTTACAACACGCCAGGGGTTCATTTTTGCCATGACATTTATTTAGCGTAACGTGACGTCTCGTTTATTGAACTCTCACAAACTCGTATTTCGCGACGTCAATTACTTCCGAAAAAGCAAAACCGGAAAAAAAGAACCCCTGACCTGTTTCAACTCTTCTGTCCAGAAAACGGACTGAGATATTTCTTCAATCTTTTCGGTTTTGATTTTGATAGATTTTCTAGAATAACTCGATATTGTATTATGGGAATTAAAAGATATGTCGGAAACCGCTCTTAGCGCCAAATCTACTTTGACGCTAAAAAAAATCGACGTTTTCTGAACAGGGGGTATAGCTTAAAAATCTACTTTGAGAAATATTTACACGGTAAACTCTTAATACTATTTCATCAAAATTTTAGATTAACATTTTATTAAAACATGTCAAAATTTGAGATATATTTTTCGGAGACGTTTTTTTTCTCTATTTCAATTTTTACGCGAAAAATAGCAAAATTCGACAGCTCATGAAACTTAATGTTTGAATCAATTCACTCGTCATGCGCAGAGATTTGGCATAAAGTATAGCACAGCTTTATGGTCCTCTTGATGGCACGTACTTTGGTACGGGATTCATTTCAATACCTCTACGGACTGCAGAGCAATGTCGATTAAAGTGGATATCTGAGAGTTATAATTTTTGCGCAAAATAACGTCAAACCATCACATTTTCAGGTCGTCATTGAAATGGGAATTGTTTGTTTTATGCTCAGAAGAAATTCATTTAAGGAGTCACAAATGACTGAAGATTTTGATGATATATTGTTTGCGTCGGACTAGAAAACTGAAAATTTTGGTTTTGTCCTATAAATAAGTCGAAAGACTTGCCTCTGAATCCTATTTGAACTGATTTCATATATATATTATTGTATTCACTCTATGTATGCTTCAGTTTCAAATAAAATATTGTTTAAACCAAACAACACTTAAAAATAGGCTTTGTTGATATGGAATTGATTGCAATAACACTGCAAACTAGATGTGCACCGTGTAAAGTATCTCAAGGGACGACGCTAAACAAAACGTTTTAACGGATTGAATTGAAATATTTATCAAACGAAATTCTTTGACCTAACTAAGAAAATGAATATACAGAACATAAGTTTATTTTGTCCACCAGTGGTGATATGGGCATTTCTATGCTGAGATGGCTTTGAAAATGTTCCCAAAACTGCAAGTTTGGTAATGAAAAAGAGAAGAAAATACTTAGAGTCGGCCTCCAGCATATTTAATATTTACATAGCATGTTTAGTCATTAACATATCGAAACACGTTACCTGTATGCAAAATGTAAACTGTGCTGGAGGCTGGGCTGACATCATAAAAGCCGTAAAGGCTATGTAACTAAAGTAAATTTTAGTCAAAATCGGATGCGGTAACGGGTATGTTCAAGGTTAAAGTCCCAAATGTTTTATGCCCGAACTGACTAATTTTGTACTTGTTGTAACATTCTATGTTAAAAACTTTTCTATGTGTGCATTTTTATTATCATAAAATAATTTTGATTTTTTTTTGTTTTCAAGGAAACCAAACATGGATCCTTTCACAAGGTATACAAGGTTTACTTATTTATGTACATGTTGATGTTAACCCCATACTTCATGTTAGTTTACATGTACATGAACTTCATTGGCTCGGACAGGCTTGGGACCATGAAAATTAGTTCCAGCCAAGGGTAGTTCTAGCTGTCAGAGAGTGGTTTTTCCCCCTTTCCCCCCGGAAAAATGGCTATAGGAAGGACGGCTATATAGTGGATTGTCCGGACCTCATAGAGCTACTTTTCCCCCATAGCCCTTTCCTCCCCCTCCCCACCGGGGAATTGGCAATTAGTGAATTTGGCATGGCTATTGGTATTTTGCGGAACGGAACGAAACGGAACGGAGTGGAACAGAGACATTTTACGGAATTAATCCCATAAGAAATGTATCAGTACTTCAAGGGACATAATAAACGTAATAAATTGAAAAAAATCAATATGCAAATTTAGCAACCATATATTTATAATAATCTATAATTACTAATTTAAGGAACGAGCATGTTTTCTTCCCTTGGACGGACACACGGCGCCAAGTGTGTGCAACTATGGTTACGTACCGTTGAGCCACTTGGGTAACGTCGATATGAGAATTGAACTGAACTGAATAGAAGTTTTGTTCCCATCGCAGATATTTATATATGTATACATACGCACGCAAGCTTACAGGAAGATGTACGAATGGGTGGTTTGTCTAGTCATGTTTGATTTAGAAGGGAGTTTATTACATTGAAAATCATAATCGGACGTGTGTCCCAATGAGAGTCGAGCCCACAACTCCTGCATGAAAGGCAAACACTAGTCCAGGCACTCCGCTGCGCGCATGCACAGATGAACGCTTGTATAAACACAAAATTATACAAGTTTATGCACACAACCACGTACACTCATATCCGTTTGTGGCTAACATGAAAAAAAAACAAAAAACATGCAAAATCATGCCTGCGTGTTTTCCCCAAAACAAACATAATACAGACTAATGGACACATGCATGCGGTTCAAGCATCTGTTATTCATCGATATTTTACGGACAGACGTATATCTGTTTCAGTTATAAACCTCACTATTATAATAGAGAAGAAGCAAATTCCACTATGTAGCGTGTTTTCCTGCAATCATATCACAAGGGGGAAAATCCACTATAGAGGGGAAAAACGGCTATGCAAAAACACATATAGTAGATTTTCCTCGGGGAAAATTGGCTATATAGTCATATTTCCGGGGGTAAATTCTACTATATAGCCATTTTCCCGGTGGGAAATTCTACTATGAAAAAATCATAGTCATTTTTCCGGGGGGTGGGGGGTAGGGGGAACTACTAGGGGGGAAAAGCTACTCTCTGACACTAGCCATCCAGGGTTAGTTTCCATATAAAGTGACCTCTAGGAACCAAGAAAACAGTTCTAGTCAGACAGGGTGAACGAGCCATCAGGGTTCGAGCCATTAAATTTCTACTGTAGTTAATCTTTTGGTCCTCTAGAATAAATTAGCCTATTCCAAGAAATTTAAACCCCCAGTTTCACCGTTGTTTAGAAAGTATGATTTGTAAGGCGTCTAAATCTAATCTTTTTCGCCGTTCTTTAGCTTCTATTATAGGAACAAGAGCTGGGCCCAGGTTCACAATCATTCCTTAAACTTAAGGACGACCTTAAAGTTTAGGTGTAAAATTTCATGTGTAAATAAAGCTTACAAAACTAAATGTGTTTAATTTTTCTTTCGTAGTATATGTCAATGACAATTGTCAATAGATTCACGCAAACACTGCAATTTTTAATTTGGTTTAAATATGGATTTTCTGAGGTCGAAATTTTCCACCTTTAACTTTAAGAATGATTGTGAACCTGGGCCCTGTTCCTTACAAGCCGTGTACCCTACCTATTCCGGAAGCTTTCAACCAAATACTGGATTTATACATTGTTGACTTTCAGAACAGAATAGAGCATAAATTCCTAATACTTACTTTCAGAGCACCTGCACTTGTCTTAACAGTCGACAAAACAGCAACCAGCAGAGCCAATCCATACGCCAATTTGCTGTAAATACATGTAAATAGGTTTGAGAAGGCTCTCGCAAATAAAAAGATGTTGGCACACTCACTACATAATCATATCATAAGTGAATAGAAACAATAAACCTGATGTGCCCTAATGTGCTTAAAAGAAGCCTCGGTAGCTTAGTTGGTCAAGCGCTCGCCTACTGATCCACAGTAAACGGGGTTCCATTGCACACAGCCTTTCATTATTGAAATCTTTTATAGAAGGGAAGTGTATTCATACAAAAAGCTGACATTTGATATTTTTATATTTAAGATAAAATTTGATTTTGCCTATTTCGCCACATTAATTGTGCATTTAAGGAACCCATTTAAGGGGTGATATAAAATCATATTTGAAAGACAGTCCCTAAATAATAATTCCTAATATGTATTTTTCTGTAATAAAAATACTGAATATTTTTCATTTCAATAGGATATAAACTTTTTCAAATATGAAATTTCAAACATTCGAAAATACATCTCAAATTTTGATACGTTTTAATCAAATGTGATGTTAGAATATATCAATGAAATAATATTCAGATTTTATTATCTCCCAAAGTAGTTTTTTAAAATCTATATCCCCTGTTAAGATAACGTCGTTTCTTTTGTCACCAAATTGTGTGGGGCACTAAGAGCGGTTACCGACATACCTTTCGTTTCCGATAACACAACAACGAGTTATTCTAGAGAATATATCAAGATGAATATCGAAAACATGAATAAATATCTCATTCTATCTTTGAGAACGAGTATTTGTTTCACATCCAAAAAGAAAATCATTTCGTGATTTAGAAAAAGCAGAACTTTTTGATCATTAATCTTTTTACACGAATACTGAACATGTTTGTTTTGTCCTATCCCATCTTAATTACTTTTTGTGCGGTAAAAAGTATTCGATGTCTGTATTATTCACGACTGTACTTTTTTCACTACTTGCCCGGTTTTATGTCATTGGAAATTTAGCAATTTTGATCTTTAAGCACCTTTGGTTTTCTGATTTGTTTCTCTAAATGTCTAGATTTTGAAGGCTGTCTCATTTACATTTACGGGTAATAGTCCTAAACGGAAAACACATAGTGGCTTCTAAAATGTTAAAAAATCCGACTGTCATGTTGTTTTACATTTTAGAAATATAAAGTTACATATTTTAACAAAATCTTCAGCCTCTGTTTGATACGAAAGAAATTTCAAAGTGTTTTGACAATGATATAAACGAAGACATACCCATTTTTTGAAGCACGATGATTTTTTTTGGAAATTAGGTTTAATGGGAGACTATCGCATGATTGTTGGAAAAATATGACAAACTAAACGGAACATAACCGAAAATACTCCATATTTTCTTAGCAGATCGAGAAGGAACTTGTTTACTATCCCAGAAGTAAAAGCTCATCTGGGCTCTGCAGGGAGCTCAGTTCTTACTTATATAAAAAATGAAAACAGACACTTTGAGCAATGCATAATGAAAAATTATTTTGCAAGAGGGTGTGAATGGTGAAATCAGCACAATTTATTCCTTATTGGGACAGATAGGACTGAACAAACAGTGCAGACCAAGGTCTGACTGCTCCTGAAGGAGTAGTCTGATCAGGGCTTACACTGTTTGTCGTTCCAGCTGCATCCCTAAGATGCATACCTGCTAAATGTAAAAAAGAAACTGTTCCTTTTTAAGCACAATTACTACTTTTATTTTGGGTGTCCCATTTTTATGTTGAAGTTTTACGGTAAAGTAGGAAGCTGCTGATTCTATCTGCTGAAATTCGTAATTATTTAGATCTTGTTTCATATGGTGAGGTCAAACGGTTATATGGTTTGAGGAGTCCTGACAGCAAATGTCTACAAGTCTTAGCCTGCTTATTAATAAATCTTCAAACTTTGCATAAATTTGGCGCCTAATTTCTTCAAATCAAAGATCTTACTGATGGTGCATTAGCATTTTATAATTGCATATGCGTTTGCAATAAACTGCACTTGCATGTGACATGCACTTATATTACGTATGCCTTGATAAACCTGAGTTACGAAAACAAGTTTATCATATGATGTCGGATCTGAGAGTGTAATAAAGCCATGTATTAAAAACGATAATCAACTAGTGGATTAAATATGCAAATTACGCCGTAACGTTATGTGTTGACGTCCATTAAAACGTCGTGTTTTCTAATGGCAAAATCGTGACGTTTTAGTGCAAAATTTGCTAATAATATGCGATTTTAGTGTCATATGATAAAGAGAATCTTGCATTCGTGCTCCTGTATTATTGAATTTATTAAACTCGTTGGGGAAAACGATAAGATGCGAGGCTATGCCGAGCATCTTATCGTTTTTCCCAACTCGTTTAATAAATTCAATAATACATGAGCACTCATGTAAGATCCTCTATATAATATTGTTGCTATTTTTCTTGCATTTAAAGGCTTGAACAAAGTTGAAAGTAATGGTTTCCTGTAACCGGGCGGCCAAAGGAGCAGTAAGTTGCCAGAGACCCAATGTAGCTTTGTTATAAGCTTATCTATATCTGGTAAAATTTTCGAAACTTTTCTAAAATTGAGATTTACCTGTCATAGTGACATGAATCTTAGTGGAGTTTGGCTTCCATTCCTCTGGATAATGTTGTCCTTTTGCTGGTTCCTGTTGCAGCGGAAATCTACTCTCTGATGGCCCTGTGTGTTGCCTTTCTCGGGACGAGGTGAGGGACGCCTGCGCTCGCGAGTTAATACGTCGGCGTCTTTTACTTGCTGTCTGGAACTATGTTTGTGTTGTGATTTGCGTGCATATGTACAGTTCTTGCCGGTTTGATAAGGCAAACACCACCAACGACACTGCAATTACCGACGGCCACCCTGATTCCACTTTTTCCAGCTCAGGGCACACTGGGCGCGGACTTTCTGGTGTGTTGGATTGAAGAATATCATAGGGTATGTGCCTCTCAGGCGGTCGAATCGTGACACCTTGTGCGAAAGGCGCATACTCCTTTCACGTAATAAGGTCTAGCGGTTCAGACTCACACTTCAAGGCGACAAATATATACTGAACAAAAAAAGAAACGTTACATAGATTATTCATGAATTTTAAGCTAAAGAACAATATTTTCAAATAATGATACGTTATTTTCCCGCGTGTCAGACGTCAGACAACTTTATGGACTAATTGGTTTTCGATTTGCATTAATTATTACAGAATTATTCCACTTTGACTGAAAACACCACAGACCATTTAAAAACGCTCCATGCGCATGCACAAACGCTTAAATTTTTGCACTTTAGGATTTGCCTTGTAACCGCCAATAAGAAACCCTATGAACCTTATGACATTTAACCAGCAGCTCAAAGAAATAAGATGTTAAAGATGCTGTGTCTTTGGAATTGTCTACCTTGCAATTAAAAGTATAGCAAATCTTTTACTTTGATTAACCAGTATGTTTCAATAAAATTTTTAAGTTTAATTCATGGATCTTATTTCAGCCTCTCCAGACAATGGTTCGTGATGAAAAAGTTTGATCAAACTGGTTAATTGCCCATGGTATATCACCTTGCATTGTCTATGGGAGTTTCAGTGCATAGAAGGAAAGTCAGAGTCAAGTGTCATGAAAAGCGATTTTCCAAGCCTTGTGCTTCACTGATCAACCCTTTGGAAGCGACGAATTGGACCGTTTTGTACCAACTAGTGCCTGATAAACGTCTCAGAAGTGACTTGCTGACATGGGCTGACAACTTGAGTCAAATACGGGTCTTCCAAAAGCACTTCAAAATAGCACTTTAAAATTCTGACCCTTCATTGAATCAAACGGATCTGCAGACAATAATCTGGCAGCTTATATTGTGAAATTCATTTTCTGAAATACGGATACTTTTTGTCAGTTAGATATAAAATAAAATTGGCAAAATGTTAATTCAATTCAAATTAAACGTGCATTGAAATTGCATGTAACGTTTACTTTTTTGTTCAGTATATTTGCATTACAGATTATTGTGCTCAGTCATGTATTAATTTTGTTGCAAACTTTCTTTTTGAGAAGTTCCCGAACTATACCTTTGAAAAGTCAACAGTCAACAAAAATACCATCTCAAAGACATTTGCCCTTTCCTTCCGGGTAGACATGAGCCGCGACGCGACAAAGTAGCATGTGCGCCTCGCACAGACACATATCAGCCTCGGAAGCCGCCCAGAATGATTTGAGTCTTCGCTGTCGGCATGATCTGAGTTTTTCGCGTGGCGCACAAGTTACTTTGTTGGTTTCGTCGCTGGTTCGCTGAGGAGGTCTAAGCAGGCCCAGGAATAGTGTGGTTAGGTTAACAGACCGTCCCGGCATAACCATGGCTTTTTACCGTGGACGTTCAGCAACAAAACAGCAACAACTTCTCATTTACTCAAGCTTTGGGACCTCTAGCTTTTAGGTCACTACTTACTGATTTAAAGTAACCTTATTCCATTTGAGGTATTCTAAATTATTCTAAAACTAAGACTGGCTTGTCATAGCGACATGAATCTTATCGGAGTTTGGCTTCCGCGATTTGAGTTGTTTTGGCTTTTTGCGGGTTCTTGCTGCATCGGAACATCTCTATCCTGATGCCCATGTCTGTCGCTTTTCTCGAGACGCAGGGGTTGGGGTGACTGGATGTGGGACGCCTGCGCTCGCGAGCTAGTATGCAGGCGTCTCTTACCTGATGTCTGCAGCTAATGTGTCCCGTGAAATGCGACAGTAAGTGTTGCTCGGAGAGGGATGCTCGTTGCCTGTCGAGACCTGCCCATGAACTCTCTTCTTGTAAACTTTTGCGGTTAAGCGACACTGGCTCTGTTGCTTGTGCCACTTCCATTGAAAGCTGAGGTGACAAGCGAAGGCTCTGATCAGACTGATCAGAGCCTTTTCTTGTCACCAATGCCACATTGTTGGAAATCACATGATGTGGCCCATTAATGTTTCATATTCTAGCATAATTACAATAACTGGTATTCAGGGTATGCAAGGGTATACAGCGAAGACCAATTTAAACTATAACCACATTTTCAGCTTAACGGACCTAATGGTTAACATAGGTACACTTTCAGGGGAAGTAACTCTGCCATTATCATGTCTGCCTCCTCACTTTTCAAGGAGGCTCAACACTCAAAAGAATCAATTTGCTCTTCGGAGCAAATTCTTTCCTGTAAGTGTGGAACCCATTTTGAAAAGGTTTTCAATGTCCCGAAAAGAGAAGAGGAAGTCTGGAAAGTTGTTCATATTTGTGTGAGAAAAAAGGGACATATTTTCAACCTTAGACGGGGTTCCGTTGCACATAGCTTTTCATTATCACACTCCCATTGTCCTGATATGTCTGAAGTATTGTTGAAAATGGATGTAAATCCATCCATCCATCCGTCCGTCCGTCCGTCCGTCCATCCATCCGTGTAAAAGTGACAGAAAACTATGCCTGAGGTTTAAACTGAACAGGTTTTGGCGATTTACAGTAATTATTGTAGGTACTGGACCACCAGTATCAATAATCTTATATTCAAATGAACGGACTTATTACCCGGTGAGTTGTCCAAACTGTTGATACCCTATTTCAATTATTTATTTTGCAACTGTTTGTACTTCTCTAACCTCGAAAGTGCTTTGTTTCCGGTCTTTGACTTTCTTGGGTGACAGGAGCCATGGTAGCTCTGCTGATCTAGCGGTCCCGGGTTCGATCCCCGCTTGAGGCGAGAATCTTTTCAATCGTGAACGAGGTTCCATTGCATACAGCCTTTCAGTATCATCCTTCCATTGTCCTGAAATGACTGAAATACCGGTAGGACGTTAAATCGCAAGTCATCCATCCATCCATTTCTTGAGTAACATGTTTATTTCATTTTTTTTAATTTCTCTTTTTTTTCTATTTGGTACAAGGGAGATCCTTGTCTTACTTTTGCTATATCCAATCACCCTTCCTTGTTTGTGGCGTCTTGCTGCATCTCTTGTTTCAGGGCAAAGGACTTCTATGCTTAAGGCGTGAATTTTCCGAATGATTAAAAAGTTATACGGATCACAGACTTCTGCTTTGCATTTATGACTATGATATGTACCTTGCATGACTAATATTTTCAAGTGTTTGTGTCTATGTAAAGTACGTTTTACATACGTTGACGTTGACATCATTGTTAAAATCCTCAAATTGATCGTTGAGATAATGATTTATTGTATACTTTTCACCCGTTTTTACCCACATTACTTTCATAACAGACAACACTGGATAGTTTTGACCAAATGTTTGTGACCTTGACCTCATTTCAAGGTCATGGTACACAATATTATCCTCGAAGATCACAGTGCTCCTGTTGACTATTCTTCTTCTTTGGCTTACTGAGTATCGTTTCCCCCCCCCCCCCCCCCCCCCCCCGTGACCCAGCTTCGCACTCATATATATTGCGTACTCGCAACGCATAAGTCTGCTGCATAAAGGAAATGCTGGGTAACGGGGTGCGAGGGGGGGGGAGTACTTGTATTTTAGTTATAGTGAAGCGTTCTCTTTTGGCCGTTTTGACCGGAAGTATAACTATGGTTTTGCATGCTTAACTGCCAGTCAGGCGTAACAAGAAGAAAGTCAATGATTTATATTGTGATATGCATGTATTTAGCATGCATTTATGACAAAAAATTATGGATTGAATGCCTGATTTCAATATTTTTATTACCTCAAAAAATGAGGTATGCGAAAATCTTGAATTTAGGGTAGGTAGAGTCAGCCTGGATTATCTCCCCATGTCTTTGGGACTGAATCACAAACGATCTGATCTCATACGGTTAACATATTTGTGGAAGGTCTGCTAAGAAAAAATGCACAATTTATACTTTTGAAAATTCGGACCTGTCGTGTCGGTCTAATGGGGAAAATCCTCGCCTTAATCATAGAAGTCCCTACCATAAGAAATAAAGTATTAAACTACATCTTTTATGGAAAGCATATATTTGCAAATATAATACGAGTACCAACAGTACAATAATATTGCGGTTTCGCGTGTCATATAAAGTGACAAATGACAACGGCCATTTTCAAAACTAAATGAATAAAGTAGAGCTACAGATAAATAGAAAGAGAGAGAGAGAGAGAGAGAGAGAGAGAGGATGGGCGGGGGGGGGGGGGGGGGGGGGGGTTATGGGTCGAGGACAATTGTGGGATAATTTTTCTTATTTTTCAACTAAAAAGTATGTTGTGACCCCTCATTAGAACCGTCTTGGCGAGACGGTTCTAATAAGGGTCACAACATCGGTTTTTATTTTATGCAGAAATAAGGAAATTATTTATAAGTGGGTATTGGCAATGTTGAGATTAAGCCACTGTTTATTAAGTAGTTTATAAGGAAATTGAGTCTACCCTTTTCGTTTCTTTGATGGATTTTTTTTTGCTTCAAATCAATCTCAATAAATTTTGGTGCTGGAAAGCTTCGAAGCCAAGAATTTTACCAAGGAAATGAAAAAAAATAATAAAACAAACAACAACAACAACAACAAAAAACAAAACAAAACAAAAATTACAAAAAAAAAAAAAAAAAAAAAAACACAAAAAAACACAAAAAATCCCAAAAAAACAACAACAACAACATACAAAAAAAAAAAAAAAAAAAAAAACAGGCCCGGTTTAACTGAGTCTTTTCAAGAACAGTAATGAAATTGCAACACTGGTCGGCAGGCCAGTCGGCAGACCAGTGTTGTAGATTTCAATACAGTCCATGCCTTTAGTTTCGGGCTCCAGCTTAAGGGGCATTTACACTATAACAAATTGGCCCAGCGTATGCCAGCGTACGGAGATATTTTGGCATTCACTGACATACATTGGCATACGCTGAAGTTTGTTAGCTCATCGCTTTAAGTTCGTTATAAGTTCGTTGAAGTACGTTCGCGTACGTTGTTGTTCGCTCAGTACGTCGAAAATTTTTGTGCATGCTCAAAATTTCTCGACGTATGCCAACGAACAACCAGTACGCAGCGGGTTCGTTCGATGAACGCAGTTCGAACGGTTTGTTCGTCTGCAGTAAGACAACGGTTCGTTACCTCTACGGTGGCATTCGTCCAACCAAATTGTGGTCACTTCTTAACGAACTTCTCACGTATTAGCAACGTATGATTACGATGCGTCAGCCTATCATTACCGTTGCTGCTGCGACTTCCAAACGTTTAAGTTCCGTGCTTGGCGTGCTTTAACTTACGAGTACCGTATAGGTAGCGTTCCACTTGCGTTTTTGTACATAGGCTTGTTGACCCACCTGTTTGAGTACATAAAACATACTTCAGTGCCACTTCGACAGTTCTGGTTAGTAGCTCGAACAGTAACGATATATATAGAGTGTGCAGCGAGACTACGGCGCCAGTATATTCTGGCAGTGCTACAGCACGATAGCATCCAAACAGAAATTGCATTGCATACCTATATTGGAGGCAATTTATGCATGGGATGAAGCAGGCAATTCAGGCATAGGATGAAACACCAGCATCTCTGCTGGTGGTGGCTGGTGGTGAAGGAGACCTTGATCGAGATTTTTGCGAGTCCTGAGGTGTGTTTATTTCATCATGTGGTGAAGCTGCGGGTGGAGGCGATGGGGATTCTGCCTTTTTTTCCTGCCTTTGCCCCTGTAGAATTTCTTTCGCGTGCGTCTCTTGGCTATCTTCTAGTATATATACCTGTAAGTTACGTGATCGGTTCGAATACGCACACTAAACGCAGAGCGCACGCAGAGAGCACGTAAAACACGTTTGACGTTCGTTGAGAGATCGTTGACATGCGTTGATATCCGTTTCGCATTCGCTCTGGTTCGTTAATATGTAGTTATTCATACGTTATGAACTCGTTCTGGTGTCGTTTCAAATTCGTTTTCAGTTCGTTATGTTTAGCTCCGATGAACACATTCGTCGTTTTTTTTTTGTGCGTATTTGTGCGTATTCGAGCTTTGTCAATTTTTTGCAATTCGTTCACGGTACGTTCCTTCAATTCGTTATAGTGTAAAGGGGCCTTTAGGCAGGGGATACATAATCAACCGTTACAACGCAGCGTCGCTGCTAATGCATTCCTTAGCATCTACAGTAGGTTTCCTTTTTATCTTTTAGTATGCTGATTGGAAAGGAAGCCAGTTAGTTCCTCCATTATTTGGCCTCGATTCTTAGAAAAAGCTAGGGTTTTCGGGGCTACTAGCCTCAATTTTTCAAGGATGATGAGGGATAAATAGGGGTATCTGGGCAAACAGTGGGGCCTGATCTGAGATCCAAAATGTTTGCTGCCTTGACATCATTTCTACAAGAGTTAGTTAGACCAATATTGTCAAAATATTCTTGATTTTTGATGCAGACGACAATTTCAGCAGACAACAAAAATACCCAGAATGCAATGGGTTAAAGTGTATGAGTACACTTTCAGGAGAAGCAACTCTGTCGGTTTAAAAGTTGCCTTCATTCTCAATAAGTGAAAACTCTTTAAAAAAAAAGTAAAATCGCAAGGCAAGCATCCATTTACCCTCGTTCCCCTCCCACAACCCCAATCTCGCACTTTGTGCTATTTTTGCCTCTTGGTTTGATATGAATTTGCAGTTTTTTCCAGTTTGCGATTAAAACAAATTGTATATTGTCTTCTTGAATACATAGCATCATCCTGGCTCCGAAACAAAAGTGCTGTTACTTGAGGACTAATGAATTTTGTTTGTACCGAATTCGGTAAAGTGCCACCATGCAGTTGTGCCCAAGGTCAACATTTGCGAAAAAAAAAAATCAAAGCGTCTATACATAGATGCAAGTGTGACTGGTATACTATTCCCAAATGCATGAAGTTATTCATTTTCAGGTGAAAATGCTCGCGAATTATAAGAGGAGTGATTACGTGTTAGGTCAGTGATGAAAATTCTGTTAGATGTGCTCCTTTTCTGTCAGATTTTTTTCATTGAAATTTTAATCCTCGTCACATTTATGTTTCGACCTTGGTTACTTCTGAAACGGGGTCAAGCTGGCAAACAGTGTTGACCCTGACCTGGCTGCTTTTAAGGACTAGTGTGATACAGAGTTACACGTTTTGCAAAATAAAACTTCCAACCTACCAATCCTGCTCATATGGTCTGCATTTAAGCACAGAAGAGGGGTCACGGTAGGTGTCATTATCACCCTCCCATATTTCTGATATAAATGAAACACTGTTAAAAAGACGTGAAATCGCAAGTCATCCATCCATTCATCGAGTACAACAAACACATCTTTAAAGTCTCCATAGTCCTATAAGTGATAGAAATCACCTCAGCACCAATCGTTATAAAACCGATACAGCCATTAGAATTGGTGATAATTTGTCGGTTGATGTGCTTTCTATGTTCATATAACTGCCCCCCTCCAAAGAAACAAGTGAAAGCAGTGACAAGTATCTTCATAAAAATACGGTTTTTGTTCATGGTTCCCCGTTGAGCAATAGAATTTCGTAACAGCGGGATAATAAATGGGACCCTTGCCTTACATTGTATTTTTACAATATATTTAAAAGCTGTACCTTGTATTTGTATCCTCTGTACCTTGTTTTTTTATCATGTAAATAAAGTTTTGAAAGCGAAAGTAGGTCATTTTAATTGCCAACTAAAATGACCTAGATATTTAAGAAAAAACAAATTATGGGAAACTCATGGACGCTTTAATTTTTTAAAGCCAGCCAATCACGATCATATAAAATGACGAAACTATAGTGAGAAGCTTTCAGCAATACCTCACGATAAAATATTTCCGGTTGATAGAGAAATGGGGCCTTTAAAGGATAGCCATAAGATTGTATTATATTTCTCGCATCCCTACCTGTGAAATCCATTGAACCTACCAATATGTTCAAATTAGGGGTCAAAGGGACAGGTCAGTGTGCGTCAACTATATCATATGTCTGATTTCTCAAAACCCAAGAACTGGCAAAAAAAGAAAAAAAATATAACGAAACAAAATCGACATTTTTCTTTTTTGCTGAGTTTATTAATATCGAAATACGAATGCCTTGAAGCTGCATCAGATGTCTGTCATAGATGTTAATGTGGTGATTAAGAAGTGTCGTCAGACAAGAGTCAAGACCTCAAGCGCCCATTAAGTTTGAGACATGCGAGGCACATCCTTATTAAGAGATCATATTTAAAAGAATTAAAATCGCAAATACCCATTAAGTCTGAAACACTCGAGGGTCAATATTGTTAAGGTTTTATATTTTAAATCCACTTTGAAAACATTTTTTGTGAGTCAAGTAAGTAACAACTTTTCATGTAATTTATCTTTAATGGTTGCTTGGTAGATTAATCATAATCGCAGTTTTAAGTATGTTTACCGCACCTATCTCGATGCATTGGGACACATCTGAAATTTAAACAGAACTATCATCAAATTTGAACGAACTAAAGATGGCAATGGTCAGGAATTAATACAATCAAATCCCACATCCCGCTCTCAAAACCATTAGGGAAAGAAGCACATACACACAGAGAGTGACACAAGTTTACATAAGACACGCACAGTAAACCGAATGAGCAGCTCTGTTCCAAACAGATGGTCATTCAGCTACCCCAATAACAGCATCAACATCTATTTTTACTTATTTTTCATTCTAGTAACAAAACAAAACAGAACAGAAGGCAGTTTGGGCAGCAATACCCCGCGATGCATCACAGTAATTGCGTCTGCATGGAATACTTTTTCGCAATACTCAGACTACCACCACAGAGAACTACATTAAGACAGCTTACCGAAGTATAGAGTGTTACTGTTTTAAATCATGATACACCTGTGTTTGAAAACAGTACATACTAGGGTCATCCAAAAAATTCTGTCACTGCTTTATATCTCAAAAACGCAAGGTGATATTCACCTAAAATAAAACTTATTCATAAACCCTGCTTTTTATCGCATGGCTGTAAAAGACTGATCCTTGTATCAATGACATAACATTCACAATACTGGCAAATTAGCAGATTCAACCCGGCAATGTCCAGTTAAGGGATGACTATTATCGCTGCCTGGTGCCTACGATACCTCAGGTTCTGATAAACACAGCGAAAAACTCTCAATGTCATTCTGTCCATTTTAAAGACTTTAAAGCATTTCGTAGTCTCAACATTATGCTAACAAGGCCATACGAAAATCGACTAGGTCATGTTCTAAGTACTCAAACTTCATAAATGAATAATATTTCAAATTCTCGAGTATATATTTATTGCAGTAGATCGTGACAATATGTTTTAAAAATGATCCATAATATGAAGGATAGTTGGTCCTTGAAAATCACGTGACTGTTTATTTCAACATATTTCTGTGACACCATAGATCTCAATCGTTTTCATAGCATATAATGAACAGAAGTCGCTGATTTTTATATAGTATACCACAAAATGCACTAGACAGCAACCCTGAAAATTTCAGAATTCTGCAATATGTAGTTGTTGAGATATGCAGCATGAATTACAAGCCAGTAGAAAAACAAAAATCATGAAAATAGGCCAGTGTCAAATATTAGGTCTGTATTTGAGCTTATAACTCAACCAAATGGCACATTTTTACCATGTACCTGATATCAGTATAAAGGTAAAGGATTGTTTTGTTTCATGGTTACAAACCGTGGTCAGCTATCACATCTGTGAGCAAAGTTATGAGTCCAGTGACAGAACTTTTTGGACGATCCTCGTATGAAGTATGTTAAAGTAAATATTTTTACCGCAGTCATCCCGGACATGAGGCATTACTCTGAGTAAACCAAAACGTTTTTTATTAGAGCGAACTGATACAAAAAAACGAAGACCCAAATCAGACTGCACAGTCTGAACTAGCTCCACACCGTCTGTTTCAACAGTTCGCCCCAATGCGCAATGAAACTGCTCCCAAGATGTTTGGCACACAACTGGTACCCATGACCGTAAAAATGTGGTGAGCAATGACAGTAGTGGAAAGGGCAATTTTAAGAATTATATGGCAAGTTGGGCCTCTTGGCTTCTAGCTGCTGTCTCTCTCAAGTCAATAAGAAGTAAGATTTATACTTTCGTTAATCTGCTTTGTTGACATATAGCTGTATTTATATATATATCATTATGTAAAAAGAAAAGCGAAGCGTCGTATCTTTCACATCAACCGATGCATTTTACCTTGTATTTGTAAGAACCATACATGAAAAAGACTTTAGATAACAATTTAACATGTACTTATAATGCTTGCAAAATATTTTACCAAATAAGGTAAGGAATGTTGCCAAAAATGAAATTCTCGTAATTGTGGGTACAATTTTAGTCAGCGAAAAATTTCCCTTATTACAAGTAACCTTAAACTAGGTCACAAAATCAATGTACGTTAAAATTCGGTCGCAAGTTTTCCTCCTTCTTTGCTAGTACTACTATTTATAAATCACCCTATATACTTAATGAACTCAATGAATTACAGTGTCATTTATTTTGCGCATGCACTTCTAACACAAATGAATCGGTAAACACTATAATAACCCGAGAAGAAAGGATCCAGCTACGTGTGTCTACTTATCCATAGCAGTATTTAGTCGATAGTAAGACTTCTGCCCCTCCAAAACAACACAGATTGTACATGTATGGATCCGTCTTTTAAGGATGTTTTTCGATGGGAAGAAACATCTTTCAGCAGAACTAATACGACTGATTAATATATTTGAGGTCAAATAGCTGTATAGATACGGGTACTTTAACGCCACCCAGGATAGCTGCTCTTGTGATTTTATTTACAATTCTTGATACAAAATGAGCCAGTGCAGCATCGCATGGTCCTAGTCGAACCTTTAAGAGATGAACTGTTCTTTGAAATGCCAAGGTGACCATAGCTAGGTCATCTTTTGAGCCTCTCCCATTGCTTTATCTCTGCAAGGTTGGTTTAACATCTACTAGACAACATGCAGGGAGGAAAATATCTCAGATATAAAGACATCGTGGCATTCAAAGCGCTGTATTGTTGTCTGCTCTTAAGTGCAAAAGGAGCTGTCCATTTTTTATGTTTTTTTTTTTTGTTCAAAATTGGAGAGAGGTAATGGATTTTCGACTTGCACAATATACATAGCTAAATAATATTTCGTTTAAAACATATGGAACCGCACAAATAAGTTTCCTTGCAGAGAGGAACTTACACGAGCTATTGCGACCTCTTCTAGTGGGGCATTACATTGGCTGTTCGATACCTTTTTTTATTTTGCTGGATTATAATAAAACCATTAAAATACGAAATAGGTGCCACCTAAATTGTAACCAACAAACATTACCACTGAAACACTGAACTGAAAGGTTTTCAAACTACAGCAAGTGAGCAGGGGCTCATTTATACCCCGATAACTGTCACTGCCAAACGAAGCAAACTTTTCACACATAACTTTAATGCAAATTTTATATACATGTACAAAATTATTCTGAGTCGGTGACCTTGACCTTAGATCAGCAGCAGCATCCATATGGTATAAACAAGAATGAAATAAACCTAGTCATGCATGATTGGTTTCATTCAAGTATATTAGAACTATAAGCAAAATAAATACTACAAATGTCTAATGTTCTGGTTACTGACTCCTGGCCCCACCCATCATCCTTACAAAGGAGCTTAGGTAGTCCATATAAAAAAGTATGATAATAGAGATATTACAAACCAAAAGTGGAAGAAATCTGCAATACAATTACTGATATATGAGTAATCAAAGAGGTTTAATGCAATACTTTGACATAATGAAAATGCCTAAGTCCTATTTATGTACCCTTGGCCCCACCCAGAGGCCCCAACCTATGGACTCAGTTTATGCGCATCGAAGGTAATGCTACAGAGATATCAGGGACCAAATATGAAAAGAATCTGGTGTGTCACTGTGGTTACTGAGTTGTGAGCAATCGCAAATGTTTAACGCAAACTTTTGATGTAAAGCTGACAAATGGACGGATGAACACGAATGAAATGAAAAAACTATATACCCCAACAAATTTCATTTTAAGAAATATATTTATTATCCCCTCATTACCGGTAAATGCTGAATTTTCCTATCAGCAATCCTGTGTGCAAGTTCACTAAAATTGTGCTCGTGTAAGATGCTTATAAATTTAAAGATTAGTTCAAATCTTATATGCAAAATAGCAAAGCCGTGAGCCAGTAAAAATGTCTATATCAGGTCTTGCAATCACATGCTAGTACGCAGGTATTTTTTTCATTTGCACATGTGATTGGTAAGTGATTTTATTTGGACCAATCACATAATTTTGATTACTGGCTGCCATTCTTCCAGATTTGTTACAGGTTTTTGTTTTATGAAATACACGTTATTTGAATTTTATACACTAAGTTGGCTAATAGTCGACTTCGTCTATTTCAGACCTGTGAAGTAAATATTTCTGAAAAAAGAAATGTAATTATCAAGCGAAACGGTATGTATATGCCTTCTGCTTGGTAAACGACCTAAACTGGATAACTATCGTATCACCCATCCATTGCAAAATTAAACATGGGGAAGAAATAAAACTTTCAAGGTTCTAAGTTAGTTACACTGATATTCATTCTTCCTTGAAAATATATATTGTATTATTAAAGTGAATGAGTGCACTTTCAGGGAATGCAGCTCTGCCAATCAGTTTTGTTTAATTCTCAATGGGGTTCAACTCTATAAGGAAAGACTTTGTTTCCGGGGAGCAAATTCTTTGCTTAAAGAGTACACCCATTTTGTAATGATTTTTATCCAGAAGCAAACAGGAAATCATACAAGTTGTTTCCTTTGTATAAATGTCAGAAAAACATGGAGGTGTATATCCATTTAAATACTGCATGAGCTGTTTCTGGTAGTGTGAACAAAATGTATCTTGGGTAGTCTTGCAAAAACCGATTCAGTACTCTTAGTACATGTAGTCAATTTCTATTAATTACAGATTACAGTATGCCTGGAAATTAATGCGAATTGCGTTTTTCATAATATGTTAATCCTAGTTGTTTTAGTAAATATTTTGCATATTGGAATATTAAAAAAAGAATGTAATAAATAATTTCTAGGTATAAAAGTTTGTTTTACTGGCATTTTCAGTAATTTATATCTATTTGTTGGACACAGGGGTCTAAAATCGCAAAAACAAGATGGATTTTTTCAGGAGATTTTTAGAAGTATGTGTTTTATAATTGACTGCACTGCTGCAAACTAACACATTCTGGGATATGTTAACTATTACGAAACAGTAACATGTTGATCATAGTTGTTTTGTGTTATAAAATATTTAAGTGTCGATGTTTGTAACTAAGATATTAAAGCAACTGAAAAATGGGTTTGGCGCATTGACAATAAAATCTCAGAAAGTTTGGGCTCTGCTATGTTCAAGATTTGGTGAAATGAATAGTTAAGAACATCGCCCTTGTTTTCTGTCAAATTACATATAAATTATTAGTGTGTTTGTAGTACTAGTGTCCCAGAGGCTACATACCAAATTTCAAGGCAATCGGCCTAGTGGTTCTGGAGAAGAAGATTTTTTTAAGATTTTTAGCATATATGAGCATGGCGGCCACCTTGGTCATGTGGCCTGGACCAAATATATAAACTTTCTTTTCCCCTTTGCCTTGAGGCTGTATATGAAGTTTAATTGAAATTGGCCCAGTAGTTTCAGAGGAGAGGTCCTTCGAAAATGTTGACGACGGATGGACGACGGACGATAAATGGGAGCCTTCGGCCCAGGGGAACTAAAGACAATTACAAAAGTTGGTACAAAGTATGAGAAAATTCTAGTTTATTCTCATTTTGATATCAGAATATTTGTGATCTTGACCTTGACCTTCATGTTCAAATTTCTTGATCTATGTTATGTTGTATTTTATCAAATGATTCAGCGCTCTTTTCAAATCAGGCGATGGCTTTCTGATCATATTCAGTAAATCTTTACAAAACTTGGTATATATTACGAATAAATTCCACTCTTTTCCAAATGTTTATAGGAAGCTGTGATTTCCTTGACCTCGACCTTTATATTTGAATTTTTCAACCTCTTTTATCTTGGGCTTCATTAAATTATATATTGCTCTTTTCACACTCTGTTCAAATATAACAATGGTTTTATCATACTCAGTTAGCATTTACAAACTCTGGAATAGATAAATTATGACAAATTCCATTATTCGACATTTTCAAATCGGAGCTTTGATGTGCTTGACCTTGACCTTTTATTTGAATTTGTTGAACTGTTTTATGTATTGCTACATTAAATATGTTGCTCTTTTCAGATATAGCCATGGTTCTCTTCTGTAGGCAGTAAAGCTTTACAAAAATAGGACAGAAAAGGAAATACCCATTTTTTCAACATTTTGAAGTCGGAGCGTTGTGCTTGACCTTGACCTTCATATTTTCATTTGTTGATCTTTTTTTATTTTTTTTTCTTCATTAAATGATATAATGCACTTTATAAATATAGCAATATTTCCCTCATCATTGTCAATTAACCGTTACAAAAATTGGGATAAAAAATGAGAAATTCCTAGTTTTTCAACATTTTGAATTTGGAGCTTTGTTGTGCTTGACCTTGACCTTCATATTTGAATTTCTGGATTTGTTTTATGTTTTGATTCATTAAATGATATATTGTTCTTTTCAAATATAGCAATGACTTTCTTATCATATTCATATAACCTTTACAAAAATTGGGATGAAACATGAGCTAGTCCAAAATCTTCTTTGTTTGCAAACAGGAACTTTGCTTATTTTGACCTTGACCTTTGTATTTGAATTTTTCAATATGTGTTTTGCTTTGCTTCATTTTATAATACATTGTTCTTTTCAAACATTGCAATGGTTTTCTAATCACTTTCAGTTAACCTTTACAAAAATTGGGACATAAAATGAGAAATTCCCAGTTTTTCAACATTTTAAAACTGGAGCTTTGCTGTGCTTGACCTTGACTATTTATTTTTTGATCTGTTTTATGTTTTGCTTCATTAAATGACATGTTACTTTTTTCAAATATAGCAAAGGTTTTCTTATCATATTAAATTAACCTTTACAAAAATGGGACAAAAATGAGAAATTCACAGTTTTTCAACATTTTGAAATAGGTGTTTTGTTCAGCTTGACCTTGACCTTCATATTTGAATTTCTGGATCCGTTTCATGTTATGCTTCATTTTAGATATATGGTTCTTTTCAAGTATAGCAATGGCTTTCTTATCACATTCAGTTAACCTTTACAAAAATTTGGACATAAAATGAGAAATTCCCAGTTTTTCAAAATTTTGAAATTGGAGCTTTGCTGTGCTTGACCTTGACCTTCATATTTGATTTTGTTGATCTGTATTATGTTTTGCTTCATTAAATGACATCTCGGTCTTTTCAAATATAACAGTGGTTTTCTTATCGTATTCTGTTAACCTTTACAAAAATTAGGGAAAAAAATGTGAAAATCCAAGTTTTTCCATGTTTAGAAATAGGAGCTTTGCTTAATTTAACCTTGACCTTTGAATATTAATTTCTCCATCCAGTTTCTTTTTTATTATATAATTTGGTATATTACTGGTTATGAATATATTAGTGGCTTTCTGAACATCTTCTGTTAAACTAATGAAAACTTGTTCCAAAGAACCGCAAAATCCCAGTTTTTCCACATTTTGAAATTTGCCAAATTATGTCCCCTTTGAGCCCTCATTGCGGCCTAGGTGTGAGACATACTTGATTTATATTTGTTTCTTTAAACAGAGTTAAGTTGGTATTATATGTTATCATATCTGTATCTGAGATTTAAGAATTAACTGTGGATGGACAGGCCAGATTAATATGCTATATTTTCATTATATCCTCCTAAATTTTGGACTCTGTTGCTTTACTCAAACTATCTTGGTTACCATGGCAACAGGATGACGAACAGAAATTTTACTACTGTTTTTGTCGTTTAGGGGTCATTTCTGATTCATACACCAAGAATGAAAAAAATCTGAGACGTAGCGTGCCGGACCCCTATGGCAATTTTCTGATTTTTACAGAGAATTGATATTAAAGACAAGAATTTGCTTTTCTAAGAGCATTTTTTTCTTTTCAGAGTAGACCCCTGTTTGAAAGGGGTTGTCGCCCAGGGAAACAAACAGGAAGTCACATAAGTTGCCTCCCTTGGCAAAAATTTCGGAATAAAATGGAAGCTTCACTTAGTCACATTGCGCATCAAACTGCGCATCTGTGAAACTTTATCAGAATCTTCCTTTTTCAATAATCAATCAATAATGAAATCAGCCTGAGAATGCAAAGACATGTCTAGTCTGTGCGGCTGTGCAGGCTGATCTTGCTCATGGCTGTTCGTGCATGCTATTCGTTTCACCGTGTACTGGCTCATGATGTTTTAAGCTTATTTGATTTTCAGTAAATAATAATAATGATAATATTAATAATAATAATAAAATAAACAACAACAACAACATCAAAACAAACATTCACTACTACTACTACTAACAATAAAAATAAGGATAATAAAATAAACAACTTAAAAAATGCAATACTGCTACAATTTCTACATTTTATGTAATAATAATAATAATAATAATAATAATAATAATAATAATAATAAAACAACACCACCAAGAAAGAATTCGAACACTGTATCATTTTTTACATCACGTGGGTTATATCATTTTCCCAACCTGCGCTGTCGAATGAGCTAGGCAATTACTATATATGCGAAAGTGGCTGTCGACCGAGACAGCCGACAGCATTATTAATTCAGTTGAAAGCCATTTAAAAAGTATCATTTACCTTTATTGGTATTGCTTGCGACAGAATTCCCTGTCGATAGCCATTTTGCACAGAGCCGGTCGACAGCACAGGTATGCAAATTGGTATTAGGCTAGTGTACGTGTATACACACTATTCTTTTCGATGATTCTTCCACAAAATGCTTGTGATATGTAAACTAGTGTAGACTGTGATCAAGCTGTCCTTGAGGAAAGCTGGAATATTTAGAAAAAAATACAGTACACATTCACATCTCATTCTTGAGTTTCGGTCTTCTGATCAAGATATACAAAGTTCATACGATGCTTATGTAAGCTTGGTGCTCTTCTCTAAGCATCAATTAGTGTGAATATACTTCAACCTCGCAGAGATGTAGATAATTCCGCGAATGCATAGTTATTTTAACATACCGTCCTTGAATTTTCGGCGCACATTTAATTTCAACCACCTGCCCATTTTGTCCAGGTCCGGAGAAATAGCCACATATCTTACCGTGTTCATCTTTGTTAGAGCTAACAGAAATGACAATATCATGTAACCTGTCTCCGGCAGCATCCGCTCTGTTCACCATTACAACACGACCAACATTTTTCATTGAGCCAAGATCTACCATCCACCAAGGTCTAGATTCTAAATGTGTGTGAAAACAAGTTTCCTTATTCCACGAAGAGTCACCTCTGTTTCCATCAACTGCAGCAGAAGCTTTCCCCGCGTCAACATAATAGTGAGAACTTTGCCAGGCGGGTTTTCCCAGAGCCAAGTTGGTGTAAGAAAATGTAGGTTGGATACAACAATCTTCAGATTGGCAAGTTTCATAAGCCTGAATATCACACACTTTCCTGTAGAACTTGTGATCACTAACAGTCCGTGTTTGTATCTCATTATCTCTTGCTTTGCTGTCGTTTCCGACCCTCAAACAGTCATCTCTAATACGATCCATTTCATCCGCGAATCGTTTCTCATTGTTCTCCATCATTTCTGAGAGTCTCCTAATTTCTTTATCATGTGCAGTTACAACGGTTAAAAGTTCCCTCACACTACTAGTACGGTTAGACTCTTCCTCGTGAGTATTGAAGCACGTACGATGAAACCGCAGGTCTAAATATTTCATGATCTCCAAGTAGTCGGCTTCTAGAAGGTCAGTGTTAATAAGTTCATAAAACACCTTAAGTCCTTTAGACAGATGCCTCAGCTCTGTTCCACTAGCTGCACAAACGCAGGCCAATAAAAAGAAAAATGTCGCCGTCATTATCACTAAATTCGCAGAGCTTTTCTGTTTCAGGATATTAACTTAAGACCTTGTCTACCAATATATATGAGCCGCGACACGAGAAAACCAACAATGTGGTCGTCCGCCCAGCGCAGACTCAGATCAGCCTGGGCATTCACACTGTCTGATCAGACTCTTTGCTAAGCGCTTAAAGGGTAGCTGAGGGACTAAGCTACCTTCATGCGGAAAGCGGAGACTCTGATCAGACTGGGCGGATGCCCAGGCTGATCTGAGTCTGCGCTGGACGCACGACCACATTGTTGGTTTTGTCACGTCGCGGCTCAATTATAATGATTGTAGTTATACTTTTCCTACTCTAAGAAACGTAAAACACGGTCTGTCTAAATACGATTATTGCAGTTAAGTCAGCTGCAACGTAAATTCTGTCTCAAATTCTTGTTATAGAGGTTGTTCGTATTTATCGTGGCAATAAGTGTATGTATCTAGGCATATCTAGGCATATACCAAATTATGTGCCTCTAAAAGCGGGTGTACACGGCGACACATGTTGCAATACACGTGTGTCATGCAACCATTTAGGTCACGATTCGACGATATCTATGTTGCATGCAACAGATTTGTGTCTTGAAACTTATGTTTTTGGGGTGTTCACACGGTGACACATGAAGCACTACACATGTGACATGTTGTTAACCCACCTAAATATACGTTTCTGTCTATAATGTCTTTGGGCCGAAAGGTTGAAAACGTTAATGTCTTTGGGCCGAAAGGTTGAAAACGTGATGACAGATGTCGACAGGCAACAAACGTTACCTTACCAACACACACTTACCTGCGCAATTTGCGGGAGTGACAGACGTGCCCCAATTACATCAGGAAGAAGACGTCAGATGCAGCAAAAATCTACAAAAGCCAAAATAATAATAATAATGAAAAGAATTGAAGCCAATCTCACTAAGATTCATGTTTCATGCACTTTGATAAGTCAGCCTTTAGAATATTAAGGTGGGTTTCCCGGAGACTCATGTTGCATGACACATGTATCATGCAATATGTCACCGTGTGAAAATCCCAAAAACAATATTTTGCGTGACACAAAATTTGTTGCATGCAACATGTCTAATCGTGTATTTATATAAGTAAGTAAGTAAAGACTTTATTTTGTGAGGGTAACAACATTTGGCACATACAATAATACATGTAATAGCTAATCTTCCATGAGGCCCTCAGTGAATATAGCATACTTGCGACAAAAATAGTGGCATGACGCTACGTGTCGCCATGTTACCCGCCTTAATGCGACAGACTGCATGCATAGTTTTCAGTCTAAACAGTTTCACCGAGTGTAGCCGCACAATTGTGATGTGGTGGTTGTCGTATCAAGAGTGTGTGTTTTTCAGGATATAGCGCAGGTTTGGTGAGTAACTAATATTTTGCCTACCTTTAAACGTGCATATTTTCTCGACAAGAAAAATGCTCGGAAAACATTAGTTTCTTAGCGTCTAAACCGACTTGTTGGATACAAATTTATTGGTGTAATAACAAAACTGACGCGTACAGCAGTTGGTTGGTCGCTGTAAATGTACTGAAAACACCAGGAAGTTGCTTTTAAATGTCAGCAAATATGTCTTTTCATACGTTTATTTTCATAAGCTGCCAAACATTTACATGGTAATAAATGAGAAAAGGATACAAATATATGATCTGATACTGAAAAGGCCCCATAAAAGCAAGAGAATGTCAAAATTTCGATGTGCAGTATGTGGAATGATGTCCCTGTGCAGAATGTAGCGTGCTGCTCTGTTTGTAAGTGTTCATATGACAAGCTTTCCGGTCAATTTGCATTAAATTTATAAGATTCATACCCGGGAAGGCATGCTATAAAATTACTGATAAGTGTTGTACGTGAAATTGGACATACAGCCATGTTTGAAAACAAATGCTCAAATCAGCCTGTTTATCTGCAAAAACTGAAAACAATTCCAAAATTTCGAGCTTCAAATAAGGGTTTTCGAGTTTCAAGTAAGGATTCTTCTCGAGTTAAAATTTTTGAGTTCTGAGTAAGGTGTTGCTGAGTTCGAGTTATTTTTTTCAAATTTCGAGTTTCGAGTTAATGTTTTCTAGTTTCAGAACAAAGATTAAAGCTCAAATATGTACTTGATGGAGACCCCGGTATGTGTACCGTCAAGTATCTCAGCCTTTTGTTTTTGCAAAGGGGTAAAACTTTTCTGACTTCCTGTTTGCCTTCGGTGACGACGAACCCCTAGGTTGGGATTGTTTCCTTTCGGAATTAACTCTCATGGGGTATAGGTAAAACTGACAGAGATACGACCCTCTCCCCCTCTCCCTTCTGAAGTTTACCTATTTACCTTAAATACACTGACTATATAAATTTATCAAAACTGACAATACTAAGTTGAGTGTCAATCTGGTCTATAAGGTCCAAACTGGTTTATGCCTTCTACTGTTTACACACTTTTATTTTTGACTTCTTGGTACATATTTCTTAGATAAAAAATGCCCGATGTGAACGATATGAATTCAAAATGTCATGCCATGTTTAAACTTGTGCTGCTGTGTTTATCTATTATTATGGAAATGAACTCTATAAGCTGAAGGCTTCCTTTCAGATCCATGTTTATTCATCAGTGTTTGAATATAGTATGCATGTATGCTTTTCTTCGCTTAGTTATATGTATACTGTTTATATACATGTATGCATTGTGCTATTTCTTTTTGAATAAATATTGTTTAAACCAAGTTGAGTGTGTATAAAGGTGATTTTTCACCTTGGGGATCAAAACTTGATTTATAGGAGACTCTCGCTAAAATTTCTACTTGATACTAAAATATTAATTTGACGTTAGGCTGAATTGATGCACATATAGGTTTTCAAAGCGCCGAGTAGTTAATGTTCTTTCTTATCTACAATCCAATTGAAAGGACGATGTTTATCATCTGTAAGAAATGTATATGGCATTATTATACTGCCAATCTCAAACGTTGTGTTAGTTATGACGTCTTGCAAAAATCGTACAAATACATAATAAGTCACAATGACGTCAAAGAACTTGGGTTTCTGACGTTAAATCAAACATGTGCGTGCTTATTAGTAAAAATAATGAAGTAAATGGTAATGTGTATTCCGTTAAGCGCAGAATGATTACATCATATATTGTTCTGGATCAACACATTTCTTTCGGGGAAAATTTAAAATTTCAGCCTATGAATGTCATTTTTATACCTTGCAGGAATACTCGCTGCATAGCATAGCAGCTGCAATGTTCAAACTTGGCTTTCGATAACATAGTCAAAATTAGCATTAGGTTACACACGTTCACAGGCAACATGTACATAAAATAATCAGAAATATGTGAGTGCGAAATAGAATTCGCAGTCTATGGCCATGTGAAATTCTTGTATAAACTTGCGGTTATTTGTCATGATACACAGACTTTCTAATCTTCTGTTCTTATGGATACTTGGTAATTCTAAATATGAGCATTGGTAATGTGACCTAATGTATAGAGCGGAAGTCATATGCCTTGGGATAAAATAAGGAACTTCCACCATTTTTAAAAATAGTTTATACAAAAAATGGAAATAAAGGAAACAAATGAAACGAACAAAAAAGCAAAGTCTTTTTTATTAGTGGCTAATTTGCTCCGCTTAGGGCTTCATGTCCAGTTCATTTTCTTATCCACATCCTGACGACTAACCAAGACTCCAACAATCTTACATAAATTTTATTATTGTAACTCTTCGTGAAACAGGACCATTATTTGAAAACAGTACCACATTTACAAAGTTTGTGGGGGCAAACATACATGCGTAGGAACATGACTCTGCTAGGAAACTGTAAGGCTTAAGGCGGAGAATGAGGGTGAAGGTTTGGGCCCATTAAAACCGGTTTAAACCCCCAGTAGTTATTACTGACCGTCCCAAGGCGGTACTTTCGTTGCGGTTGCATTTGTTTTATGTTCGGTGCTGTTTAATTTATTGTGTTCTCATTTTAACCCTTCTATAATAAAAATAGAAAATAGGTAAAAATAATTGTTAAATGTTTTTCGTATGATTTGCTTCGTCTGTTGTAACCCTTCTGTTGGTCTAAATTATTTAGTTCAATCAAGATAGCTGAGTTGCCACCAATTTAGGAAAGAGCTGCTGACTCGGCTTATCACTTGTAATGTATTGTTTGTTGGGATGTCTTTGTCAATCTTTCCCTTTGATGTTGGGGATAGGGTTTGGGATCTGATTCAGTCAGTTCCTGAAGTATAGTTACTCTTTAAATTTATACTTACAGGAATATATCATCTAAATAAATGCGAATGGTCGACAACAGGATAGAGAAAGTTATTATGAAATCCTTATCGCAGCCAGAAGCCGTTATGGATATATAGACAGACACACGTATGAGTAAAAATAAGGGTTGTATGCCCTCAGTTTCATCTGATATGGGTATAAAATGCGGTACAGTAAAAAGAATGAGAATAAAATTAGCCACAACAGGCAGAAAGGATCTTTATGCTTAATGCGAACAGCAGCTGCTCACACCAGCTTACGAATAAGCGCAGTCTGCTCCAAGCCATTGATATCAGCCAAAACTATAATGGACCTAGAGAAATCTACATGCACAACATAAAGGCCGTTGATAGACTGCATGGATTCACAATCTGTTTTAACATTTTACAGATGTTTTAAACCACCTTTTTGTGTGACACCGCCAGAAGATATTTTAAACTAGCCCAAGAGATCATATACAATACCAAAAAATAAACTTTAGATCACACGTGGGCCTGTTAATAACGTCGTTATCTGTCATTATCAAAATATACATCTTCCACATATGTGCAAAATACGATTTCCACATACGGTACAAATACGATTTCCACATACGGTACAAATACGATTTCCACATACTGCACATAGCAAAAAGTTTAATTTTTAGCAGAAAGCAGAGGCGTGGTGTGTTTTATTGAATATTATGTTTTGTTTAATAGTTAATAGGTGGCAGGAGATAACTTGGCCAAATAAAATAACGTAAAACAAGAACAAACACTGACAAACAAACACAATTTTTCCTGATTTACAGTACATTTACATAGACCTAGTGAATGGTGCACGCGTCAGTTTTTTTTATTACAGCAGTGTTTTTGCTTCCGAAACGGTGTTGCAAATGCTAAGAAACTGATGTGTTCCATGCACTTTTCAAGAAAAAGCAAATATGTAGGTTTAAACTAAACATTCGCAATATCCTAAAAACACATACTTCCGATGCGACACAACCATCCCTCCACAATGGTGTGGCTATACCCGGTAAATTTCCTCTTAAATTGCACGACAATGGGTCGGGTCTCATGCTCACTGATGACCCCGACCAAAACCTTTTACCAGTAAGTTGCGGCTTATGCTACTTCTTTTGCCGGACCGCCAATTCTTCAGCTATAAAGTTCAGCGGTTTTCTTTAGCAGTGTTAGCAGTCCTTGCAATAGCTTCATCGCGGTAATTCGATGTGATATACATATCTTAGGTAAAATTTATTTTATCGTTTCCATTTCGCTGCAGGGTGTTCTTAAAACTGCCTTCAGAACACGTGTCTACCAGGTAATACACACTAATAGGTGTTTGTTTATTGCGACAACCGCGCGCGATTCGGTGGTTATGTTTAGTACACAAACGAATACCATGTCAGCACACTTTGTTGTCATTCGTACCGTGTATCTGCTTTACAATCAGCTAATCTTTCGTTTTATGTCTTTTTGTGTTTTTACAGAAATACTGCTTGTTTTCAACCTAAACTATATCTTGATTGTGTTAATGTGTTAAAATTTCGATCGGCTATGGCTCGATTGCGAGTCTCTTCACACAGATTAGAGATTGAACCTGGAAGATGGGCTAGGCCCTACAAACCTATCAATGAAAGAAAATGTAAATTGTGTAATTGTCTGAAAGACGAGTTCCATTTTGTAATGGAATGTGAATTATATTGTATTTTAAGACGAAAATATATTGATGCGTATTATTGGAGAAGACCCAGCATGATGAGATTTATTGAGCTTGTAAATTCTAACAACAAAAAAGGTATATGCAATTTAGCTATATTTATATATACTGGACAAAAAAGTTAGGGATCAAACATTAGACTGAAATTTTCATATTCAAAAAAGTAATTTTCAAAAAATCATTTTCTTCCGTTGAATACATCTTACAATGCTGCACAAGATTGCATGACACATATTGGAATCTTATCACGTGACACATCAGCAGAAATGAATAAGCAGGCATACCCCTAAAATCAAAGTGAAAACTGGCATTAACGCAAGACTGAATGTCCATTATTTTTGGCTTTATCCATGCAAAATCATTTTCAGTTTTCAGTGTGACCTCCAAGGGCCTGAATAACTGCATGGCAGCCATTCGGTATGCTTCTGGTAAATTACGAGAGGCCCATTTAGGGACTCGTTTGCCATTTTTCACGAAATGCCTGCATGAGCTATCCTTGAGTTTCAGGAAGCCTCTCGAGATCAGGATTGGAGGTGTAACATGTCCAAAGAATGCTCAATCGGATTTGAAACTTGTGATCAGATTGACATGTCAGTGCGGGCGATTGTTACTGTCGCTAGGTACTGGTCCACCACATTTGCCCTGTGATTCGATTATGTCATCGCCAAAAACTTCAGCAAACGGTCTCGTAATTGGATAAAGTTTGTCATTCCTAGCTCGAACACCAATCAGAGCGCCTCTGTCTGGCATGCGCAAGTCCACACAGCTGCCAATCCAGATGCCTTACCATACCATCACCCACCCTCCTCGATACATGTCATATTCCGTAATAGGATTTAATTCATAGGCTACACGACGTGTACCTGGCAGGCGTCACACCCTTCTCCCATCATCGTGGATATCTACATACGAATCTTGACTCATCTGTGAAAAGAACATGGGTCCAGTGACCCTGCTGCCAATTTGTGTCACTTTTTGACGACTGTCGCCTCGCATTTGTTTGGAATCGCATCAATCCTGGCCTCATTACCAGCATGCAAGTGCGAAAATTAGCTGTATCAAGTTTGTATCTAATCGTTTTCGCTGAAATTGGCCTATTAAAGAATTTAATGGATAAACAATGCGTGTCCTCACAGTGTTATTGTGATGAACCAGTAGCTACGGACAGAGACCATCGTCCGTATGGACAAGTCTAGGTAATCGCAAGTTTTAAATCTGATTGAAAATGCTTGACAGATGTTACAAAACACCAATCCTAATCACCAGAGACTTAAAGAAACTCCTGGAGGGCTAATTCGGGCCTTTCATGAAAAATGGCAAAAAGTCCCCAAATGAGCCTCTAGCAGTTTACCAAAAGAACACCGAGTAGCTGTCATGCAGTTATTCCGGCCTCCAGAGATATCGACGAGCACAGGCAATGGTTTTGCATGAATAAAGCCAAGACTCACTGACATTCAATTTTGTGGGGATGCCAATTTTCACTTCAGTTTTAGGGGTATATCTGCTTATTTGTTTCTACTGGTGTGTCACGTGATCCGATTCCAATATTTTTCATGCAGTTCTGCGCCGCTTTGATAGCTGTATTGAACAGAAGAATTTTTTTTTTAATAATTTATTTTTCATCATTTAAGCTTCAGTCAAATATTTGATCCCTAACTTTTTTGTCCAGTATATAAAGCCTTCAAACTTAGAAATTCTGAATTGTATTCAAATTCTTAGCGCTCATATTGTAGATAAATGATAAGATAGTGATGTGGTCTTTGCATGTTTTTATAGAACATATATTTTACTTATATGCAAAATGGTCATAAATTCGAATTTAAAAGGAAGGAAAAAACAAAAACATAAAATAAACAATGTTGCTAAGGTATATAGGTACACATTCATGTTTTTTTCGCCATTTTTTCAGTGGGAGATAATTTTCATGACTTCCTGTTTGCTTCTCTAGACAATGTGGTTGTTCCAAGTTATTCCCCCTGAATGTGCGCCCACTTACCTTGAATACGTGAACGTTAATTTACAGTGAATATTTGTATACAGTGGTGAAGAGTTGTGGTTTGGCATTTCTAACAAGATTAAATCTGTTTTGTTTGAAGTGCGAAACGTTAAAAAGTCTTTCTCCACGTAAATTCGAGGAAATATCGGTTATAAAATATTTATTTTGTTCAAATTTGGTATTTGAGTTTCGAAAGGCAGATGTTCAAACGCAAAGTATATGGTAAGATTTCTCAGTCCATAGATTTTGTATTATTGGATGTTTACTATTTATATTTAGATTGTGCATTAGCTTCCATCGGGCACTTGGTGATGAATATTCATTGACTCGACGTTGATTCAACGTCGTGAAGTTGAATCAAAGTTGAATCAATGTTATTCGGAACTATGTGCCAGTTGGGTTGCTCGTTATCGAAGCACTATGATAGAGTGATTTTTAAAATATTGCTTGCATTGCACTGTTCGCTATTCTGTATTATACATGTTGTATCCTCAAAGTCCAGTTGGGCTATTGGAACTGAATAAAATCTATCTGAGCCGTTCTCTGTGAAAACCGGGCTTAATGACATTACGTAATTATTACGTCGTGAACGGATGAAAAATGCAAAAAACATGATTTTTCGGACCTCTTTTCATTTCCATGAAAATACCTTAAGCGTTGAGATAAAACAGAAAGCCTATGAATTCAGACACAATCCAGTCATAGATATGACATCTGTTGCCATGACAACGCTTATTCCTAGGTTACCCCAAAGCCTTGAAAACAGATGGTATACCTTAACAAATACCTATTATTTGATCATGCAAATTGGCATGTGTATGCTATGGAATACACATTGAAAACGAGCAAACACACTTTTTGTCCGACTTATTTTGTGTAACAAGCACAGAAAGTGCGTTCAAACAAACGTAATGACGTTGACGTCAAAACATACTTGCATGACGTTAATAACGTCATATAAAGAAACTGCACTACCTGTGTGCTTTTAAAGTCTATACCTCAGTAATAAATAATGGTAACCATCTCAAATTTTCAGGAAATGTTTGGAAAAGCTTATACTTTTCAGTGATGCAGTTAATTAATTTTTGTGTGTATGTCATTAAGCCCGGTTTTCACAGAGAGTGGCTCATCTAACTCTATCAATCTATGTAATTACGGTTTAATTTTCCTTCTGGTGCTTATGTTTTGGAGGCTTTATTGGTGATGCATGTTCTTTTGATTACGGTAATTTTGGCCCGGAAGTTTGGTCGGAAATCTTCTAATGTTGGTTTTGTATATAGATCTACGGGAAACCGGCATTTATTTGGTTACACAATGAAACTTACAATAGCCGAACCTAAAGATGATGCCATAGGCGTTGCAAGGTACAAAACTTGAAAAGACTCTGAACTATAGGAAAGGAGATAACTAGTAGAGCAGCCAAATTACGTGACAAGCCTTTTGTGAACTTGAATTGACGGTCTGATTGATAATATTTCATCTTATTTAGAATAGCATATTCAAACAAGGTGTTAGGCAGGGTGGGATACTCTCGACCCATCTCTACAGTGTCTACATTGACCCGCTGCTTGATACTCTGCGGAACAAAAGACTGGGATTTTGTTTGGGAACTGTATAATGTCATTTATATGTAAATGACATTGCCGAGTCAGTTGTAAGTTTGACTAGATTATTTGCCGATGTTAGCTCCTTGTATTTCAGGATCTGCCTTTGACGATATTGAAGGAATTATGAATCATGACTTACGTATAGTATTTTCGTGGGCTTGTCAGTTAATTTTAATCCGAATAAAACTGACGCTATGCATTTTACTCTTAGATACGTCGATAATCCCCTATCTTTAATTTTTAATAACACCCCGATACAATTTGTTGATCATCATAAACATCTTGGAGTTACGTTTAGTTGTGATGGAAAATGGAACAAACATATTGAAAATATTTTGCAGTCTGCTTTAAAAGTTATCGGTATAATGCGTAAATTAAGATACGAATTTAGTAGACTGGCTCTTAATCAAATATATATATATCGTATGTCAGACCTATTATTGAATATTCGTCCATTGTATGGGATGGTTGCTCCGAACAAAAAGCGGATTTGTTAGAAAAAGCACAACATGAAGCAGCCAGAATTGTTACTGGATTGACGAGATCTGTGAGTTTGGATCATTTGTATAAAGAATGTGGTTGGTCCTCGTTGGCAATTAGACGTAAATATCAAAAACTTAATTTTATGTATAAAGTAACAAACAATATGGTCCCTGAATATATTTCTGATATAATTCCCCCCTATGTCAAAGATCAAACTAATTACCCGCTAAGAAACCGAAATGATTTAATAGCACCAATCAGCAGAACTGAAATATTTCGTAAATCATGTATTCCATCGTCTATCAATTTATGGAATTCACTTGATAATGACCCTAAAGAGATATATAACTTTGAGGGATTTAAAAAGAATTTAAAAGATATTTACCTTAATGTAGTAAAAGTACCAAGTTATTATGTGCATGGAAATAGAATTTTAGCCGTATTGCACTCGCGGCTGAGAAACCATTGTAGCGATCTTAACTTTGATTTATACAATAATCATGTAACAAACGATCCATTTTGTGCATGTGCTGAAGAAATTGAAGATGCAATTCATTTCTTTTTTGAATGTCAAAGATATGATGTACAAAGAGCTGTCCTGTTTAATTCAACGAGGACCTTTCACCCCCTTAGTATAAACGTCTTGTTATATGGAAACCCTGACTTATCTGATCAAGACAATCAAATAATTTTCACCGCTGTACATTCGTTTATCAAAAGTTCGCGACGATTTTAAGTTAAACTCGTAAATGCGAAGGTGTGAAGTTATGTTCAAATACTTTTGCTACTGTTTTCCTTTCTTCTGTTTTGAAATCTTGTGTCACCTGTAGGGCCACGACTAACGAAGAATGTTCTTGTTTTCCTTTTCTGTACTTTTCTTTCTCTCTCTCTCTCTCTCTCTCTCTCTCTCTCTCTCTCTCTCTCCTGTCATGTGCATGCAGGCGAATGCCTTGAACATATTATTATTATCTAATCTATTTTGTGATATGCTGTGGGCTTTTCTTATCATATCTATCTAGTGCTGAGCTGTCATGTATATGTATTTATATGCTTTATAATTTGCACTGTAGGGGAAGGGCCGTAACTAATGTTGTGAGAATTTGTGGCCCGACCCCATTGCTGTATTTAGAAGCAATAAAATACGTTTAAACTAACTGTATATATTGGAGATCTAACGGTCGCAGATGAGCTGGCCTTTCTCACAAAATCTAGAGAAGAGCTGCAGTTTATGTCCGGGGAAGCCGGTGGCCATTCCTCCTATAATAGATACCAGATTCACCCGACAAAAACCGTCATTGCTCTGCTCTCGGGAAATCCAGAGTATGGAAATTCATGGGCATTACAAGAGACTGAATTGAAAGTATCAGATAGTGCAACAAATTTGGGAATTGTTAGGGCGGGGAAAACGAATATTAAAAAAATATTACTGAAAGAATTAGCTTAGCTCGACGCAAAGCATATTTATTAATGAATACTGAACCCATGGAACAAATGGTCTAAATCCAAAAGTGTCCTACGTGATTTACAAGTGTTATGTTTTACCACGTATCTCTATGGACTTGAAGTAATTCATCTTACAAAGACACAGCTCAACCAACTTGAAATATATCACCTGGCTAAAAAGTCTTTACCACAACGAACGGCTAGCTCTGCAGTGTACATGCTTCCGGGGGGCTGAAATACATATAAGGCATTTAAGTTTGATACACGCAGTAATCAGTAGCGAAAACAAGCATTGGCAGTTATCCTGTAGTTTTAACAACGAGTTCAGTATCTTCTACATGGTTGCCCTGGTACTTGAAAAGTATAGCCTACCAACATTATGCCAACTTAGATCATCAAAGCTTGGGCAACTCCGGTGGAAGTTTCACAGTTTACGAAAATTCACGGTCAATTAGCTCATAAGCCTGGGGCCGTATTCATAAAACGACTTAAGTGGTTGCTATGCTGTTGCTAAGGCCAAATTTCTTTGAAGGAGATTCCCTACTACTATGAAATTTGCTCTGGAGGAACAGTCTTACAAAGACTGTTCCTCCAGAATAAATTTCATAGTTGTGGGGAATCTCCTTTATAGATATTTAGCCTTAGCAACCGCATAGCAACCACTCAAGTCGTTTTATGAATATGGCCCCTGGTTATTGGCAATAGTGATACCAGTGTATGGAAATCACATTTTAATAGTTGAGGGAACGTTTTGAAAATCATTACTTGTCCTGACAATATTGGCCTTAAGGTTCCGGAACTATTCAGTGTGATCAGCTGCTAGAGACTTTTTCTATAAGATCCATTTGAAGAGACTGTTTCTGAGTAAGCAACATGAGTAATGGCTGCCCATGGAGACACCACTCGGTGTATATAGAAGTTCAGATTTCATTGTGGGCACAGAACTTTAAAAAATAGTATTTTATCTCAACACAAGACTTGTGGTGCCTCTGAACAGAAAGAGGGAGAATACTATCAACAAGAACAAGGTGTTTAAGAATTCTTAGCGTAAAACATTTTTTTCTTCTGTAGAAACAGTGCTTCATGCTAAAGCTCGTGAAACACAAAACGCTAAGTCGAATATCCTCAATATATTAGCAGTGTGGTTGCATAAATATCCGAGATATCGCGGGAATTCGAAGGGAAACATTTTGAGGATTGGACATCATTCTGTGTTTTAAATAGTATTTTTAGAAGGTATCATATAGAAACATGTATTATAAAATAAATAAGTATATAAGTTCATCGGTCCGTCCGTCCGTCCGCCCATCCATCCATATGAAAGTGACAGATCTAGATTAGAGATTAGATCAAAGTTCTAATCCCATAGCTTGTACTGATATCTTACTTGTTTATGTATGTATATGTTTATGTTGATTGAATAAGCTAATAAAATATGTATAAACCGGAAGTGACAGAAAAAATATGTCTAAAGTTTAAACTGAACAGATTTAGCGATTTACCGTAATTGTTCTAGACACTGGAGCACAATTCTGTTATTCAAAAGAGCTGATTTATTGAGCCGCGACACGACAAAACCAACAATGTTGCTGTGCACCCAGCGCAGACTCAAATCAACCTGGGCATCCGCCCAGTCTGATCAGAGTCTTCGCTGTCCGCATGGAGGTAGCTTAGATCCTTAGCTACCTTTTAAGAGCCTAGAAAAGAGTCTGATCAGACTGGGTGGGAGCCCAGGCTTGTCTGAGTCTGCGCTGGGCGCACAACCTCATTGTTGGTTTTCTCGTGTCGCGGCTCAGTAGTTGTGCGCCCAGCGCAGACTCAGATTAAATGGGCATCCTCCAAGTCTGATTAGACTCTTTGCTAAGCAGTTAAAGGTTAGCTAAAGGTCTAAGCTACCTACATGCGGACAGCGAAGACTCTGAGCAGATTGGGCGGATGCCCAGGCTGATCTGAGTCTGCGCTGGGCACACAACCACTTAGTTGGTTTTGTCGTGTCGCGGCTCAATTTTGCAACTTTTGTACTTCTCTTTCCTTGAAATAGCTTCGTTTACGAATTGTTGATATTTTTGGGTGACTTCATGTTTTTTATTTCTCTGCTCTACTTGGTACCAGGGTGATTCTGTGACCCTGTCTTACTTTTGCTTTATCCAATCACCAGTAGTTTTCAAATCTTCCTTGTTTGTGGCGTCTTGCTGCATTCTCTTGTTTCAGGGCAAAATTTCCACCACAAATAAAGTATTAAGAAAATATCTTTTATGGGAAGCATATATTTGCAACAGTGATATGAGCATCAAAAGACATTTGATATTATTGCGATGTCGTGGGTCAAATTAAGTGTCATCCCAAAATGAGCCGCGACATGAGAAAAACAACAAAGTGGCATGTGCGGCCAGCGAAGACTCAGGTAAGCCTGGGCAGCCGCCAAGCCAGATCAGAGTCTTCGCTGTCCTCATGGAGCTAGCTCAGACCCTGAGCTTCCTTTTAGGTGCACAACAAAGATTCTGTGCTCAGGCTGGGCGGATGCCAAGGCTGATCTGAGTCTTCGCAAGGGGTACATGCCTCGTTGTTGGTTTTATCGTGTCGCGGCTCAGATAAGAGGGAAAGCCGGAGGAGGGAGGGGTTTGAGGATAAACCCTGGAATTTTCTTTCTTATTTCTCATGAAAACACAATTTGTGACCCCTCACTAGAACCGTCTCGCCAAAACGCTTCTGATGAGACGTCACAACATATGTTTGTTTTGCAAAAATTTAGAAAATTATCACTAAATTGTCCCTGTTATAGGTCGTTTGCGAAAAAGTGGAGGGCAAAATATCGTTTTAATTGCATTACTACCGAATAAATTTTCATGATACTTTGCAGACCTTAATCTACAACCCATAAGAACTCATGCAAGGAAACTCAGATTAGTTTTGACAGTCAAATAAAACATTGTCAGATCAACATGTTAAAATCTGTTCCTTTAATATCTTTGAAGGTTTACGCCTGGTTTGGGCCCAGTAAAACCGGTTTAACCCCCCCCCCCCCAGTAGTTATTACTGACCGTCCTAAGGCGGTGCTTTCGTTGCGGTTGCATTTGCTTTATTTTCGGTGCTGTTTGATTAATTGTGTTCTCATTTTAACCCTTTTATAACAAGAGGGCCACGAGGCCCTGAACCGCTCATCTGAGTATGGTGGCCATGTAGGTCATGTGACCTAGACCGCTTGATAAATTTTCGTTCCATCAGTCCCTGGAGGCTGTGTATGATATTTGGTTACAATTGGCCCCTTGGCTTTTGAGGAGACGTCTTAAATTGTCAAAATATAAGAGACATGGGTCAGAGGTCAAAGGATGACCTTGTCCTCTTGTACCCACAAATCTTCCATGTACTAACTAAGATGACTGTATATACCACTTTTTAGGCCAAAATCTTCTAAACTTGCCATGATCTCTTATGTTCTACCATTTTCCCATACTTGACCTTGCCTTGTAAAAGGTCAAGTCAGCCCAAGGTCATCTTTGAACAACCTTGATAGTATTCAAGTACCTGATGCTATATACCAAGTTTCAAGGCCATTGATCACTTGGTTCTTGAAAAGGAGATTTGTAAATGTTTTTGCCATATATGGGCATGGCGGCCATGTTGGTCATGTAAACAAGACTGTTTGAACAAATTTTCATGTACTCATTTAGATGACTGTATATACCAATTTTCAGGTTAAATCTTCAACAGTTTCCAAGAAATCTTATGTTCTAGCAATTTCCCATATAAAAGCTAAAAAAAAGCAAAATTGACATTACCATAAAAAAGGTCAAGGTCAACCCAAGGTTATAATTTGAACAATCTTCGTAGTACTTGCTTACCTGATGCTACATACCAAGTTTCAAGGCTATTGGCCTAATGGTTCTGGAGAAGAAGATTTTTAAAGGTTTTTCCCATATATGGGCATGGCGGCCATGTTGATCATGAGACTAGAACCCTTCGAAGAAATTTTCGTTCCCTCAGCCCCATTAGGCTCCATATGAAATTTGGTTACAATTGGCCCAGTGGCTTTTGAGGAGATGTGTGAAATTGTCAAAATATGAGAGACCAGGATCAGAGGTCATACAATGACCTTGACCTCTTGTACACATTAATTTTCATGTATTCATTAAGTTGACTGTATATACCAATTTTCAGGTCAAAATCTTCAACAGTTTCCAAGAAATCTTATGTTCTGGCATTTTCCCATATAAAGGCTAGAGATAGCAAATTTGACCTTACCGTAAAAAAAGTCAAGGTCAACCCAAGGTCATAATTTGAACAATCTTGGTAGTACTTGCTTACCTGATGCTACATACCAAGTTTCAAGGCTATTGGCCTAATGGTTCTGGAGGAGAAGATTTTAAAAGGTTTTTCCCATATATGGGCATGGCGGCCATGTTGATCATGAGACTAGAACCCTTCGAAGAAATTTTCGTTCCCTCAGCCCCATTAGGCTCCATATGAAATTTGGTTACAATTGGCCCAGTGGCTTTTGAGGAGATGTGTGAAATTGTCAAAATATGAGAGACCAGGATCAGAGATCATACAATGACCTTGACCTCTTGTACACATTAATTTTCATGTATTCATTAAGTTGACTGTCTATACCAATTTTCAGGTCAAAATCTTCAACAGTTTCCAAGAAATCTTATGTTCTGGCATTTTCCCATATAAAGGCTAGAGATAGCAAATTTGACCTTACCGTAAAAAAAGTCAAGGTCAACCCAAGGTCATAATTTGAACAATCTTGGTAGTACTTGCTTACCTGATGCTACATACCAATTATCAAGGCCATTGGCCTATTGGTTCTGGAGAAGAAGATTTTTAAAGGTTTTTCCCATATATGGGCATGGCGGCCATGTTGATCATGAGAATTGAACCCTTCGAAGAAATTTTCGTTCCCTCAGCCCCATTAGGCTCCGTATGAAATTTGGTTACAATTGGCCCAGTGGCTTTTGAGGAGATGTGTGAAATTGTCAAAATATGAGAAACCGGGTTCAAGGTCAAACAATGACCTTGACCTGTTGTACACATTAATTTTCATGTATTCATTAAGGTGACTGTATATACCAATTTTCAGGTCAAAATCTTCAACAGTTTCCAAGAAATCTTATGTTCTGGCATTTTCCCATATAAAGGCTAGAGATAGCAAATTTGACCTTACCGTAAAAAAAGTCAAAGTCAACCCAAGGTCACAATTTGAACAATCTTGGTAGTACTTGCTTACCTGATGCTACCTACCAATTATCAAGGCCATTGGCCTATTGGTTCTGGAGAAGAAGATTTATAAAGGTTTTTCCCATATATGGGCATGGCGGCCATGTTGGTCATGTGACCCAGTCCATTTGAACAAATTTTCGTTCCCCTGCCCCCTAGAGGCTCTGTATAAAATTTCTTTACAATTGGCCCAGTGGCTTTTGAGGAGATGTGTGAAATTGTCAAAATATGAGAGACCAGGGTCAAAGGTCAAACAATGACCTTGACATCTTGTACACATTAATTTTCATGTATTCATTCAGATGACTGTATATACCAATTTTCAGGTCTAAATCTTCTACAGTTTCCAAGAAATCTTATGTTCTAGCATTTTCCCATATAAAAGCTACAGAATGCAAATTTGACCTTACCGTAAAAAAGGTCAAGGTCAACGCAAGGTCATAATTTGAACAATCTTGGTAGTACTTGCGTACCCAATGCTACATACCAAGTTTCAAGGCCATCGGCCTATTGGTTCTGGAGAAGAAGATTTTTCTAGGTTTTTACCATATATGGGCGTGGCGGCCATGTTGGTAATGTGACCAGGGGCCAGTTTCACAAACGATCTAAGCAATAACTTTTGGCTTAAGTTATAACTTAAGTCAAAAGTGTATACTTACGTGGTTTCACAAAAAATCTTAGTTGAAACTCTTTGCTTAGATTTTGCTATAAACTTAAGTCAACCAGCGAGGTGACTTAAGTTCTAACTTAAAAATGTGTAACGTGGATATGCTGATGATAGGCTGCCATAATTCAGGATATACCACAAACTGCGTTGTTTTGTTCATTCGTTATGCGCTTCGAATTCTTACTTGTAGTTTATGTTGTATTGTAACCTGTAAGCGGTTCGGAGCACAAGCAATTTTGCTACTGCACGTCCAATATGTGGTTTCTGTTGCAATTCCTCTTTGTTCATTTAGTAGACATTGTACATGATAGGGTTTGATTTCGTCCTCCTTCAGTCTTCTACTGTTCGTGCTCCGAAAACCCTATGCTCTGTGATTGTGGCCATTTCTGGGTAAATTCACCGCTCTGCCACAGCTGAACCAAAGCTTCTTTAACTGTTTACATGAGTCATATAGACGAGTACTTCTGAAGATGGTGGACAGGGCTCGGACAGGACCCATTCCCTGCGGCATTGAGTGCTTACCAGGTAAAACGGTATGTACATGGCAGCCCAGGCCTGTACATTCAGGACGTTTTCTCACGACACGGCCGATACGTGTTTATGAAAGCCTTATACGAACGCATTCGTATACACACTTATGTGTGACTCATTTTTTTTATATAAAATAATCAATTAAAATACATCGTCATCATCATCATCTCTCCCCCCCCCTCTCTCTCTCTCTCTCTCTCTCTCTCTCTCTGAAAGGGGAATGTAGGTAGCGTAAAAGCGTCAGCGAATGAAAATGACCTTATCATGTGATCGTACTCCATCGTATATAGTCCCCTTTTCTATATTCATTACACCTGCAGACAATCGGTGAACACTTGACTCTCAAGGTACATAGTTATATAAAATCAGAATCAAACATTAGAGAGAAAAAATGGAGAGCTGAAAGAAAGTGTGTGTCCGTATGTTTTATCTTTGCTCAGGGGAAAACAGCTATTGAAATATTATCTCCGTCTTTCTGCGCCTGTCGGTCATGCAATAAGTGTGTGTGTGTGTGTGTCGGTGTGCGCATGCGCTCGTGTGTGTGACTTTGGATTCCGACAAGCGTGCATTTGCGTGTATGTGCATGTTTAGTGCACGCCCGCACGCAATGTGTGTATAATCTAATTTTCATGTATATGTGTGCATGTGCGTTTGAAAATGCATAAATACTAGCTATGGCAAAAGGGAGAACTTCCACCGAAAAGTTATGTTTTATATTCATATTTCCAGTCAAAAGTAAGGCTAGTTCAAATTTGTGTATCTCTCTTTTGTATGCTTGCCCCTCTTTCTATCGATACGAAGAAATTATAAACTAAACCTGCACGCAGATTCCATGTAGAGTGACGCCTAACCTGCGACTAGTTGATTGTTTTTACCGTCATGACCCCGTTAAGACAGATTTTATTCAAATACTGCACCTACTGCAAATGTAGCAGGCCTTTGCTCTATCTTGGGACATCCAAATGTCGAAAGTTTCGTGGTATCTTTGTCATACTTATGTGCGAGTTTGTGGATGGTCTGCATGATCATTCGTGCGTTAATGTTTTTGTATGTGCATGCCTACATAAAGGTGCATATTTTAGATCGAGGAATTCAGCTATGTGAGTGGGAAATGCCAAAGTCCCACAAACTTCTCCTGTAGCCATGTTTCGGTGGAATACAAGAGTTAGGTGAAGTGAGGAAGTGCCTATCCGATGTAGGTATATTCACTAAATAGTCGACTTTTATTTAGGAAGCAAGAGCAGTGCTCCAGATAAGAAGGGGTAACAGGGATGATTCTGAGATGTTTTTCATTATTTATTAGGAAAACATATGCCTTATTAGAACCGTCTCGGTAACACGGTGCTAATGAGGGTCAAAACGTATGTTACTTTATTAGTTATGGAGAAATATTAAAAATTATCCCTAGATTATCCGTGCTTCCCCTTCTTATCTGATGAACTGAAAGAGGGACCCTTCTTTTTGGCACTGACCATTGTACACACTGCTAATAACGGCTAAAGATCTCAGCAGTTCTAAACATTTCTTTTCCATTGATCGCGTTTTCGACCAGACAACTCTATCACTTCCGCACTTACTGTGCCTGCCGCAACTGAACGAGGCATAAACGATTGGAGATTTAGTTGGTTGATCGTTTTTGGTTTAACGGCTCTTAGAGACAGTATGTAAGTCTATATCGAACCGTTTCTCAGAGAGAGGGACAAGGAAAAGAGATAGAATAGAGAAAAAATGTCCAAACAATGCCCGCCCGCACCTACTGCAAACACAGTTGGCCCTTGGCCCACTATTATCCATATCAGTAGGACGTCCCAGCACTGAAAGTTACCCAGCATCATCTTCCGACCACGACCATCCCCTAAAGGTTGGAGAAACTTGAAACATAGTTTTCGATAACGACACACGTGTCAGGAAACTGTTATACTCGCTTTAACTTCAGGATGCATAAAAATTAGGGAACACATTCAAAGCCGTACCATATTGAATTAAAGTACCGTAAATAAATTAAAAAAATACAAAAATAAAACAAACTGACAAAATATGAAAGGGAAAAGTGGAGATTCGAACCCGTAACTGTCTGTGCTAGAGCGCAAAACGCTATCCACCACACCACCGCCTCAGGTACGTCATCATGTTGTTTGGTACATAAAGTATTTTGCAGACATTTAACAGAGTTAAAAATAGACTCCTAAAAATAGACAAGACTTAAGTCAAAACAGATTAAGTTTTTGCTTAGATGAATTTGTGAAACGGCTTAAGTTCGAACTTAAGTCATTCTTACTTTTTTACTGAAGTTATAACTTAAGTTGTAACTTAAGCACAAATCTAAGATATGTTCATGAAACTGGCCCCAGGACTGTTTGAATAACTTTTCGTTCCTAAGTCCCCTAGAGACTACATATGAAATTTGGTTACAATTGGCCCAGCGGTTTCAGAGGAGAAGTCGTTTGAAATTGTTGACGGACGGACGACGGACGACGGACGGACGACGGACGCCGGAGCCTTACCATCCTATAAGTTCCCCCGGAGCCGCTGGCTCAAGTGAGCTAATAAAAATAGAAAATAGGTAAAAATAATTGTTAAATTTTTTCGTATAATTTGTTTAGTCTGTTGTAACCCTTCTGTTGGTCTAAATTATTTAGTTCAATAAAAATATAGGAGCCCCGGTAGCTCAGTGGGTTAAGCGCTGGCCTACTGATCTAGCGGTCGCGGGTTCGAGCCCCGCCAGAGGCGGAATTCTTTCCATCGCAAACGGGATTCCATTGCACACAGCCTTTCATTATCACAAGCCCATCGTCCTGATATGACTGAAATACTGTTGAAAAGGACGTAAAATCGCAAGACACCCACCTCAATAAAGATAGCTGAGTTGCCAACTATTTGGGAAAGAGCTGCTGACTCGGCTTATCACTTGTAATTTATTGTTTGTTGGGATGTCTTTGTCAATCGCTCCCTTTGATGTTGGGGAGAGGGTTTGGGATCTGATTCAGTCAGTTCCTGAAGTGTAGTTACTCTTTAAATTAGTATAGTAACTGTTCAACAACAATGGCTGTTGTACCGTTATAGTTACCTCCTGTGTACGAATGGCATAAAACTGAGAGGAAAAATAGTAATGATAAACACATTTCCGAAGAGTGTATATTGGTTCAATAGATCCGATGGCGATGAGAGAACCAAAGATATACTAACTGTGACTGAGCTGTTTGGCAACCATTGTATGACACAGGCTATGTTGACAATACACGGGCCGCGGCACGACAAAACCATCAAAATAATATGAAAGCCCAGCGAGGACTCGGATCAGCCTGGGTAGGCGCCAAGTCTGATCAGAAACATCGCCGTCGAAACGGAGGTAGCTTACACCCTTAGCTACCCTTTGACATAAGAGGATATATTCTCCCACCTTTGCATATAAGACAGGCCTTTCAGCTCATACATGAACCTTCTATCTTACACCTGGCAACATCTTTCTTATATTAGCAACCAGACTTTTTCAATTTTTGACTAATATTTTAATTTTAAATGAGCAAAATAGACACGCAAGCATGTCGGATGACGTTTGAAAGGGGCCAGCGGACAGCCCGCCTATAGGTAACACGTAGGAAAAAAAATCTAACCCTATGCCTTTTACTTACCGTGTTCCTTCCTAAACATTGCAAATCTCGGAGAAAACAACGTTTATCGAGTTCCGGTCATTTTTGCACAACAAAACAACAGCAATTTTATTGTTTTATGCCTCTTTCATACCTCTTTGAACATGAAAGATAAATAAATGCTGACGAGATCAAATAAAAATAAAAAAAAACCCGGAAATTATAAATATATTGAAACAGAACTCTAAATGCCGTCGAAACCAAGGACGCTCTAAGAAGATTTCGAACCCTGCAGTGCCAAAAAGAAATATATAGAAAAATAAACAGAAAATCGGACTTTCTTCTTTTAAATTTTCGAGTTAAGCTTGAATTATAAATGTTTTCTTTTCAAATTATCATTGTTTCCATTGAGATTATCGTCTGCTAGAGGACACGTTCGACCAGAACATACGTAAAACCCCGTACCGCACGAATAAACTGGAAACACGAAACACCGCACCTCTGTTTCACTGCAGCAGGAACAGATAATTATAGGGTTTGAAACTAATTTTGGTTGATTTCTAAAAGCTAGACCTAAAATGCCATGGCCGTTTCTAGGTTGTGCCTGAATATTAGCAGATCATAGATTTGTGACGTCACTAGATTTTAATGACGCCACTAAAACCGGTTATAAAACGTCGCTAGCAAACTTGACGCGTGTGACGTGAGAGGCTGAGTTGCATTTTGTTTTCGCCCTCTGGAAGATAAAATGGTCCACATATCGTGTTTACCGTCTATTTTTAAGGTGCAAACTACGTTTACATCCATTTTAGGACCCGATAAACACACTGGGCTCCTCAAAATTTACTTCAAATCACTGGTTAAAAAGTTAAAATTTTTCTGTTCTGAAGCCTTATCCGACTTAAGGTTTAAAATCCGCTAACAGTGGGAGAAAAATAGTCCATCATGAGCCAGTCCATGTAGGATAGGTCAATCTCGCCCTCTGGGTCGGAATTTCAACCAGGGACCCGGCAAGCCAGGGACACTCATGATGGATTGTTATATTCTGAGAAATCAGAAATTCTTAATCGGTTTAGACACTTATTTCCTAGATCATCGCTTTTTTAGCATCTGCTGGGCCCTTTTTTTTTATACTAATCAGTCTTATCGACTGCCGGATAAAAAATAGAGAAAGTACAATATACTTTTCTCTGGCTTTGGTCACCAGATATTGTCAGAGTCACTAATGAGGCTTGAGAAGCCGGAACGTCGAAGTATGGCCCATGTTTCTTCTTTTGAATATGTTCTCTGCTCTTGAAAGAACACTTTAAAGGCTTTAGTTTGTTGTGTAGCGGCTTGAATTATACCAGAAGTGACGAGCTGTTTGGCAACCATTTGTCTGCCACAAGCTATGTTAACAATACATATACATGTACATACATTGCACAAACATAGTCTTATGTGTGTAGGTAACGTAACCCTCCCTGTTGTCCTGCCATGTTTACAAACGGGGACCAACATTTTTGGCTTTCTGTTTAGGGACGAGTCATTTATTATCAGGTGGGGGGGGGGGGGGTACATTTTCATATGGTTCACCAAAAGTTTTCCGACCCCCCAGTCTCTCCAGAATTATTTTTCCGACCCCCCCCCCCAGATAGGTGACAAAAAAATTTATGACCCCCCTATCCCCAGTGCCAGCTATATCCTTCACACACACACATACCATATTACCTATTTTATGTCAGACTGACCTCAATCAAAACCTAGCTGTATGAATCACAAAGAACATTTTCTTATTCTAACAGGTTAATTACATGTAATCATGGTCTGTTTAAACTTTGTCTGCAGTTCTTGCACTTTTTCTTCTGATAATGGCCATGGAATGTTTGTCGAATGCTTAATAATTATAACTGTAAATGATATCAATTGGGCCTCTGGGTGGTGGTGGTCTGGGGGCACAGTGTTTTTGCTGATGAAAAGGCACGTGGAGAGCTGATATCACAAATGCAGGCATTAGATTTAATTGAGCACATTACATGATTTAATAGACACTTTCATACTGTTCTAGCAAATCAATGAAAAGTTTTGTGTTTGGGATATGAAGCTGTCCATTTTTTGTGTCATTTCCATAAAGTCTTTTTAAGTTTTAAGTTGTGAGATCGAAAGAAAAGAGTTTGAAATTTTAGGAGTAATGGGGGGTCTGGGGGCGAAGCCCCCCAGAAGCTGAGACATTTTCAAAAATGAAGACTGATGGAAGAATTCTGCCCCCCCCCAATATGCCCAATAAAATATATGACCCCCCCTGCTCCAAGGCTTTTTTATTTCCGACCCCCCACGTGCATCACCAAAAAAAATTCTGACCCCCCCTAAATGTACCCGCCCCCCCCCCCCCCCCCCCCCCCAGCTGACAATAAATGACTCGTCCCTTACCTCCGATAACAACCAAGCTCTTCCAAAATGTGATGTATACTTGAAGGAAAGAACTGCTCCTAGGGGAACAAACCGTTTTCTTGAATTGTTGACCCCATTGACAAGATTTTAAAGATGTTCTCATGCCTGCATCAATGTTTTATTTTTGTCATAAAGTATCAGCGTTATGGCGTGTCAGTGGCATCGACCTAAGCATAATAAATGGATTATGAGTGTTTTTTGTCCAATATTTTTTGAGCGCTGTGATTCACCTTTCAGTTTTCGGATCTGTACCGTCTTTGCTGGTCAAGTCATCATGCTTAATGTGTGCCATTACATTTAGCCATTTATGATATCTAAGCCATATTTAAGTTCTTATCTTAATTTTACCTTTTATTAAAGGAATGTGATTTTTTATGATAAGGATTTCTGAAATTAATTAAGTCTTCGTAAGTCGAAAGTGCCCTTTAACAACTTCAACAACAATTGAGACGCAACGCAACAAAACCAATAAAGTGGCATGTGCGCCCAGCGGAGAATCAGATCAACCTGAGCAGTCACCCAGTCTGATCAGACACTTCGCTGTGCGCTTTAAGGGCAGCTAAGGGTTTAAGACAGCTCCATGCGGACAGCGAAGACACTGATCAGACTTTGCGGATGCCCAGGCTGATCTGAGTCTTCACTGGACGCAGCTGCATGGATAGCTCCTTTTGTTATGAGATTGATTAATTGATTGATTGATTTATTGATTGATTTATTGACTGATTTTACCATTTTCGGTCGACATCTGAACAACACATTCGTATCACGAGATATTAAATAAATGATAATGAAATGAGATTAAAAAAGTAGGCCTAGGCAAGAGACAGAACAGGGGACAGGTGTTTTGAAGAGAGAGAGAGAGAGAGAGAGAGAGAGAGAGGGATAATGGTACCACTGGCAACCGTAAAACCCTGCACAGTATCGGCAGCCAATGGTGCCATTGGCAACCGTTGGTACCACTGGCAAAATTGTCACTGTCACCACTGGCAGTTCTTTGGTAGAGCCAATGGCGCCAATGGTACCACTGGTAGAGCCGATAGCGCCTATAGCACCATTGCAGAGCCAATATTTTTCTGTGCTTAGAAATTTTTAGTTTTTCTAATTTTCTTTCATTATTGTGGGGAAAAATTCTCCTATGTCAACTCGAGTGTTTATGATGGGTTCAGTAAATTGCCATATTGAAGGACGCAAATTTCCCGCCATGGTAATTTTTCCCACGCCCTAAGTTGTCTGCAGTATTGGCAGCCAATGGTCGGCAATGCTGGTTTCAATGGTAGAGCCAATAGTGCCAATATTGAAACTCAGAGCGTCATTGGCATGTCAATAGTGACATTGGCAAAACCCCGAACGCAACCAGTATTGGTTTTTACGTCACACATAATAGATGCAACGTCACACTGGTGCTTCATCCAATCGATTACTAGATTATTTATATAACTGAGGGAAAACCGATAGGCCTAGTGGAAGTCACAAGCTGTTTTGCAGAAAGACTCCGTCTCTCCGTCAGCCTTTGTCACGGTGCATAACCATATCGGACGCTATCTGTGAAAATCTGCGTTACTTGACTCTATCTGTGAGTGCTACGGACTCTATTTGTTACTTGCCATGGACGCTTCGGCGATTCAGTCGAAGAAAAAGGGACAAAGCGTGTAAGTACTGGGTTTCATGGTTTCCACGGAACGCATACCTTATTTTTCCTAATATTTCCGTCGATATTATTCAGCTAGCGTTGTTCAGTGCTTGTCATCAGTGAAATCAAATGCAGCGTGATAGTGCAGGAGCGTACATGGCCCATGAAAACAAAGAAAAACTCAGTGTTTTTATCAGAAGGTAATGAATTTTGTCCTTAATTTACGAAGATAATTATGTTCTTGATAATTTACACATGTTGTTAGGTGCATAAATAAAATCTTTACGTTAATATCAATGTTTAAAGGACACCACCCATTCTTTTTAATGTTCCGGATTCTATTTGTGTCCCCAAAATAATGTAATTTTATGCCAACGGACAGATGTTGTCCTCAAGGCAACGGACTATACTTGTGAGCAGCGGACCTTACTTGTGATGTTTTTTTTTTCAGCCAAAACGTCGTAAAAGATCAAACTTGTGCTTGCATCAGCCAAAACGGCAAAGGCTAAGTCCCGAATTTGAAAAAAAAGTCCTGCGGCGCATGCTCAATTCGTGTCCACAGTAGATTGCCAAAATAAGGCCATGTCACCCACAACGATTTACTCAAAAGATGTAAAGGAAGTTGACAGTGCTCTCTCCATTTATGGGTTTCTTTGACCTAACATCATGCATATAGTTACATCAACCTATAAATGTTGGTCATAATACACCGCAACTCTAGTTTGTACTTATAACTACATGTATTCTATTCATTCTATTCTATCCCATAATCTTACTAGGTCGTTGGTGCACCACAGGTGACTTCGAAACAATCCCTTTCCACCTTGTCCCGTCTTCAGCTGCCCTAGCCCGCTGGCAAAATCCATTCCTGTCTACTCCTTGATGTTGTCTTCCTACCTCCTCCTCCGTCCATCCCCTCCCCTTTCACTGTGGCCCGAAGAATTATCTTTGCTAAACAAGAAGACCTCGAGACCTGGCCAAACCACCCCAGCCCCCGCCTCCCGACCAGCGTCAGGAGCCAATCATATTCTCCAATGGGTGCTTGGGTCTTCCTGCGAACCTCATCATTGGTTATATGGTCCTTGTACGAAATGTTCAGTAACCTTGGGTAGCATTTCATTTCAAAGGCCTGCGTTCTTTTCTCTAACTATACTGGCAAGGCCCACGATTCACAGGCATACAGAAATATGGAAATGACAAGGGAGCGTATAAGTTTCACCCTTGATCCAAGAGACATGCCGCTATCTCCAAATTGGTTTCCGGGGTGGTCGGGTGGTGCGAAGGTGCTGTGTGTATCTTCCAGTGCCGGGGCGTCCTACTTATTTGAATAGTAGTAGGGCAAGGGCTTACTGTGCTTTGCAGTAGGTGCGGGAGCAGGTTGTTTGGACATTTTTTCTCTCGTCTATCATTCACTATTCTTTCTCCCTCTCTTTGGGAGACGGCCTGATATAGACTGAAATACTGTCTCAAAGGGCCGTTAAACCCAAAACAACCAACAACCAACCAAATTGGTTTCAGCTTGGTAAGAGCTGAAGTAGGTTGTGCAATCCTTGAGAGAACCTCCTGTTTTGAGCCATCATCTGAGACAACAGACCCAAGGCATTTGAAGCTGCTTACAGTACCCAGCTTCTGCCCTTTTACCTTGATCTCCCTCTGGATGCCATCTGCGCTGTTCGTCATCAGTTTGGTCCTCTCAGCACTGATCTCCATTTTACACCTTGTGCAGGTTTGGTCGAGACTTTCAACTACAGCCTCTAGTTTCTGCTCTTTCTCAGCTAGAGCGTCTATGTCATCGGCAAACCACAGATTGGCAATGTCTCTTCTGCCGCCCGTCATCGGCAAACCGCAGATTGGCAATGTCTCTGCCGCCCATGCCAACTCCACCCCCCGCCACATTTTTCCAGAGTATCAGACATGATCCTTTCGAGAAAAAAAGTTGAAGAGGGTGGGTGACAGAAAGACATCCTTGTCTTACTCCAACTGTTGTTCTGAACCATTCTCCTGTGCTGCTATTGATCAGGACTGCACTTGTAACCTTGTCGTACAGCTGCTCAATGGTGCGAACTAGACCTGCACCGACATTGCACCTCCGCATGGTGGCCCATAAGGCTGCATGCCATACCCTGTCAAAGGCTTTTTTGAAATCAAGGAAGACACGGCACAGATTCTGCGGATGTTGGAGATACTTTTCACACAGGACTCTAAGGCTGAAGATCTGTTCTGTGGTGCTCCTTCCCGCTCAGAACCAAGCCTGTTCCTCAGCGATTATCTCTTCGGCTTGTGGTTTAAGCCTGTTCAAGATGACTTTCAACATGACTTATAACTGCATCTGCAAAAAATATGTATACGCGCGTGCGGCGCGTATTGAAACGTTGATTAATTTCTTCGGCTTTGGGGTGACCAAAACCCTCTGAAAAGTTTTAAAAAGTGTGCAAGAAGAGGAATCAATCAATCATGAACGATATCTAAATAGAAATCTGCCTCGTGTTGATACCATTTTCGAATCACTAGACAAATGTAGGCCCATGCTTCTGAAGCACAGATAGTTTCCGATGATATTGGTAGATAGAGTCCTGTGTGAAGCACGATTAGCCGCAAAAAGAGTCTTGTGCCAGGCGCAAATAGCATCCGGTGCCATTGTAAAAGGTAAAAAAATCCGGTTTTCTTCAAAAAGGAGATATTCTTTCAACTCAGAGCCTTACAAAATTTTAAATTCATTCATTAGGGGCAAACTTATACAACCGATCTGTTTTCTTTCCATTGCGTTCGCAACTGATCGGCGTTCAAAGTGGACACACTCTTCAAAATTGTCAAATCTTGACCTTCATTCCAGCTTGTAGACTCGAAAGTAAATACGAATTAGGCATAACAGCTATAGATAATGGAAAACACGGATGTCTGATGTTCCGTGCACCGTATGCCCCATAAGAAAATGTGTTGTTTACAATTATATTAGAGTTTATTAACACCCACCCTTACCTCGTTTTCCATTTTGGGACGGATAGAATCCTAAACTAACGCAAATAGACTCCGAAATACACAGATAGAGTCCAGTTTTCACAGATAGCGTCCGATATGCACCGTGTTTGTCGTTTCTAGACAGTTGTAAAGCTTGCTAGCTACATCACGTGTGCACCCGACCTAGAAATATAATGCGTGTCACCAATAAAAAGATGCCGAGAAGCCGCAGTTAAAAGGTAAGGGTTGTTTTTTTCTTCGAGTTGTACGGCCTTCTAGCCGAATATTCTGACGGCCATCATAGGAATTTTTTTTTGGAATTCAGACGCGTGTTGCCATGGAAGTTGCGGCGGAAGTTCAGGAATTTATTTTCGTCCAATAAAAATGCCAGCGTCTCGTTTCTCCATAGAAAGAAAAACGCCGACCGGAAATTCAGTGACACAAAAATTTCGAAGCCTTAGTGGTACGGGACAGAATAGAATAGAACAGAAATACGCCTAAATCGTAAAGCAACCAACACTCGTTGTTTGCCGCCTTCGGCGGCAAACAACTCGTTGGTTGGTTGCTATAAATATGTGTAGTTAGGATATGTGTTCGCATTACTGCAAATAACTCGCTGTAAGAGGTCCCAACAAAGTAAAGAAATGGAAATCACATTGGTGACGATGTTGCTGTTTACTGGGTGTCTGGCTGATGAGCCAAGGACGAAATATTTTTCGAAAGGACTGAAAGTATTTTCTCACCTTATTGCCACTGATCTGGAAGAGGACGACTTTTTAGAGATAATGAGCTACATTGGTTCAAGATTTCATCACAAATGCTATGACGTAGTTAACAATAACAATTACTGTGACGACAGATTGCAAACTCTACTGGAGACTAGTTACCAACATGGGAAAGAGATACAAAGGCTATCAGTAAAACAGGTTGACGATAAAGAACAATTAAGGAACGAAATATCTCAGATAAAAATTGATTTATCTGCAAAAATTGACAATGCCAGCAAAGTGAAAAATGACGACATACAGGAAGCTATGGTGGAACAATACAATGAGTTTAAGCAAGCATTCTGTGATCTGGAGACTTTCGACACTTGTTTATCTGGTGAGTGTTGTGTCAATCAGGAATTTTCTTTTCCAAATCTTGCAGTAGGAAAAACAGCATGGCAAAGCAGCGACTTCTTTTCAGATACAGGAAAGGCTTCTGCAGCAGTTGATGGAAATAGAAATGGCGATCTTCATAAAGGAAATTCTTGTTTTCACACAAAAAGTGAAAGTCACCCATGGTGGATGGTCGATCTTGGAGCAGAGGAACAAATTGGCCGAGTTGTGATGGTAAACAGAGGGGATGGCAGTTATACAAGACTGAGAAATGTTGTCGTATCTGTTAGCTTGGAAAAAGACGGGGACGGCGTTACATGTGGAACCTTTAGAGGACCTGGTGGCAAAGGACAAGTGATAACGATTAAGTGTTCAGAGCAGATAAGGGGACGTTTTGTTAAACTTACTATGAATTCTTATGACTTCTTCCATTTGTGCGAAGTTGAAGTTTACCGCCAATGACATATTCAGTTCTATCTTTATTATTTTGAATTAACCAATTAATGCCTAGGATGGATACAGCTTGGCGTGTGGAACCTGCGTATGGCCAAGTGGCAAAGGACAAGTCATAATTATTACGTGTAGAGGAAATAAGGGGACGTTTTGTTACACTTAAACTGAATTCTAATAACTACTTCCATTTGTGCGAAGTTGAAGTATTATAACATAATGCCCTTTCACGACTGCTCTGTATGAATGAAATAATGTTGAATGTACGTAAAATGTTATACCACTGAATTATTGTTAAATGACTAAAGTATTGTTAAGGGTTTGTAAAGATAACTGTGTTGGTTTAAATAGGAAGAAGAAACAAGCATAATATATTCACTTTATATTATTAAAATTGTCATTTCTATAACTTTAGCATAGAAGCTGAAATGTACTTCTTAATTAATTAAAATAATCATCTTAAATGCCTTGATTGATAGTATGAAAGTGTACTCTTCTAAATAGTAGGTTTAGGAACAGTTAAAAGTTTGCATACTTTGATAAATACATGAGTTTATTATTGTTGGAGTCCATTCAAATCAATGGGACACCGTTCAAGTCAGAGTAAACATCAGGCCTTTGGAATTTGATGACAAATGTCATATGAGTTTTGGTCAACTTTTAAAGGTCAGATGATTCTGCGCTGTTCCACAGATGTTTGGCAGGTGTTAGGAATATTTTAAGTTCAATTTGCATACTTGTCAATAATTAGGGTGTTCTGTTTAATATTTCATCAGAAACCCTAGTACATGTTATCATTATTGTCACTCACAGAGTGCTTCGACATTTTAAAAGAATGTTATTCTACCCTAATGATTGACTTGATATTTAAATATAAGTAACATGATTGATGCTTTGTGCAAACAACAGGTGAGGTGTTTTTGCGTTATGAAATGTATTGGAATGTTGTGGAATGTGTTTACTTGTACTGAATGGTATGCTGAAATTGCATAATTTAACAGGTGTTTATTATTGTTTAATTATCAAACTGTTTATTGTTTTAATTCTCACAGCTGTGCTTACATGTTTTATTGGAATTGTTTTAAAATCTGTCATATATGATAAGTATTTTCATAAGCATGCCAATCAAACTCTAGTGCATGTTTGGGGTTATGCAGCTGCAGAATCTTTTGTTAACATTCTTTAAGTTCATTGTGCATTTTCACACGTAATTAAGGGGTTCAAGCTTATAGTTCAGTCATCAAAATAATGACAGATAATTTATATTTTAAACCGTTTTTGGCAACTGTTTAGGTGTGTGCGTGAGAGCTTGGATGTCTTGAAAACGTATATATAGTTTCAGGCTGACCATACTCATCAGTTCAGTTCAGTACTCATGATTTAGTTCAGTTCAGTTCAGGTTTTGTGTTGTCTTGAGCAACCTACTGTTCTCATTTGATTCAGCGAGCTTTTTGGGTTGTCTGATTATTAAAATGAAATATTAAAAACTGTTAGAAACTTTAGAAGTCTTTATTTTACTTGTTCACAAAAGCGAAGTACTGAAATTGAAAAAGAAAAGCTATACGAAAATTAACAATAAAATACAAGTTATCTTACAGTATACCGCCAGTGACATATTCAGTTCTATATTTGTTCCCTGGAATTAACCCATTAATTAGGGGCCCGGATAGCGTAGTGGATAGAGCACTCGCTTTCCATCTCTGCGGTCCGGGTTCGATTCCCGGCGTCGTCATGTGGGAGGGTAGTGGTCGCCCGTCCGAGGTCGGTGGTTTTTTCGGGTACTCCGGTTTCCTCCACCAGTGTAGGACAACAAATGCCAACATCCGTGTCATCGAGAGTATTTAAATAAGTTCGCGTGAGCTTTCAATGCAATCGATGTAAAATAAATAACGTTTACAACCCATTAATGCCTAGGACGGATACGGCTTGGCGTGTGACAAGGAGGCAAAGGGTAATGCAGCAGTTAGTTACTTGTTAGAGAAAATACGGGAACGTTTTTATTAAACTCACTATGAATTCTACTAACTACTTCCATTTGTACGAAGTTGAGGCTTACCGCCAATGACATCTTTAGGTCTATCTTTGTTGTCTTGAATTAACCCATTAATGCCTAGGACGGATAAGGCTTGGCGTGTGGAACCTTCGTAAGACCAGGAGGCAAAGGACAGGTGATAACGATTACGTGTTCAGAGGAAATAAGGGGACGTTTTCAAGGGCGTAACCTAGGACAATAACTTATATGCACGAACATGTTTTATACTCCTTTAGGGCCAGAATAAGAGTTTAGCTCCAGTGATATTTCATGAAGTCGTGTCTGTTTGCAGTTACCACTGAAATCTTGTCCCAGTTACATAATATCAGCATCATTTAATATGCAGGTGCGTGTTGAAATTTTGTTAATCTGACAAAATTTCAATACAAACCTGCGTATTTGCGTACAGACAGTTACGCCCTTTTCAGCTGGCCTGAACGAAAGTTCCGGAAGAACTATTGTTGTCACCCTGGCGTCGGCGTCCGTGTCAGCGTCCACCTCCGGATTGGATGATTTGGTTCAAGATTTTTTAAAGATATCTATGATATCTCCTTAACACATGGATGGATTCTTTTGGGGACATATCATACAGATCTTTAAAAAATCTTTAACCAAAACATTTAAGGTGGGACACACGTAAAGGATGGCGACATGAATAATGTGCATCGCGGAGAACGCAACATCCTTATTATTCATCTGTATCGTAACATGGCAGATGGAACAGCAAACAGTCTAGACTCTGATTAGCCTGCTCTCATTTTGTCTGTAATGTTTGCTGAGACTTATTTGTCCCAAAACTTAGAAGTTTTACGGTAACTTAGGAGAGAGTCGGGTAATTTCGGACAGCGGGTAAATTCGGACAGTGACATTGTTTCTTTATATATCAGTTGTTTGGAACTAAATAAAAAATAACTGGCCAAACAGTGAAAAGCCTGATGAGACTGCTCATTATGAGCCGTCTCATCTGGATTTTCACTGTTTGCAATGGTATGTCCGAATTTACTCCCATGTCCGAAGTTTCACGACTCTAGCCTATTCAAAACGGTAACAAACAAATACAATTAGAACACCGCTCTGTCAAATCCGTGATTCGCGGTGTTCTGATTGATGCGAATAGTGCGTGATGTGCCCCAGTAAAACTTGCATATTATAAATTCAGAAAGAAGATCTTACTACACGGCTTATTGTAATAATGAAAAATGTAATATGAATATAAATATAAAGTTTAGAAATATCATATTGCCCAGCTCGAATCCGCTTTCTTTTGTGTGTTTCTTCTTAGATTTAATTCATCATCGCGAATAAGGCTACTTTTGTGACACCGAAACTGCAGCGTCAGGGGCTTGGATCCCGGTGCATTTGTGGAAAGGTGTTAGTTCAGAAGGATGTGGATATGACTGCCTTTTAAGTGGATTGAAATAGAACGCCCTATTTAAGTATTAAAAGAAATAAAGAATAGTAATTTATAACCTGACTATAATTCAGTTACACACCCAAAGTTTACAATTATTTGAATGAAAATAAAAACATTAAACCATAAAGATTCCCTCGAGTAGTTTTTGTAACGTCTAGATTGCGACACAGCTCTGTCTTTTTTTTCAAAGAGGAGACCAATTTATGACCTCCTGTTTATTTCCCTTGGCAATGAAACTCTTTCATTAAGGAGATTGTTCTTTAAGGAAAGAAAAAATGCTTCTAGTGGAGCAAATTCTTTTACGAAGTTTAAGAGTAGACTCCCTTTTGGAAGGGCAGCAAAAATAAAAAGGTAAGCTACATGTGACCGTTTGTGCAAGATCTGGGGCCGTATTCATAAAACGATTTAAGTGGTTGCCATGCTGTTGCTAAGGCTAAATTTCTTTGGAGGAGATTCCCTACAACTATGAAATTTGGTCTGGAGGAACAGTCTTACAAAGACTGTTCCTCCAGACCAAATTTTATAGTTGTAGGGAATCTCCTTTATAGATATTTAGCCTTAGCAACCGCATAGCAACGACTTAAGTGGCTTTATGAATACGGCCCCTGGCTTCTGTCAGCGTGGTCGCTCAGGTAAAATCCTTACAAACATAGGATTGTTACCAAGACAAACACAAACATGGGATTTAGCTAACTACAAAAACTAACATCAAAATGAAGAAAGATCAAGTTAACATACATATGCAGTACAAATTCTGCAGAACAATTACCAGAAGCTGGCAATGCCTTCTCAATATCTTTATATAACTCAACACGATTCTAAGTTTCCCATCGTATTAGTCAAAGAAATGCAGGAGTATCTAAACTAGTGTAAGTTCTAACATGCGCGCTTAACATTTATAATAGACTGCAAATAAAAAGTGAAAGGGCACAGTTCCTTTTGACAATGATACATGAAAGAATCATATAAATAACGTCGTAATGGTCACCGCTGAGGAAGCTTTATTGGAGTCATATCACAAGATTTAATACTATTTCGTATTTTAAGCTAACAGTTATCTATTATGCAGTGGTTGTCTTAACAAGAACATCTTAAGAACCCCACGAGTACATATCTTAGACAAATCAGAATCATGACTTCCTAAAATAAATTTGAACTTATTAAACGCATCCATTGAACTAAAGGATGGAAAACATTTTTCAATTTCAGTGAACATAATCCTTCTCTTCCTATTAATTTGGGCACAGTTTAAAATAAAATGCATTTCATCTTCAACTCCATGGACATATTCTGCTTTCAAGAGTAACTTTTTGAAAACGACTTTCTTCAATTTACAACTTACTATAATTACTTATTCAAATTTTAGCAAAGATGCTGATGGTTTTCTTATCAATATCTGTTAGAAGGTATTTTTCAATTTCAATTTCAGTATCACTTTTAAGAGTTCTGTAAGTTCTCAAATTGTTGCCGTTTGAGTTTCCTTCATCATTGAAATAACGTTTTTATTTGCCGAAAAACTGTATGTCTATTAGACAGACTTTACAAACAGCCTTCGTTAGTGTGACCTTACCAAATGTTGACTAAAGTTCCCAAATGTTTTTGCCGAATATTTCCCTGACAAGCTATGTCAAGATTCGGCCAAAATTTGAAAGTGCATTGACACGGCTGTAAATAATATTTGGTTTAAACAATGTTTTATTTCTTCTTTTGTACAAATCATATTCACACATACATATAATGTTAGGATCGGAAAACAAAATCCAGGAACTTATAGGTATCCTCTCCTACTCTCCTAAATAATATTTGATCTGTAGTTCGATGTTTATAACCTAACTAGCACACCATACGTTATGCATGCGGAAAGTTGAATACAATAATTATTGTACTTCTTCATTCAGATGCGCCCACAATAACCCCTAGTTAACTATGTATAGACAAGGGCTGTTACGAAACGAAAAAGAGCTGTTTCGAAACGAAAAAGAGTGATAGTTATCAAACGATATGCTGACCAGGTTATTTGGTAACTATGACTCTTTTTCGTTCTTGTATATACGTAGTTAACTAAGTGTGACAATTGTTGTAATCAACATACACACGCTCTTGCTACACCAATAGAGTTTTGGCTGTTCTAACAAGCATATGACACCCTTCAGTGAAGTGCTCCTTGCTTTGCATTACTGTTAATGAAAAAGAAAACGTGTTTTTTTTCGTATAATGTTATGTCTTGTCTAGGACATAAGAACATTTAATGCAGTTTCATCGTTTTAGAGAGAGAGAGAGAGAGAGAGAAAGAGAGAGAGAGAGAGGGAGAAAGCAAAACCCCGTTTGCACTTAGGAGCAAACGGACTTTACAACAAATCACGAGAGAAGACGGGTCTTAAATCGGTACCAAGGTCTTGGAGGCCGTGGAAAGGCTTCGCTACAAAGTACTTTGGTATGCATATCACTAACATAATTTTCTCTGAAAAGTATGATTAGAATTTCGGCTATTACCAAAGGTTATTAAACAGTGCCTACAAAAGTGTGCCATATCAGCCGCCTGAGAAAAGACGAGCAATAAATTTTCTCGCAACCGGCCATGTCCCGTTTTTGTTTCACTAATTCTGGTCCAAATTCCAATATAGAATGTATTTTGGTTAAACGTAATTTTACAACATTTTAGAAAATTGTCTAAATACAAAATATTAGAATTATAATAAAATCTTATATAAAATAATTCCCCGAGACAAACATTAAAGTATCTTCTGAGGCAAACACATTTTCACTAATAATGCTTCCTCCTTTTTATATCGAGAACAAGAAGACAGGTGTATCTGCTAAGTTTTGGGGAGATATGTTTATTCTCTCAGCGTTTGTATTGATCAAAACAACATCATACGCATTTGTAAAGAGGATGTTTTCTGATATTTATCCAGAGTAAACTTCAACTTCGCAGATATGCATTGGATCGATGCTTTTCATATAAATTTTAACGTAACGTCCCTGGATTGGGTTAGAGCATTTTACTTCAATGATCTGTCCATTACTTGCCGGTCCTGGGAAAGTTCCACACTCATTTCCATCGTTATAAGACACTGAGCTTACAGTTATGACAAGATTTCTAAGGTAGCTTCCACAACAATCGCCGCGATTAAATATTACAACCCTGCCGACTTGTTTTTCGGATCCAAGATCCACCTTCCACCAGTCGAAGTTTTTGTTAGTGGTGTGAGTACAGGAGCCATGTTGCCAATTAGAATCTCTGTTTCCATCGACAGCCTTTGTGGCTTGTCCTCTGTTCGAAAATGCGTTGCTGCTTTGCCAAGCTATTTGTCCTAAAGCAAAATTGGTGAAGGCGTACTCAGCCTTGATGCAACAATCACCGGACAAGCAGCTTTTGTAAGACGGCAAATCACATAGTTTCTTTGTAAAGTCATTATTCTTTGTCAGAGCTGCACTCATTATGTCTTCCTTCAGAATCTTTATTTCTGTATCATGTTTTTCTAAGACTTTGATAAGTTCATCGTTGTCGAAAATGTGTCGATGAAACCGTGCACCGAGATAATCCATGATCTCTAGATAGTCGTTTTCCTCCAAGTCCATGGCCATAAGGTCGTTAAAAACCTGATGTCCCTTAGACGGTATCATACATGCTACAGAGGTCACATACAGAAGAACTGCAACAAAATGCATTTTCATCGTTCTAATGTTTATAATAACGATTGTGTCTTTATAAATCCTCTGAAGGAAACGTTATACGAGTTAGACGTTTAATCAAAACGCAGATATGTCAGGTGGCGAATACGACATTATTTGTAAGTGTTAAAGTGACATTCTCAGCTGTAACATCTGAGCATTCCAGTAGGCATACTAAATTGAAACAAAGTTGAATCAAAATCTGCATATACATTTAGTGTATGCAGTCTATGCCATGAGCCCTCTCCATTGTTTTATCAAGGAAATTTGATTATAAAATTTTATGTGATGTTAAGTAGAAAATAAGGCAATGATCAGGAATTTGAAAATACAAGCAGATCTCATATCCTGCCCTCAAAACCCAAACGGGAGGAAGTATATGAGCCGCGACACGACAAAACAAACAATGTGGTAGTGCGCCCAGCGCAGATTCAGATCAGCCTGGGCATCCGCTACCCTTTAAGCGCTTAGCAAAAGGTCTGATCAGACAAGGCGGATGCCCAGGCTGATCTGAGTCTGCGTTGGGCACACAACCACTTTGTTGGTTTTCTCGTGTCGCGGCTCATATACATAAACTGACAGCAGTTCACGGAAAGCACGCATGTTTTTACCATACATCGGCATGACGGCCGTCTTGGTCATGTGACCACAACCATTTACGCAAACTTTTGTTCTCCGATTCACAGAGGCTCCATACGACATTTTGCCTCAGTAAACGTCGGAGAAGACTCTGAAGATCTGGTCCCAGAATTACAATCATTTCTTAACTTTAATGTATGAAATTTCAAGGTAATGTTCGACACGTTTGTTCTTATGATTATTTTGACAGTTTATGCTTTTAACCCGTTTGGGATGGACTTAATCAATGAAAAGAAACTACTTCGAGACCTGCTTATTAAATGCTAGCTTTCATTATATAAAATTACCTTCCTTAAAGTTATGGTCACCTGAACTTTACGGAATAATGGTAGTCCTGGAATCTGGCACTCAAAACGTTTCTTGTACTAATTTTATTGATTGTATATATCACTTTCTATACCAAAGTCTTCAACATTTTCCAAGAAATCTCATGTTATTGCATTTACTCAGATGAAATACCAGAAAGCATTTGATTGTGCTGTAACAAGGTAAAGACCAACCCAGAGTCACCATTTGAACAAACATGCACATTTCTGTGTACTCATTGTTGTTTAACAGTTTACCAAATGTTGGCATGGTGGTCATGTCATTCATGTGACCAAGACTGTTTGAACAAATTTTCATTCCGCAGACATTGGAGACTCCAACTGAAATTTGATACCAGCCAACAAAAAAGCTTTGGAGGAGAAGATATTTAAACTGTTGAAATAAGAGTGACCTTGGTCAAAGATTGGATAGATAGATAGATAGATAGATAGATAGATAGATGTTGAAATAAGAGTGACCTTGGTCAAAGATTGGATAGATAGATAGATAGATAGATAGATCTTCACCTCTTGTATAGATAGATAGATCTTCACCTCTTGTATACCTACTCAGAAATCTTCATTTACTCATTTTTTGATTGTATGTACCTAGTTTACAAGTCGTTAAAAAATTTCCAAGATGATTTATGATCTAGCATTTTCCAGGAATCAAATGTGAACTTGCCGTGAAAATGTCGGGGTCCACCCAAAATTATCATTTGATCAAAGTTGATAGAACACGAGTGCTTAATGATACATACTCATCGACCACTTACATTTAATCGATTTTCCGCAACCGGCCACTTCCATTTAATCGATTTTCGCTACTTACATTTAATCGATTTTCCGCAACCGGCCACTTCCATTTATTCGATTTCCCACAACCCCACAAACATTCTTACAGTTCTACTTTCAACATATAATGATCTTGCAATCGGGTAAATGTGATAAAGCATTTGTTATCAATGCTTCTTTTTAACTAAGGGAAAAACAAATACTAATCCGGAAATGAGAATCTGAAACCGGGAACTAGTTCCTTGTTCCTAATTTGTTTATCCATCATCGTTTGAAAACGGCAAATCAAGAACCGGGATGAAGGAACCGAGGGCCAGGAACCGGTCACCCGGAACAAGGAAGCAGGAATGAGGAACCTGGAACCAGGAACCGGTCATCGACCGTTAAGTACGTTCCTGGTTCCCGGTTCCTGGTTCCTGGTTTCCGGTTCCTGGTTCCCGTTTCCTGGTTCCCGGTTCCCAGTTCCCGGTCTCCGGTTCCCGGTTCCTGGTTCCCGGTTCCTGATTCCCGGTTCCAAGTTCCCGGTTCCTGGTTCCCGGTTCCTGATTCCTGCTTCCTTGTTCCGGGTGACCGGTTCCTGGCCCTCGGTTCCTTCATCCCGGTTCCTGATTTGCCGTTTTCAAACGATGATGGATAAACAAATTAGGAACAAAGAACTAGTTCCCGGTTTCAGATTCTCATTTCCCGATTAGTATTTGTTTTTTCCCTTAGTCAAAAAGAATCATTGATAACAAATGCTTTATCACATTTACCCGATTGCAAGATCATTATATGCTTTACACAATGTTACATGTCAGATCAAATATTATCGTGCCAACTATTTAAAAATAAGAATTGTTCAAAAAGGAAACGGGCACTCTTATCCGATTATTTTGTGCTTTCATTTCTCACTTACAAAGTTGAATTCATTGTTATTAAAACATAACATTTACTTGGTGGCAACATCATCTTATGCCTTATAACATGTCATATGTGAAAAAAATATTCATGCAACTTTATTTAAACCGCCTTTTGTTCTATGAGGAACCGGGAACTGGTTCCTTGTTGCCGATTGGACATTTTCAAACAATGATGATGGATATACAAATAAGGAACAGGCAGCTAGTTCCCGGTTCCCGATTCCGAGTTCCCGATTAGTATTTGTGTTTTCTTTGAGTTACAAAGAAACTTTTATAAGAACAAATGACTTGTCACATTTACCTGATTGCAACATGTTATATGTCAGAACAAATATAAGTGTGCCAACTACATAATAATCAGTATTGTTCATAAGAAACCGGGAGCTGGTTCCTTGTTGGCCGCCGGGCCGGGTAGCGCAATCGGTAGGGCACCTGACTCAGAAGTCAGAGGTCCTGGGTTCGAATCCCGGTCTGGCCACATATTATCGTTTCCGCTGATTCAAGAAGGGCAGTTGTCAGTTACTGGCGAAAGTATGTGCACTTAGTACTGGTTAACCGCTTAGGAGGTTTAAGCCTGCCCAGGAATAGTGTGGTTAGGTTAACTGACCGTCCCGACATGACCTTAGTTGTTTACCGTGGACGTTAAGCATCAAATCAACCAACAACCAACCTTGTTGGCCTTATGCAGTTCTCTCAGATTGATGAGGTTTTTCCAAATATGGAACAAGGAACTAGTTCCCGGTTCCCGATTCCCGATGCCCAGTTGCCGATTATATTGTGCTTTTGTTTCTTACTTACAAAGTTGAATTCATTGTAATTAAATCATTATATTTACTCGGTGCCAACATCATCTTATGCCAAATATCATTTCATATTTCAAAAATTAATTATTCATTCAACTTGATTTAAACCGCTTTTTGTTTAATAAGTAACCGGCAATGGTTCCTTGTTGCTTATTTGCCGTTTTCAAACAAAGATGATGGATAACACAAATAAGGAACAAGGAACTAGTTATGTCAGAAAAATATTGATGTCCCAAATATTTGATAATCAGTTTTGTTCATAGGGAACCGGGAATTGTTTCCTTGTGACATATAACATGTTATAAGGAATGTGATGATGTTGCAATCGAGTAAATGTAAAAAGTCACTTCTTATCAATGCTTCTTTGTAACTAAGAAAACAAATCTAATCGGGAACTGGGAATCGGGAACCGGGAACTAGTTCCTTGTTCCTCATTTGTATATCCATCATCATTGTTTGAAATCGGCAAATCGGCAACAATGAACCAGTTCCCGGTTCCTTATTGAACAAAATGCGGTTTAAATCAAGTTGAATGAATAATTAATTTTTGAAATATGACATAATATCAGGCATTAGATGGTGTTGCCTCCGAGTATATATGATGCTTTAATTAGAATCAATTTAACTTTGTAAGTAAGAAACGAAAGCACAATGTAATCGGCAACAGGGCATCGGGAATCGGAAACCGGGAACCGGGAATTAGTTCCTTGTTCCTTATTTGGAAAATATCCTCATCAAACTGAGCGAACTGCAAATGAGGAAAAAGGAAACAGTTCCCGGTTCCCTATGCACAATACTGATTATTACATAGTTGGCGCAGCGATATTTATTCTGACATATAACATGTTGTATAAGGCAAATAATGATGTTGCAATAGGGTAAATGCAATAAGTCATTTGTTCTTACAAATGCTTCTTTGTAACTAAAAGAAAACACAAATTCTAATCGAGAACTGAGAATCGGGAATCGGGAATCGGGAAATAGTTGCCTGGTACTGATTTTTATACCCATCATCTTTGTTTGAAAACGGCCAATCGGCAACAAGGAACCAGTTCCCTGTTCCCTATAGAATGAAAGGGGGTTTAAATAAGGTTGCATGAATAATTGTTTTTGACATATTACATATTATTTGGCATAAGATGATTTTGCCACAGACTAAATGTGATGCTTTTATTACAATTAATTCAATTTTGTAAGTAAAAAAATGAAAGTACAAAATGACCGGGAACTGGAATTCGGGGATCGGGAACCGGGAACTAGTTCCTTGTCCTTATTTGGAGAAAAATCATCAATATGAGAGAACTGCAAAAGGGCAACAAGGAAACAATTTCCGGTTGCTTATGAACAATACTGATTATTTTATATTTGGCATATTAATATTTGTTCTGATATATAACATGTTGTAAGGCATATAATGGTGCAATCGAGTAAATGTGAAAAATCACTTCTTATCAATGCTTTTTTGTGACTAAGAAAAAAATCCAAATTGGAACTGAGAATCGGGAACCGAGAACTAGTTCTTGTTCCTTAGTAGTATATCAATCATCATTGTTTGAAAACGACAAATCGGCAACAAGGAACCAGTTCCCGGTTCCTTATTGAACAAAAAGCGGTTTAAACCAAGTTGCATAAATAATTTATTTTTGAAATATGACATGATATTAGGCATAAGATGATGTTGCTACCAAGTAAATGTAATGCTTTAATACAATGAATTCAACTTTGTAAGTAACAAACGAAAGCCTAATATAATCGGGAACTGGGAATCGGGAATCGGGAATCGGGAACCGGGAACCGATAACTAGTTCCTTGTTCCTTATTTGGAAAACATCATCAGTCTGAGAGAACTGTAAAAGGCCAACAAGGAACCAGTTCTCGGTTCCTTATGGACAATACTGATTATTATATAGTTTGCACACTAATATTTGTGCTGACATATTTAAGGCATATAAAAATGTTGTAATCGGGTAAATAAGTCATTTGTTATCAATGCTTCTTTGTAACTTAATAAAAACAAAAATAGTAAGCGGGAATTGAGAATCGGGAACCGATAACTAGTTCCTTGTTCCTTATTTGTATATCACTCAGCAATGCTTGAAATGGCAATTCGGCAACAAGGAACCCGTTCCCGGTTCCTTATAAAACAAATGCCGGTTAAAATCAAGATGAATGAATAATTTATTTTTGAAATAAGACATGATATTAGGCATAAGATGATGTTGCCGGTTCCCAGTTCCTTATGGAACAAAAAGCGGTTTAAATTAAGTTGCATGAATAATTTTTTCTCTGATATTTGACAAATTTATAGGCATAAGATGATGTTGCCAACGAGTAAATGTGATACTTCTATTACAATGAATTCAATTTTGTAAGTAAAAATGTAAGCACAAAAAAAAAAACTCGGGAACAGAGAATCGGGAACTAGGAACTGGGAACTAGTTCCTTGTTCCTTATTTGGAGAAAAATCATCATTAGGAGAGAACTGCAAAAGGGCAACAAGCAAACAGTTCCCGGTTCCTTATGAACAAAACTGATTATCAAATACTTAGGACATTAATATTTTTCTTACATATAACATGTTGTAATGTGATGATGTTGCAATCGGGTAAATGTGAACATCACTTCTTATCAATGCTTCTTTGTAACTAAGGAAACAAATCTAATCCGAAATTGAGAATCAGGAACCGGGAACTAGTTCCTTGTTCCTTATTTGTATATCCATCATCATTGTTCGAAATCGGAAAATGGCAACAAGGAACCAGTTTCCGGTACCTTATTGAACAAAAAGCGGTTTAAATCAAGTTGAATGAATAATTAATTTTTGAAATATGACATAATATTAGGCATAAGATGATGTTGCCTCCGAGAATAAGTGAAAAACAAAAGCACAATATAATTGGCAACAGGGCATCGGGAATCGGGAACCGGGAACCGATAACTAGTTCCTTATTCCTTATTTGGAAAAAAAACTCATCGATCTGAGTGAACTGCAAATGAGGAACAAGGAAACAGTTCCTGGTTCCTTATGAACAATACTGATTATTATATAGTTGGCGCAGCGATATTTATTCTGACATATAACATGTTGTATAAGGCATATAATGATGTTGCAATAGGGTATATGTAATAGGTCATTTGTTCATATAAATGCTTCATTGTAACTAAAAAAAATATTCGGGAACCGGAAACTTGTTGCCTGAATCGGGAACTGGGAACCGGGAGCTAGTTCCTTGTTCCTTATTTGGAGAAAAATCATCACTAGGAAAAAAAAACTGCAAAAGGGCAACAAGGAAACAATTCCCGGTTCCCTATGAACAAAACTGATTATCAAACATTTGGGACATCAATATGTTTCTGACATATAACATGTTGGAAGGAATGTGATGATGTTGCAATCGGGTAATTGTGAAAAGTCACTTCTTATCAAAGCTTCTTTGTAACTAAGAAAAATAAATCTAATCGGGAACTGAGAATCGGGAACCGGAAACTAGTTCCTTGTTCCTTATTTGTATTAGCCATCATCTTTGTTTGAAAACAGCAAATCGGCAAACAAGGAACCATTCAGGCCCGGTTTCTTATTAAACAAAAAGCGGTTTAAATCAAGTTGAAAGAATAATTAATTTTTGAAATATGAGATGATATTTGCCACAAGATGATGTTGGCACCGAGTAAATATAATGTTTTAATTACAATGAATTCAACTTTGTAAGTAAGAAACAAAAGCACAATATAATCGGCAACTGGACATCGGGAATCGGGAACCGGGAACTAGTTCCTTGTTCCTTATTTGGAAAAACTCATCAATCTGAGAGAACTGCATAAGGCCAACAAGGAACCAGCTCCCGGTTTCTTATGAACAATACTTATTATTATGTAGTTGGCACACTTATATTTGTTCTGACATATAACATGTTGCAATCGGGTAAATGTGACAAGTCATTTTTGTTCTTATAAAAGTTTCTTTGTAAATCAAAGAAAACACAAATACTAATCGGGAACTCGGAATCGGGAACCGGGAACTAGTTGCCTGTTCCTTATTTGTATATCCATCATCATTGTTTGAACATGTCCAATCGGCAACAAAGAACCAGTTCCCGGTTCTTTATAGAACAAAAGGCGGTTTAAATAAAGTTGCATGAATAATTTTTTTTCACATATGACATGTTATTAGGCACAAGATGATGTTGCCACCAAGTAAATGTTATGTTTTAATTACAATGAATTCAATTTTGTAAGTAAGAAATGAAAGCACAAAATAATCGGATAAGAGTTCCCGTTTCCTTTTTGAACAATTCTAATTTTTAAAAAGTTGGCACGATAAGTTTTGATCTGACATGTAACATTGTGTTAAGCATATAATGATCTTGCAATCGGGTAAATGTGATAAAGCATTTGTTATCAATGCTTCTTTGTAACTAAGGGAAAAAACAAATTCTAATCGGGAATCAGGAACCGGGAACCAGGAACCGGGAAGCAGGAACCGGGAACCGGAAACCGGGAACCAGGAACCGGGAACGGGGAACCAGGAACCGGGAACCAGGAACCGGGAACGTACTTAACGTACTTAACGGTCATTTACAAACTAGTGTCGTATGTTCCATCAGACAAATGTATAGCATACTGCTGCTGAAAATATTTCAATGGGTACCGTTTATAATTGCCCCAAGCCTCTATATAAAAGCCTTTGTCAAAGGTGCGGCATCAAAACCTTATCTATTCAGTAATTAGCTTTTATTGGTCCAACTTTTCCCCATAAGTGCCTTGACAGCAAATACGATTGGGCCAGGTAATCTCATTATGCATATACCCCAGCAGGCATATGATACCGTAATGGTATCATTACGTTGCATCGACGTCACTACAACGTCATTTTGACGACATGTACCCGGTGGGATGTCGGTCAGGAGACCGGCTCGGCTTCCTTATTTTTCAACTGCACCCCACCAAAGTAATGGCGATGCGCTAATGGTAGTGGCGACATCTTTGAGAGCCTCAAATGGCTTATGCGACACCCGTGCTGCTCATGCAAGGCGTGTGAGCGATGTAGTCATGCAATGGAGTCCTGCATAGTAGAAAAGCAGAGAGGGGTATATGTTCCTGGCAAACATTTAGGTATTATGGGGGCCAAGTTGAAACGAGCTATGGGCCAACAAAAGACTATCCATGTTTTTCTTCTGTGCATGACTCCAGTTGCTGACATGTTATGTCCTTTCCTGCTCTACGGGGCTCTATGGGTAATGACGGCTTACCAACGTCTAGTGCACCCAGCTTAATTGTCTAACCTAAGCTGAGTCCACCTGTCAATCAATTACGGCATGTTCAGAATGAAAATACGCAGGACGATACCTTTAAGAAATCTGCAATAATTGCTGTAACAAAAATATCATCTCACTTTCCTTCCGGGTGTAAATCAGGTTAAAAAATTTCAAAATTTTTGTTGGAGGACTTACCATTATATCATCATCCTTCAGTCAAAAGATATTATGCTGCAAAGATAATCCTGATCAAATAATGTGGCCGTACTGTTTGCAATTCCTTCAGCAATTGTTTTGACACACTCGGATAGAAAAATAAAAAGAAAAAGAGCCGCGTCATGTGACTTCCAATAATGAGGCAATTTTGTCATGTAATATTCAGATCATCAAGGTAATAAAAAGACCTCACTGCTAACTATAGCTGGTGCCACTTCCATAGAAGGCTGAGATGACAAAGCGGAGGTTTTGGTCAGACTGCACTGTAGTGCAGTCTAAGCTGAGCATTTGCTTTTCACCATTGATTCATTGTTGCAAATCACATGATGTGGCAAAAAAATGGTTTATATTTGTCTACGCCCATGGGCGTAGACTATATAGTAATTGCTTTCGACACGGAAGTACAGCCATAAATTGCCCACAATGCAGTTTGACCTTAATGCAACTGTTCGCATATAAGTCGTGAGCGATAATCGGATAGACGTCTTTAGCGGTCAAATCAACTACCTCGCATATGGTATCACAAGGTAGCAGAATGTATCGTAAGATACGGTTGAATGAATAACTTGAGATTTTACGGCCTTTTAAACTGCCTTCAACCAGCGAATGGCATGATACCTACCACTTGCATTCGTGCTTGAAATCCATCAATGAAGATTTTAGGTCGGGTTACGAGGTATAAACAAAAGCTCTTTTTCTTTTTTATAGGTTTTTGTTGTTGCAATGGTTTAATTGATAAGCATCAACTATAAATGGTTGCTAGCCGTAGACCAAGCTTTTTGCGAAAGCTATACTTGTTTAGTATGATTACGATAATTGGAATTCAGAGCAGGCAAGGCTGTACAGTGAAGACCAATTTACACAATGACCACAATTCATCTAAACGGACCTAATTGTAAAAATAGTTTCGGTTTCAGGGGAAGTTACTTTGCCATTTTTATGTCCTCTTCCCTTTGTAAGGGGCCTGTAAGTCTAGAACCCATTTTGTAAAGGTTTAATTGTCCAGGCAAAAGAACAGGAAAACACAGAAAAGTTGTTTATTAAAAAATGAATGAGCGGGAAATCTGGGATTCAATTGCACATTGTCTTTCATTATCACCCTTACACCGTCCTGATGTGCCTGAAATAGTGTTGAAAAAAGGACGTAAAGTCCATCCATCCAACCATCAAAGTGACAGAAAATTAGCCTGCAGTTTAAGCTGAGCAGATTTTGGCAATGTGGCGTAATTGTTTTAGATATTATTTTGTTAGTCAAATGAGCTGATTTATTATCCCGTGAGGTGTCCAAGAATAAATCAATTGACCCGTGACACGCCCGGCGCAGACTCAGACCAATCTGGGCATTCATCCAGTCTGATCAGACTCTTTGCTAAGCGTTTAAATGCTAGCTAAAGATCTAAGCTACCTCCATGCGGACAGCGAAGACTCTGATCAGACTGGGCGGAAGCCCAGGCTGATCTGTCTGCGCTGGGCGCACAGCCAATTTGTTGGTTTTTGTCTCGCAGCGCGTTTTTACCCACATTCTCTTATTCATTTTGCAACTTTTGCACTTCTCTTTCCTTGAGAAAGCTTGGTTTCCGAATTGTTGATATTTTTGGGTGACTTCATGTTTTTTTTTATTTCTCTGCTCTACTTGGTACCAGGCTGATTCTGTGACCCTGTCATACTTTTGCTTTATCCTATCACCAGTAGTTTTCAAATCTTCCTTGTTTGTGGCGTCTTGCTGCATCTCTTGTTTCAAGGCAAAATTACCATCACAAATAAAGTATTATAGTACATCTTTTATGGGAAGCATGTATTTGCAACAATGATATGAGCATCAAAAGACACTTGATATTATTGCGATGTTGTGTGTCATTTTAAGTGTCATCCCAAAATGAGCCGCGACACAAAAAAAACCAACAAAGTGGCATGTGCGCCCAGCGAAGACTCAGGTAAGCCTGGGCAGCCGCCCAGTCTGATCAGAGTCTTCGCTGTCGGCATGGAGCTAGCTCAGACCCTGAGCTACCTTTTAGGTGCACAACGAAGATTCTGTGCTCAGACTGGGCGGATGCCAAGGCTGATCTGAGTCTTCGCTGGGCGCACATGTCACGTTGTTTGTTTTCTCGTGTCCCGGCTCAGAGATGGAATGACAGAGGAGGGAGTGGTTCGAGGATAAGTCCTGAATTTTTTCTTTCTTATTTATCAACGAAAACACATGTTGTGACCCCTCATTAGAACCGTCTCGTCGAGACGCTTCTGAGTAAAGGTCACAACAAATGTTTGTTTTTGCAAAAATATTGAAAATCCCTGTAACTCCATTAATCTGGAGCACTGAATTTTATTTAAGAGTATGAAGGCACCTATAAAATGATTTGTTTTATTTATGAGCATTTGTATCCCTTCTATAATAATAATGTTACTCTTAAGAGTAAGCCGGTGAAAGTGAGTAACCGGTGCAAGAGCATATATATTATTCAGACAATGAGGCATCGCTGATATTCTTTTTCTCATGCCGAGTATAATTTCACTTTTGTTCCACATTTCACAAGATTTCATTGGTCAAATAACGCGTATGACAAAATTTAGCCAATAATATCAAAGGACAATGGATATCTTCGTTTTCCCCCGGTATACTATACTGAGTGAATACTAGCACTCTGTCAGATGTTAATTATACCCCCGGCATACGAAGTTCGTCCGTCTGTTCGTCCGTCTGTCCGTCCGTCCCTTCGTTCGTCTGTATGTAAGTTAACATTTGCGTTAAAGATTTGCGTTAAGTTTTTTTCTTTTGCTTCTGTTATCCAGAACTTGTTCATAAGTGCTCGAGTGTTACCACAAGATGGATACTGATCAGTGTGCATCACCTTGATTCTGCTGCTGGACAAAGGTCAAGGTCACAGACTTAGAAATTAGTATAACAGTTGCGTTAAAGTTTTGCGTTAAGTTTTTGCCTTTTCTCTGTTTTCTTGAAAGTCTTTACTGGAACTTGTTGATATGTGCTTAGTGTTAATACAAGATCAATACTGATCAATTTGCATCACCTGGATGCTGCTGCAGGCCCAAGGTCAAGGTCTTAGACTTAAGAATTCGTACAACAGTTTTGTTTAAGTTTTGCTTTAGATTTTGCTTTTTTTTAAACCTTCTATTGGAATTTGTTCATATGTGCTTAGTGTTACTACAGGATGGATACATATTAGTTTGCATCATCTGGATGCTGCTTCAAGCCTAAAGACAAGGTCACAGACTTGGAATTAATATCACATTAGTGTTAAAGTTTGTATTAAGTTATATCTGTTGCTTATATTTTAAATATACTTGAGAATGGAACCTTTTGATGTTTGGCTAGGTTTACTGCAAGGTTGAAACAATTTTGTTTACATCATCTGGCTGCTGCTGCTGACTGTAGGTCAAGGTCAAAGACTTTAAAATTTATATACCATTTGTGTTAAAAGTGAACTTTAAGTTTGTATTGTTTTGCTTATTGTAAAATCTTGGGATGGAATCCAGTGATATATGACTACATAGGCATATAAAGTTAATTTCCTTTAGCCGGTGGCTCTTGCCGGGGGTATACGTGAGCCCCTGCTCACTTGCTCTAGTTTAAAATATTTCTCTTGTTTGTAAATTTACAAAGCATTTTTTTTGGAAAACAGATGCAGATTTTCAAAACTTTCTCTTTATTAGTGTAGATCTATTTCCAATTAATGTTGTCGGTTAAATACACACAAACAAACATTGCATCATATTGGTAACTGTTTTTGAATCAGACCGACCCCAAGATTGACGGCGGTCCATTTTTGAATTTCATATTGGACAGCTCAATCTTGAGATAGGTCAGTGTCGCTCCTCAGTGTCAAAATTTTTGTTGCGGGTGCCTACCGACATAGTCCACTTGAGTCACATTCATGAAAGTTATTGTCAACTCTTCACCTAGAGACATATTACAAAATACACTTCCATTTATCTTTTTTAAAGATTTTCCTTGTTCGTAATACCGCCATTACTTTAAGTTACGCTAAATTATTCCAAACGGTTTAGGATTTATGGGATGAAGTGTGTTGTTTTCGAATGGATGGATAGACGGACGGACTGGCGGCGTCATAATATAGTACGCCCGATTCAGTTTTTCCCAAACTGTAGTATATACTGAACCCATTCCGTTTTAGTCTGATCGAGCGACAATGCGACCGGCATAATACTTCAAAATGACGTAATATCGTTGTCTTGTATGGTCTCAAGGTGGAATAGGACAACGCAAAAATTTTCAGTTTTCATGTAAAATGAACAATGATGAAGAAGTTCACCATTTTCAAAATTACGAAATAATTGTCTTTTAAGTGTGAAGCAAATACTTTTTTTTCTATGACGTCATGAAAATGTGACGGGCTGGCGTTTTTTATGCAAACTGAATAGCGCTCGATTATATAATTTTCGCATTTGTTTTGCTCTCCGTAAAGATTGCACAAATAAAGTTTCGAAGATTGTACATTCGTCCAATAGATCCGATGGCAATGAGAGATACAAACATACACCAACAATGACTGAGCTTTTTGACAGCCATTTGTATGACACAAGCTGTGGTGTCAATTCATGGGTCGCGACACGACAAACCCAACAAAGTGCATGTGCGCCCAGCAAAGTCTCAGATCGATCAGAATATTTGTCGCCGGAATGGAGGTAGCTTACACCCTTAGCTACTCTTTAAGCGCACAGAGAATTTTCTTTTTTGTCCTTTGACATGAGGATATACCCTGAAAAATCAGAAATTTTAATTCGCTTAGACACTTATTTTTTTAGATCATCGCTTTTTTAGCATCTGGTCCTTTTTCAAAGTAATCAGTCAGATCGACTGCCGTATTCAAATTTAGAAAGTACAGTATACTTTTCTCTGGCTTTCGTCACCAGATAATGTCAGGGTAACTGATGAGGGTAGAATAACCGAAACGTCGAAGTATGGCCCATATTCCTTCTTTTGAATGTACTCTCTGCTCTTGAAAGAACTCTTTAAGGGTTTTAGTATGTCCTGTCGCTACTCAATTATACCAGAATTGACGAGCTGTTTGGCAGCCATTTGTATGCCACAAGCTATGTTGACAATGAATGAGCAACATCATGTGATTTCCAACAATGTGGCATTGGTGACAACCAAACGCTCTGATCAGAATGCACATAAGTGCAGCCTGATCAGAGCCTTCGCTTGTCACACTAACCATCTATTGAAGTGACCCAAGCCATAGAACCAACAGTGAGGTCTCTGATTACCCTGTTTAAATAAGAAGGATGACATGAATTTCACTTGACAAAGTTCCCACATTGTTGGAAGTCACATGATGTGGCTCATCATGAACAAACATAGTCTAATGTGTGTAGGTAGCCCTTCCTGTTGTCCTGCCATGTTTACAAACGGGGAACAATTTTTTTGCCTTTCTGCTTACCTCCAGGGACAACCAAGCCCTTCCAAAATGTGATGTATACTTGAAGGAAAGAACTGCATCTAGGAGAACAAATCGTTTTCTTTAAGGGTTGATCCCCATAGTGAAGGGAGGAAAAAACGAAAATGCACAGTTGCTTCCCTTGAAAGCGTATTCATTCACCTTTAGATTTTAAAGATTTTTTTTAGCCTGCATCAATGTCTTAATTTTTTTTCATAAAGCATCAGTGTTATAGCGTATCAGTAACATTGACATAGCGTATCAGCGACAGTGACTTTGGCATAATAAATCGATTATGGGGGTTTTCTGTCCATTATGTTTTGAGCGCTGTGTTTCACCTTCAGTTTTCGGATCTGTACCGGTTTTGCTGGTCAAGTCATCATGCTTAATGTGTGCCATTACGTTTATCCATTTATGATATCCAAGCCATATTTAAGTTCCTGATCTTAATTTTACCTTTTATTAAAGGAATGTGATTTTTTATGACAAGGATTTCTGAAAATAATTAAGTCTTTGTAAGTCGAAAGTGCCCTTTAACAACTTTAACAACAATTGAGCCGCGACGCGACAAAACAGTGGCATGTGCGCCCATCGAAGACTAAGATCAACCTGAGCAGTCACCCAGTCTGATCAGACACTTCGCTGTGCGCTTTAAGGGCAGCTAAGGGTTTAAGACAGCTCCATGCGGACAGCGAAGTCACTGATCAGACTGGGCGGCTGCCCAGGCTGATCTGAGTCTTCACTGGACGCAGATGCCACTTTGTTGGTTTCGTCGTGTCACGGCTACCTACGTAGGCTTCCGCTTTCAAACAAAATATAAATATAAGTAGTTAGGATATGTGTTCGCATTACTGCAAATAGCTCGCTGTAAGAGGTGCCAACAAAGTAAAGAAATGGAAATCACATTGGTGACGATGTTGCTGTTTACTGGGTGTCTGGCTGGTGAGCCAAGGACGAAATATTTCTCGAAAGGACTGAAAGTATTTTCTGACCTTATTGCCTCTGATCTAGAAGAGGACGACTTTTTAGAGATAATGAACTACATTGGTTCAAGATTTCATCACAAATGCTATGACTTAGTAGTTAATAATAAAAATTACTGTGACGACAGATTGCAAACTTTACTGGAGACTAGCTATCAACACGGGAAAGAGATACAAAGGCTATCAGCAGAACAGGTTGACGATAAAGAACAATTAAAGAACGAAATATCTCAGATAAAAATTGATTTATCTGCAAAAATTGACAATGCAAGCAAAGTGAAAAGTGAAGACATACAGGAAGCTATGGTAGAACAATACAATGCGTTTAAGAATGCATTCTGTGATCTGGAGACTTTCGAGTCTTGTTTATTTGGTGAGTGTTGTGTCAATCAGGAATATTCTTTTCCAAATCTTGCATTAGGAAAAACAGCATGGCAAAGCAGTGACCACTTCTCAGATGAAGGAAAAGCTTCTGCAGGAGTTGATGGAAATAGAAATACTATTTTTTGGGAAGGAAATTCTTGTTTTCACACAAAGATAGAAAGTCACCCATGGTGGATGGTCGATCTTGGAGCAGAGGAACAAATTGGCCGAGTTGTGATGGTAAACTACGGGGATGACAGTTATGCAAGACTGAGAAATGTTGTCGTATCTGTTAGCTTGGAAAAAGACGGGGACGGCGTTACATGCGGAACCTTTGAAGGACCTGGTGGCAGAGGACAAGTGATAACTATTACGTGTTCAGAGAAAATAAGGGGACGTTTTGTTAAACTTACTATGAATTCTTATAACTACTTCCATTTGTGCGAAGTTGAAGTATACCACCAATGACATCTTCAGTTCTATCTTTATTGTCTTGAATTAACCCATTAATGCCTACTCTCTTGTTGAGGCACTCCAGCAAGTGGTTTTTAGTGGAACTTTTTTCTTTAAAGATGCTTAAATATCAAAATTTTAGGTTTAACATACCCAAAACCATTTCTCGTAGCTAAATACTGACTTGCAGCATATTGCATGACCTCTTTTGTCTATTTTTATCATTTTTTGTTTGGAGGTGGGTTTTCCAATAGTAAAAATATTCCTTCTGGTTTCCAGCCTTTGATGAGGTTCATTTTAATTTTTATGAAGCTGGGAACCACCCATTATGACATCACAACAGAAATGATGTCATCACTAATCACCTGATCTGTTTTGGAATATGATCATTTCAGCAAAGGGTTGCTTGGAATGTCAGCTACACTTATGCATCTTTTTGTTTTCCAAAAAGATATTACTTACGAAAATAACTGCTATAAGATATAAGAATAAATTCTTCTGAACTGATTTCATGTTTATTTTATATGAAATGGTAATTTTCAAGAATGTGCTTGAAACATGCCATCCCTACAGCAATATGGGTTATCTTGAGGCGGCCATTTTGAAACTGAAAAAAATACATTGCAAGAGATTACTTTTCAAGCTTGAGAGCATACCAATGAATTTCAAAAACTCTACTGGACAAATCTGATTACGAGAAATGGTAGTAAACTGAACCATGTAAGCGGAATTTGCTGTTTCTTTATCCTTTAGGCATAAACTTAAAAAAAACCACTTGCTGGAGTGCCTCAACAAGAGAGTAGGATGAATACAGCTTGGCGTGTCGAACCTTCGTATGGCCAAGTGGCAAAGGACAAGTCATAATTATTACGTTTTCAGAGGAAATAAGGGGACGTTTTGTTACACTTAAAATGAATTCTAATAACTACTTCCATTTGTGCGAAGTTGAAGTATACCGCCAATGACATATTCAGTTCTATATTTGTTGCCTGGAATTAACCCATTAATTAGGGACCCGGACAGCGTAGTGGATAGAGCACTCGCTTTCCACCTCTGCGGTCTGGGTTCGATTCCCGGCGTCGTCATGTGGGAGGGTAGTGGTCGCCCGTCCGAGGTCGGTGGGTTTTTCGGGTACTCCGGTTTCCTCCACCAGTATAGGACCACAAATGCCAACATCCGTGCCATCGAGAGTATTTAAATAAGTTTGCGTGAGCTTTCAATGCAATCGATGTAAAATAGATAAAGTTTACAAACCATTAATGCCTAGGACGGATACGGCTTGGCGTGTGACAAGGAGGCAAAGGGTAATGCAGCAGTTAGTTACTTGTTAGAGAAAATACGGGAACGTTTTTATTAAACTCACTATGAATTCTACTAACTACTTCCATTTGTACGAAGTTGAAGCTTACCGCCAATGACATCTTTAGGTCTATCTTTGTTGTCTTGAATTAACCCATTAATGCCTAGGACGGATACGGCTTGGCGTGTGGACCCTTCGTAAGACCAGGAGGCAAAGGACAGGTGATAACGATTACGTGTTCAGAGGAAATAAGGGGACGTTTTCAAGGGCGTAACCTGGGACAATAACTTATATGCGCAAACGTGTTTTATACTCCTTTAGGGCCAGAATAAGAGTTTAGCTCCAGTGATATTTCATGAAGTCGTGTCTGTTTGCAGTTACCACTGAAATCTTGACCCAGTTACAAAATTTCAGCATCATTAAATATGCAGGTGCGTGTTGAAATTTTGTTAATCTGACAAAATTTCAATACGCACCTGCGTATTTGCGTACAGACAGTTCAGCTGGCCTGAATGAAAGTTTCGGAAGAGCTATTGTTGTCACCCTGGCGTCGGCGTCCGTGTCAGCGTCCGCCTCCGGATTGGATGATTTGGTTAAAGATTTTTTAAAGATCTGTATGATATCTCCTTAACACATGGATAGATTCTTTTGGGGAGATATCATACAGATCTTTAAAAAATCTTTAACGAAAACATTTACGGTGGGACACACGAAAAGGATGGCGACATGAATAATGGGCATCGCGAAGAACGCAAATTCTTATTATTCATCTGTAGTGTAACCTGGAACAGCAAACAGTGTAGACTCTGATTAGTCTGCTCTCATTTTGTCTGTAATGTTTGCTGAGACTTATTTGTCCCAAAACTTAGAAGTTTTACGGTAGCTTGGGGGAGATTCGGGTAACTTCGGACAGCGGGTAAATTCGGACAGTGACATTGTTTCTTTATATGTCAGTTGTTTGGAACTAAATAAAAAAACTGGCCAAACAGTGAAAAGCCTGATGAGACTGCTCATTATGAGCCGTCTCATTTGGATTTTCACTGTTTGCAATGGTATGTCCGAATTTACCCCCATGTCCGAAATTTCCCGACTCTAGCCTAATCAAAACAATAACAAACAAATACAATCAGAACACCGCTCTGTCAATTCCGTGATTCGCGGTGTTCTGATTGGTGCGAATAGTGCGTGATGTGCCGCAGTAAAACTTGCATATTATAAATTCAGAAAGAAGATCTTACAGCACGGCTTATTGTAATAACGAAAAATATAATATGAATATAAATATAAAGTTTAGAAATATCATATTGCCCAGCTCGAATCCGCTTTCTTTTGTGTGTAATTCATCATCGCGAATAAGGCTACTTTTGTGACACCGAAACTGCAGCGTCAGGGGCTTGGATCCGGGTGCATTTGTGGAAAGGTGTTAGTTCAGAAGGATGTGGATATGACTGCCTTTTAAGTGGATTGAAATAGAACCGCCCCATTTAACTATTAAAAGAAATAAAGAATAATAATTTATAATCTGAATATAATTCAATTATACACCCAAAGTTTACAATTATTTGAATGAAAATAAAAACATTAAACCATAAAGATTCCCTCGAGTAGTTTTTGTAACGTCTAGATTGCGACAAAGCTCTGTCTTTTTTTTCAAAGAGGAGACCAATTCATTACCTCCTGTTTATTTCCCTTGGCTATGAAACTCTTTCATTAAGGAGACTGTTCTTTAAGGAAAGAAAAAAGTGCTTCCAGTGGAGCAAATTCTTTTACGAAGTTTAAGAGTAGACTCCCTTTTGGAAGGGCAGCAAAAATGAAAAGGTAAGCTGCATGTGACCGTCTGTGCAAGATCTGGGGCCGTATTCATAAAATGATTTAAGTGGTTGCCATTCTGTTGCTAAGGCTAAATTTCTTTGAAGGAGATTCCCTACAACTATGAAATTTGGTCTGGAGGAACAGTCTTACAAAGACCAAATTTCATAGTTGTAGGGAATCTCCTTTATAGATATTCAGCCTTAGCAACCGCATAGCAACGACTTAAGTGGCTTTATGAATACGGCCCCTGGCTTCTGTCAGCGTGGTCGCTCAGGTAAAATCCTTACTAACATAGGATTGTTACCAAGACAAACACAAACTTTGGATTTAGCTAACTACAATAACTAACATCAAAATGAAGAAAGAGAAAGTTAACAAACATATACAGTACAGATTCTGCAGAACAATTACCAGAAGCTGGCAATGCCTTTTCAATATCTTTATATAACTCAACACGATTCTAAGTTTCCCATCGTATTAGTCAAAGAAATGTAGGAGTATCTAAACTAGTGTAAGTTCTCATGATATGATAACAGTCACTAATAGTGTTATAACATGCGCGCTTAACATTTATGATAGACTGCAAATAAAAAGCGAAAGAGCACTGTTCCTTTTGGCAATGACACATGACAGAATTAAATAACGTCATAATGGTCAGCGCTGAGGAAGCTTCATTGCAGTCATATCACAAGATTTAATACTATGTCGTATTTTAAGCTAACAATTATCTATTATGCAATGGTTAGATCTTACGAACCCCACGAATACATATCTTAGGCAAATCAGAATCATGACTTCCTAAAATAAATTTGAACTTATCAGACGCATCCACTGAACTAAAAGATGGAAAACATTTTTCAATTTCAGTGAGCATAATCCTTCTCTCCCCATTAATTTGGGCACAGTTTAAAATAAAATGCATTTCATCTTCAACTCCATGGACATATTCTGCTTTCAAGAGTAACTTTTTGAAAACGACCTTCTTCAATTTACAACTTACTATAATTACTTATTCAAATTTTAGCAAAGCTGCTGATGGTTTTCTTATCAATATCTGTTAGAAGGTATTTTTCAATTTCAGTATCACTTTTAAGAGTTCTGTATGTCTATTAGACAGACTTTACAAACAGCCTTCGTTAGTGTGACCTTACCAAATGTTGACTAAAGTTCCCAAATATTTTTTCCGAATATTTCCCTGACAAGCTATTTCAAGGTTCGGCCAAAATTTGAAAGTGCATTGACACGGCTGTAAATGATATTTGATCTGTAGTTCAATGTTTATAACCTAACTAGCACACCATACGTTATGCATGCGGATAGTTGAATACAATAATTATTGTACTTCTTCATTCAGATGCGCCCACAATAACCCCTAGTTAACTATAAATATACAAGGACTGTTACGAAACGAAAAAGAGCGGTTTCGAAACGAAAAAGAGTGATAGTTACCAAATGATATGCTGACCAGGTTATTTGGTAACTATGACTCTTTTTCGTTTCGAAACAGCCTTTTTCGTTTCGTAACAGCCCTTGTATATACGTAGTTAACCAAGAGTGACAATTGTTGTAATCAATAATACTCACGCTCTTGCTACACCAATAGAATTTTGGCTGTTCTAACAAGCATGACACCCTTCAGTGAAGTGCTCCTTGATTTGCATTACTGTTAATGAAAAAGAAAACGTTTTTTTTTCGTATAATGTTATGTCTTGCCTAGGACATTAGAACATTTAATGGCAGTTTCATCGTTTGAGAGAGAGAGAGCAAACCCCCAACAAATGACCACTTTAATCACAACAAATCACCACTTTAATATCTTGTAAAAATAATTGTACAATGTTCAAGGTGGTCAACGAAGGTCGTGAATCTCGTGAATTTGAAGATAACTCTCTCATATTTAAAAATATAAGTAGCATCGATGTCGCATGAGCCGCACAGGTCTCTCAGGGAAGTACTAACCAGGCTGGTTCAGACGGGACCGCGCGAGAAAAGACGGGTCTTAAATCGGTACCAAGGTTTTGGAGGCCGTGGAAAGGCTTCGCTACAAATTATTTTGGTATGCATATCACTAACATAATTTTCTCTGAAAAGTATGATTAGAATTTCGGCTATTACCAAAGGTTATTAAACATTGCCTATAAAAGTGTGCCATATCAGCCGCCTGAGAAAAGACGAGCAATAAATTTTCTCGCAACCGGCCATGTCCCGTTTTTGTTTCACTAATTCTGGTCCAAATTCCAATATGGAATGTATTTTGGTTAAACGTAATTTGACAACATTTTAGAAAATTGTCTATATACAAAATATTAGAATTATAATAAAATCTTATATAAAATAATTCCCCGAGACAAACATTAAAGTATCTTCTGAGGCAAACACATTTTCACTAATAATGCTTCCTCCTTTTTATATCGAGAACAAGAAGACAGGTGTATCTGCTAAGTTTTGGGGAGATATGTTTATTCTCTCAGCGTTTGTATTGATCAAAACAACATCATACGCATTTGTAAAGTGGATATTTTCTGATATTTATCCAGAGTAAACTTCAACTTCGCAGATATGCATGGGATCGATGCTTTTCATATAAATTTTAACGTAACGTCCCTGGATTGGGTTAGAGCATTTTACTTCAATGATCTGTCCATTACTTGCCGGCCCTGGGAAAGTTCCACACTCATTCCCATCTTTATAAGACACTGAGCTTACAGTTATGACAAGATTTCTAAGGTAGCTTCCACAACAATCGCCGCGATTAAATATTACAACCCTGCCGACTTGTTTTTCGGATCCAAGATCCACCTTCCACCAGTCGAAGTTTTTGTTAGTGGTGTGAGTACAGGAGCCATGTTGCCAATTAGAATCTCTGTTTCCATCGACAGCCTTTGTGGCTTGTCCTCTGTCCGAAAATGCGTTGCTGCTTTGCCAAGCTATTTGTCCTAAAGCAAAATTGGTGAAGGCGTACTCAGCCTTGATGCAACAATCACCGGACAAGCAGCTTCTGTAAGACGGCAAATCACATAGTTTCTTTGTAAAGTCATTATTCTTTGTCAGAGCTGCACTCATTAAGTCTTCCTTCAGAATCTTTATTTCTGTATCATGTTTATCTAAGACTTTGATAAGTTCATCGTCGTCGAAAATGTGTCGATGAAACCGTGCACCGAGATAATCCATGATCTCTAGATAGTCGTTTTCCTCCAAGTCCATGGCCATAAGGTCGTTAAAAACCTGATGTCCCTTAGACGGTATCATACATGCTACGGAGTTCACATACAGAAGAACTGCAACGAACTGCATTTTCATCGTTCTAATGTTTATAATAACGATTGTGTCTTTATAAATCCTCTGAAGGAAACGTTATACGAGTTTGACGTTTAATCAAAACGCAGATATGTCAGGTGGCGAATACGACATTATTTGTAAGTGTTAAAGTGACATTCTCAGCTGTACCATCTGAGCATTCCAGTAGGTATACTAAATTGAAACAAAGTTGAATCAAAATCTGCATATACATTTAGTATATGCAGTCTATGCCATGAGCCCTCTCCATTGTTTTATCAAGGATATATACATAAACTGACAGCAGTTCACGGAAAGCACGCATGTTTTTACCATACATCGGCATGACGGCCGTCTTGGTCATGTGACCACAACCATTTACGCAAACTTTCGTTTTCCGATTCACGGAGGTTCTAACAACATTTTGCCTCAGTAAACTTCGGAGAAGATTCTGAAGATCTGGGCCCAGAATTATAATCTTTTCTTAACTTTAATGTATGAAATTTCAAGGTAATGTTCGACACGTTTGTTCTTATGATTTTTTTTAAAGTTTATGCTGTTAACCCTTTTGGATGTACTTAATCAATATAAAAGAAACTACTTCGAGACCTTCTTATTAAATGCTAGCTTTCATTACATTACATTAACTCCCTTAAAGTTATGGTCACCTAAACCTTTAGGAATAATTTTATTGATTGTATATATCACTTTCTATACCAAAGTCTTCAACATTTTCCATGAAATCTCATGTTATTGCATTTACTCAGATGAAATACCAGAAAGCATTTGATCGTGCTGTAACAAGGTAAAGACCAACCCAAAGTCACCATTTGAACAAACATGCACATTTCTGTGTACTCATTGTTGCTTAACAGTTTACCAAATGTTGGCATGGTGGTCATGTCATTCATGTGACCAAGACTGTTTGAACAAATTTTCATTCCGCAGACATTGGAGGCTCCAACTGAAATTTGATATCAGTCAACAAAAAAGCTTTTGAGGAGAAGATATTTAAACTGTTAAAATAAGAGTGACCTTGGTCAAAGAAAGAAAGAAAGATAGATAGATAGATAGATAGATAGATAGATAGATAGATAGACAGAAAGAAAGATAGATAGATAGATAGATAGATAGATAGATAGATAGATAGATAGATAGATCTTCACCTCTTGTATACCTACTCAGAAATCTTCATTTACTCATTGATTGTATGTACCTACTTTACAAGTCGTCAAAAATTTCCAAGATGATTTATGATCTAGCATTTTCCAGGAATCAAATGTGAACTTGCCGTGAAAATGTCGGGGTCCACCCAAAATTATCATTTGATCAAAGTTGATAGAACACGAGTGCTTAATGATATATACTCATCGACCACTTACATTTAATCGATTTTCCGCAACCGGCCACTTCCATTTAGTCGATTTTCGCTACTTACATTTAATCGATTTTCGCTACTTACATTTAATCGATTTTCCGCAACCGGCCACTTCCATTTATTCGATTTCCCACAACCCCACAAACATTCTTACAGTTCTACTTACAAACTAGTGTCGTATGTTCCATCAGACAAATGTATAGCATACTGCTGCTGAAAATATTTAAAGGGGTGCCGTTTATAATTGCCTCAAGCCTCTATATAAAAGCCTTTGTCATAGGTGCGGCATCAAAACCTTATCTATTCAGTAATTAGCTTTTATTGGTCCAACTTTATCCCCATAAGTGCCTTGACAGCAAATACGATTGGGCCAGGTAATCTCATTATGCATACATCCCAGCAGGCATGTGATATCGTAATGGCATCATTACGTTGCATCGACGTCACTACAACGTCATTTTGACGACATGTACCCGGTGGGATATGGGTCAGGAGACCGGTTCGGCTTCCTTATTTTTCAACTGCACCCCACCATAGTAATGGCGATGCGCTAATGGTAGTGGCGCCATCTTTGAGAGACTCATATGGCTTGTGCGACGCCCGTGCTGCTCATGCAAGGCGTGTGAGCGATGAAGTCATGCAATAGAGTCCTGCATAGTAGAAAAGCAGAGAGGGGTATATGTTCCTGGCAAACATTAAGGTATTATGGGGGCCAGGTTGAAACGAGCTATGGGCCAACAAAAGACTATCCATGTTTTTTCTTCTGTGCATGACTCCAGTTGCTGACATGTTATGTCCTTTCCTGCTCTACGGGGCTTATGGGTAATGACGGCTTACCAACGTCTAGTGCACCCAGCTTAACTGTCTTACCTAAGCTGAGTCCACCTGTCAATCAATTACGGCATGTTCAGAATGAAAATATGCAGGACGATACCTTTAAGAAATCTGCAATAATTGCTGTAACAAAAATATCATCTCACTTTCCTTCCGGGTGTAAATCAGGTTAAACTTTGCAAAATTTTTGTTGGAGGCCTTACCATTATATTATCACCCTTCAATCAGAAGATATTATGCTGCAAAGATATTCCTGATCAAATAATGTCAGTCTGATCAATGGTCGTACTGTTTGCAATTCCTTCAGCGATTGTTTTGACACACTCGGATAGAAAAATAAAAAGAAAAAGAGCCACGTCATGTGACTTCCAATAAAGAGGCAATTTTGTCATGCGATATTCAGATCATCAAGGTAATAAAAAAACCTCACTGCTAACTATAGCTGGTGCCACTTCCATAGAAGGCTGAGATGACAAGCGGAGGTTTTTGTCAGACTGCACTGTAGTGCAGTCTAAGCAGAGCATTTGCTTCTCACCATTGATTCATTGTTGCAAATCATATGATGTGGCAAAAAATGGTTTATATTTGTCTACGCCCATGGGCGTAGTCTACCTAGTAATTGCTTTCGACACGGAAGTACAGACATAAATTGCCCACAATGCAGTTTGACCTTAATGCAACTGTTCGCATATAAGTCGTGAGCGATAATCGCATAGACGTCTTTAGCGGTCAAATCAACTACCTCGCATATGGTATCACAAGGTAGCAGAATGTATCGTAAGATACAGTGGAATGAATAACTTGAGATTTTACGGCCTTTTAAACTGCCTTCAACCAGCGAATGGCATGATACCTACCACTTGCATTCGTGCTTGAAATCCATCAATGAAGATTTTAGGTCGGGTTATGAGGTATAAACAAAAGCTCTTTTTTTCTTTTTTATAGGTTTTTGTTGTTGCAATGGTTTAATTGATAAGCATCAACTATAAATGGTTGCTAGCCGTAGATCAAGCTTTTTGTGAAAGCTATACTTGTTTAATTACAATAATTGGAATTCAGAGCAGGCAAGGCTATACAGTGAAGACCAATTTACACAGTGACCACAATTCATCTAAACGGACCTAATTGTAAATATAGTTTCGGTTTCAGGGGAAGTAACTTTGCCATTATTATGTCCTCTTCCCTTTGTAAGGGGCCTGTAAGTCTAGAACCCATTTTGTAAAGGTTTAAATGTCCAGGCAAGAGAACAGGAAAACACATAAAAGTTGTTATTAAAAAAAATGAATGAGCGGGAAATCTGGGATTCAATTGCACATTGTCTTTCATTATCACCCTTACACGTCCTGATGTGCCTGAAATACTGTTGAAAAAAGGACGTAAAGTCCATCCATCCATCCATCAAAGTGACAGAAAATTAGCCTGCAGTTTAAGCTGAGCAGATTTTGGCAATGTGGCGTAATTGTTCTAGATACTACTTTGTTAGTCAAATGAGCTGATTTATTATCCCGTGAGGTGTCCAAGAATAAACCAATTGACCCGCGACATGAGAAAACCGTCAAAGTGGTTGTATGCCCCGCGCAGACTCAGACCAATCTGGGCATCCACCCAGTCTGATCAGACTCTTTGCTGAGCGTTTAAATGCTAGCTAAAGATCTAAGCTACCTCCATGCGGACAGCGAAGACTCTGATCAGACTGGGCGGAAGCCCAGGCTTATCTGAGTGTGCGCTGGGCGCACAACCAATTTGTTGGTTTTTGTGTCGCAGCGCGTTTTTACCCACATTCTCATTCATTTTGCAACTTTTGCACTTCTCTTTCCTTGAGAAAGCTTTGTTTACGAATGGTTGATATTTTTGGGTGACTTCATGTTTATTATTTCTCTGCTCTATTTGTTACGAGGGTGATACTGCGACCCTGTCTTAATTTTGCTTTATCCAATCACCAGTAGTTTTCAAATCTTCCTTGTTTGTGGCGTCTTGCTGCATCTCTTGTTTCAAGGCAAAATTACCATCACAAATAAAGTATTATAGTACATCTTTTATGGGAAGCATATATTTGCAACAATGATATGAGCATCAAAAGGCACTTGATATTATTGCGATGTTGTGTGTCATTTTAAGTGTCATCCCAAAATGAGCCGCGACACAAAAAAACCAACAAAGTGGCATGTGCACCCAGCGAAGACTCAGGTTAGCCTGGGCTGCCGCCCAGTCTGATCAGAGTCTTCGCTGTCGGCATGGAGCTAGCTCAGACCCTGAGCTACCTTTTAGGTTCACAACAAAGATTCTGTGCTCAGGCTGGGCGGATGCCCAGGCTGATCTGAGTCTTCGCAGAGTGCACATGCCTCGTTGTTGGTTTTATCGTGTCGTGGCTCAGATAAGAGGGAAAGCCGGAGGAGGGAGGGGTTTGAGGATAAGCCCTGGAATTTTCTTTCTTATTTCTCATGAAAACACAATTTGTGACCCCTCACTAGAACCGTCTCGCCAAGACCTTAATCTACAACCCATAAGAACTCATGCAAGGAAACTCAGATTATTTTTGACAGTCAAATAAAACATTGTCAGATCAACATGTTAAAATCTGTTCCTTTAATATCTTTGAAGGTTTACGCCTGGTTGGTGCATAATTTGGAACAGCCAGTGCTGTATCTCTTGTATGGGCATTTACTTAAATATTGGAAAAGAACATAAGAAAATCCTTTTCAAGTGATTGGCACATTATCGCTAAAGCCTATTGTTTACCAACACATTCCAGACCACATGGTAATTTGTGAATGAATAATAGTGTTTCATCACGGTCTTTTCTTGATCTTAATTGTTGACCGTGATGACTCTCTGATGAGTTAGGGGACCTCCATACGAACCGAACTACCAACTAATTGTGTGCACCGCGGCGGAGGGTGAGGGTGAAGGTTTGGGCCCAGTAAAACCGGTTTACCCCCCCCCCCCCCCCCCCCCCAAGTAGTTATTACTGACCGTCCCAAGGCGGTACTTTCGTTGCGGTTGCTTTATTTTGCGGTGCTGTTTGATTTATTGTGTTCTCATTTTAACCCTTTTATAACAAGAGGGCCATGAGGCACTTAACCGCTCACCTGAGTATGGTGGCCATGTAGGTCATGTGACCTAGACCGCTTGATATATTTTCGTTCCATCAGCCCCTGGAGGCTGTGTATGATATTTGGTTACAATTGGCCCTGTGGCTTTTGAGGAGACGTCTTAAATTGTCAAAATATAAGAGACATGGGTCAGAGGTCAAAGGATGACCTTGACCTCTTGTACCCACAAATCTTCCATGTACTAACTAAGATGACTGTATATGCCACTTTTTAGGCCAAAATCTTCTAAACTTGCCATGATCTCTTATGTTCTACCATTTTCCCATACTTGACCTTGCCTTGTAAAAGGTCAAGTCAGCCCAAGGTCATCATTTGAACAACCTTGATAGTACTCAAGTACCTGATGCTATATACCAAGTTTCAAGGCCATCGATCACTTGGTTCTTGAAACGGAGATTTGTAAATGTTTTTGCCATATATGGGCATGGCGGCCATGTTGGTCATGTGACCAAAACTGTTTGAACAAATTTTCATGTACTCATTTAGATGACTGTATATACCAATTTTCAGGTTAAATCTTCAACATTTTCCAAGAAATCCTATGTTCTAGCATTTTCCCATATAAAAGCTAAAAAAGGTAAAATATGAGAGACCAGGCTCAAAGGTCAAACAATGACCTTGACATCTTGTACACATTAATTTTCATGTATTCATTCAGATGACTGTATATACCAATTTTCAGGTCTAAATCAGATGACTGTATATACCAATTTTCAGGTCTAAATCTTCAACAGTTTCCAAGAAATCTTATGTTCTAGCATTTTCCCATATAAAAGCTACAGAATGCAAATTTGACCTTACCGTAAAAAAGGTCAAGGTAAACCCAAGGTCATAATTTGAACAATCTTGGTAGTACTTGCGTACCCAATGCTACATACCAAGTTTCAAGGCCATCGGCCTATTGGTTCTGGAGAAGAAGATTTTTCTAGGTATTTACCATATATGGGCATGGCGGCCATGTTGGTCATGTGACCAGGACTGTTTGAACAACTTTTCGTTCCTAAGTCCCCTAGAGGCTACATATGAAATTTGGTTACAATTGGCCCAGCGGTTTCAGAGGAAAAGTCGTTTGAAATTGTTGACGGACGGACGGACGGACGACGGACGGACGCCGGACGCCGGACGCCAGAGTCTTACCATCCTATAAGTTCCCCCGGAGCCGCTGGCTCAGGTGAGCTAATAAAAATAGAAAATTGTTAAAAATAATTGTTAAATGTTTTTCGTATAATTTGTTTAGTCTGTTGTAACCCTTCTGTTGGTCTAAATTATTTAGTTCAATAAAGGTAGCTGAGTTGCCAACTATTTGGGAAAGAGCTGCTGACTCGGCTTATCACTTGTAATTTATTGTTTGTTGGGATGTCTTTGTCAATCGTTCCCGATGTTGGGGATAGGGTTTGGGATCTGATTCAGTCAGTTCCTGAAGTGTAGTTACTCTTTAAATTAGTATAGTAACTGTTCAACAACAATGGCTGTTGTACCGTTATAGTTACCTCCTGTGTACGAATGGCATAAAACTGAGAGGAAAAATAGTAATGATAAACACATTTCCGAAGAGTGTATATTCGTTCAATAGATCCGATGGCGATGAGAGAACCAAAGATATACTAACTGTGACTGAGCTGTTTGGCAACCATTGTATGACACAAGCTATGTTGACAATACACGGGCCACGGCACGACAAAACCAACAAAATAACATGAAAGCCCAGCGAGGACTCGGATCAGCCTGGGTAGGCGCCAAGTCTGATCAGAAACATCGCCGTCGAAACGGAGGTAGCTTACACCCTTAGCTACCCTTTGACATAAGAGGATATATTCTCCCACCTTTGCATATAAGACAGGCCTTTCAGCTCATACATGAACCTTCTATCTTACACCTGGCAACATCTTTCTTATATTAGCAACCAGACTTTTTCAATTTTTGACTAATACGTGCAAAAGCAACGAGCGTGAGCGAAGCTCACGCGCGCGGACGCACGAAGCGCGTCCGTGCTGCTGCACGCCTATAGATAACATGCATCATTAAAAAAAGCTACTTCCACAAAGAGCAAATCCAACACCTTCCAGCTTAAAACTTTTGGACATATGGCTGCGCTCTTAGGCTGTTTACATTGGATTTGTCCCGTTTCTGTAATGCAAAGTAACACTGAGCCGAGAGCCATCCTCGATCACATGCCCTTCCTTGACGAAGTCCCGCTTCTGAGAGAGTGACCAAAAAAAGTTTTCTTCAACATCTATTTCTTTTTGTTTTATTTTTAAAGGCGGTCAATCCAACTTAGAAGTCCAAATAAGTAAACGGTAACTGATTAAGCTGTGTATCAGCAAAAGTATAAATAAACAAACAATAGGGGACACTACGTCATAAATCACATGCCATTAATCTCGTGCGTCGATTCGATTGGATATGATGGCCGCCATCTATTAGAATTGACCTTGATATTCAAGATATTTCGAAAAGCAACTATTTTAAAGACAACATGGTCGATGTAGAATACGAAGGACACGGAAATTCGTTAATAGAACCAAATACCTCGATGTGCAATGCATTCCATGCAGAGCAAGAACCTTTAGCCATTCAAATGTCATCCAGTAGTTATAAATTATCTAAAGCTTGGTACATCTACATTTTCCTTTAAAAAACTTGCTTCACTTTCCCGTTGGCATCGTCAAAGTATGTTTACAAACACAGCATTTTGAAGTGTGTCACGACATGATGACGTCATAAGACAACGCGGGCAACGCACCATCATCTAAGGACTTTTCATAAAACATGTGGCCCGATTTGACAATCTGTTGGACGAAACATTCTTGGATTTCCAGAAGCCTACACATCGGGCTATCGACGTTGAACGACGTTGATTAAACACCGATTCAACGTTTGTGTGCCTGCAGGGTACCCCTTTGTATGCATGACGTCCCGATTCTGGGAGCCTGCAAATCGGACCTACAACATTGAATCAGCGTTGTGTGTCAGCTGGATATGTACCCTTTGAAAGATGACATCCCATGCATCGGACACTCAACGTTGAATCAACGTTATGTGCCTACAGGATAATTATCTCTTTGCATGCATGACACTTCCATTCTAGGAGCCTACACATCGGGTACACAACGTTGAATTACCGTTGTGTTCCTGCAGGATATGTACTCTTTGTAAGATGACACCCCTAGTCTGGGGGCCTACACATCGGACACAAAACGTTGAATAAAAGTTGTGTTTAGACATGGTATGTACCTCTGTGTATGCATGAAATTCCATTCTCGGAGCCTACAAATCGGGCACATATTATTTTTTTCGAAAACTACGATTTACTAACACTGAAAAACTGAGTTTTGCATTATAAAAATCTGCCTTTTTACACTGTGAAACATAGTACTGGCCGATGAATTGATGGCCAGCTCTGTGCGCATGCGCAAGATTTACGTCATAATGGAAATTCCTAGAACCTCCTATATGCCCTCAGCTTTGTAAAAGAAAAAAAATCTGCTTTTGCACGCATTTAGGTAACACCTATTTCATATTATTTTAATTTTAAATGAGCAAAATAGACACGCAAGCATGTCGGATGACGTTTGAAAGGGGCCAGCGGACAGCCCGCCTATGGGTAACACGTAGGAAAAAAGATCTAACCCTATGCCTTTTACTTGCCGTGTTCCTTCCTAAACATTGCAAATCTCGGAGAAAACAACGTTTCTCGAGTTCCGGTCATTTTTGCACAACAAAACAACAGCAATTTTATTGTTTTATGCCTCTTTCATACTTCTTTGAACATGAAAGATAAAGAAATGTTGACGAGATCAAATAAAAAAAAAAAAAAAAAAAAAAAAAAAAAAAAAAAAAGGAAAATATAAATATATTGAAACAGAACTCTAAATGCTGTCGAAACCAAAGACGCTCTAAGAAGATTTCGAGCCCTGCAGTGCCAAAAAGAAATATATAGAAAAAATAAACAGAAAATCGTACTTTCTTCTTTTAAATTTTCGAGTTAAGCTTGAATTATAAATGTTTTCTTTTCAAATTATCATTTTTTCCATTGAGATTATCGTCTGCTAGAGGACACGTTCGACCAGAACATAGGTAAAACCCCGTACCGCACGAATAAACTGGAGACACGAAACACCGCACCTCTGTTTCACTGCAGCAGGAACAGATAATTATAGGGTTTGAAACTAATTTTGGTTGATTTCTAAAAGCTAGACCTAAATGCCATGGCCGTTTCTAGGCTGTGCCTGAATATTAACAGATCATAGATTTGTGACGTCACTAGATTTTAATGACGTCACTAAAACCGGTTATAAAACGTCGCTAGCAAACTTGACGCGTGTGACGTGAGAGGCTGAGTTGCATTTTGTTTTCGCCCTCTGGAAGATAAAATAGTCCACATATCGTGTTTACCGTCTATTTTTAAGGTGCAAACTACGTTTACATCCATTTTAAGACCCGATAAACACACTGGGCTCCTCAAAATTTACTTCAAATCACTGGTTAAAAAGTTAAAATTTTTCTGTTCTGAAGCCTTATCCGACTTAAGGTTTAAAATCCGCTAACAGTGGGAGAAAAATAGTCCATCATGAGCCAGTCCATGTAGGATAGGTCAATCTCACCCTCGGGGTCGGAATTTCAACCAGGGACCTGGCAAGCCAGGGACACTCATGATGGATCGTTATATTCTGAGAAATCGGAAATTCTTAATTGGTTTAGACACTTATTTCCTAGATCATCGCTTTTTTAGCATCTGCTGGGCCCTTTTTTATACTAATTAGTCTTATCGACTGCCGTATAAAAAATAGAGACAGTACAGTATACTTTTCTCTGGCTTTGGTCACCAGATATTGTCAGAGTCACTAATGAGGCTTGAGAAGCCGAAACGTCGAAGTATGGCCCATGTTTCACCTTTTGAATATGTTCTCTGCTCTTGAAGGAACACTTTAAAGGCTTTAGTTTGTTGTGTAGCGGCTTGAATTATACCAGAAGTGACGAGCTGTTTGGCAACCATTTGTCTGCCACAAGCTATGTTAACAATACATATACATGTACATACATTGCACAAACATAGTCTTATGTGTGTAGGTAATCCTCCCTGTTGTCCTGCCATGTTTACAAACGGGGACCAACAGTTTTGGCTTTCTGTTTACCTCCGATAACAACCAAGCTCTTCCAAATTGTGATGTATACTTGAGGGAAAGAACTGCTCCTAGGGGAACAAATCGTTTTCTTTAAAGGTATGATCCCTCGTATTTCATTACGAAATAGTCACAAAATTATGAAACTGGTTAGTTGTATGCAACATAATTAAGATTTGTTAAAAAAATCTTCAGCGAAAACAGCTTTGTTACGGAGGCAGAGACGATATATCAATGCGTACCCTTCTTGAATATTCAGGAATATTATGTCGTCATAAATTGATTGATTCCCATAGGGGTATCTTCAAGCATGTTTTGAATTTTATGATTGGTGGAGTAAATAACTTTACAATAGCATTAACCGCTAATCTGTGCACGTGAGTTCTTTTCAGCCAATAACTGTTTGAACTCGATTAAAGAAAGGGCTTAAAATTATTCATGATATAACTTTAACCTGATTAACTATGATTGCTGGGCGTATCCAGTCTTCATTTTTGGCGGGAATGGCGGTCCGCCATTGCCGCTCTTTTTATGTATTTTTTCAAATTCTCCTATTTTCAGTGACCATCACAAATCATAAATTTGGCAGATAAATGTACTTTCAATAGCACTCATTATCATGCCTAGAATATAATGTTTTGTGAGAAATTTAAAAGTAATAGAAACATTGAGGGTGTAAATCTTTAAGGGTTGATCCCCATTGAGAAGGGAGGCAAAAATGAAAATGCACAGTTGCTTTCCTTGAAAGCGTACTCATTCACCTTAAGTTTTTAAAGATGTTCTTTTGCCTGCATCAATGTCTTTTTTTCATAAAGTATCAGTATTAAAGCGTATCAGTGACAGTGACTTTAGCATAATAAATGGATTGTGGGTGTTTTCTGTTCATTGTTTTTTCAGCGCTGTTTTTCACCATTCAGTTTTCGGATCTGTACCGGTTTTGCTGGTCAAGTCGTCATGCTTAATGTGTGCCATTACATTTATCCATTTATGACATCTAAGCCATATTTAAGTTCTTCGTCTTCGTTTTATCTTTAATTAAAGGAATGTGATTTTTTATGAAAATGTATTCTGAACTTTGTAAGTCGAAAGTGCACTTTAACAACTTTAACAACAACTATTGAGCCGCGACGCGACAAAACTAACAAAGTGGCATGTGCGCCCAGCGAAGACTAAGATCAAACTGGGCAGTCGCCCAGTCTGATCAGACACTGCGCTGTGCGCTTAAAGGGCAGCTAAGTGTCTATGCTAGCTCCATGCAGACAGCGAAGACTCTGATCAGACTGGGCGGATGTCGTGGCTGGTCTGAGTTTTCGCTGCACGCACGTGCCACTTTGTTGTTTTTGTCGTTTCGCGACTAAACTTTTCTACGTAGGGTTCCGCTTTCAAATAAAACAATGCAGTTAGTTAGGATATGAACTATTACACATAAGTCAGTTAAGGAAAAGCCACAAAATAAAAAAATGGAGATAACATTGGTGACGATGTTGCTGTTTTCGGGATGTTTGGCTGGTGAGCCAAGGACGAAATATTTTTCGAAAGGACTGAAAGTATTTTCTCAGCTTATCGCCACTGACCTTGAAATGGACGACTTTTTAGAGATAATGAACTACATAGGTGCAAGATTTCATCACAAATGCTATGACGTCCTTAATAGTAATCACTTTGACTAGAGAATGCAAACTTTACTAGAGACTACAGGGGCCGTATTCATAAAGCCACTTAAGTGGTTGCTATGCGGTTGCTAAGGCTAAATATGTATAAAGGAGATTCCCTACAACTATGAAATTTGGTCTGGAGGAACAGTCTTTGTAAGACTGTTCCTCCAGAGCAAATTGCATAGTTGTAGGGAATCTCCTTCAAAGAAATTTAGCCTTAGCAACAGCATAGCAACCACTTAAGTCGTTTTATGAATACGGCCCCAGATCAACATGGGAAAGAAATACAAAGGCTATCAGCAGAGCTGGTTGAAGATAAAGAACAAATGAGGAACGAAATATCTCAGACAAAACTTGATTTATCTGCAAAAATTGAAAATGCCAGCAAAGTGAAAAATGACGACATACAGGAAGCTATGGTGGAACAATACAATGAGTTTAAACAAGCATTCTGTGATCTGGAGACTTTCAAATCTTGTTTATCTGGTGAGTGTTGTGTCGACCAGGACTTTTCTTTTCCAAACCTTGCATTCGGAAAAACAGCATGGCAAAGCAGTGACCACTATTCAGATGCAGGAAAAGCTTCTGCAGGAGTTGATGTGCAGGAGTTGATGGAAATAGTAATTCCAATTTTTGGAAAGGAAATTCTTGTTTTTGCACAAAAAGTGAAAGTAACCCATGGTGGATGGTCGATCTTGGAGTAGAGGAACAAATTGGCCGAGTTGTGATGGTAAACAGAGGGGATGAAAGTTATACACGACTGAGGAATGTTGTCATATCTGTTAGCTTGGAAAAAGACGGGGACGGCGTGACCTGCGGAACCTTTGAAGGACCTGGTAGCATAGGACAAGTGATAACGATTAAGTGTTCAGAGGAAATAAGGGGACGTTTTGTTAAACTTACTATGAATTCGTATAACTACTTCCATTTGTGCGAAGTTGAAGTTTACCGCCAGTGACATATTCAGTTCTATCTTTGGTTTCTTGAATTAACCCATTAATGCCTATGACAGAGACGGTTTGGCATGTGGAACCTTCGTAAGACCAGCAGGAGGCAAAGGACAGGTGATAACGAGGTTACGTGTTCTGAGTAAAAACTGGGATGTTTTCAGGGGCGTAACCTGGGACAATAACTTATTACGCACAAACGTGTTTTACACTCCTTTAGGGCCAGAATAAGAGTTTACCCAATAGATATTTCATGTAATTATTTCCGTTTACAGTTAATACTGACATATTGTCTCATTTACAAAATTTCAGCATCATTAAATATGCAGGTGTGTGTTGAAATTTTGTCAATTTGACAAAATTTCAATTCGCACCTGCGTATTTTCGTACAGACAGTAACGCCCTTTTCAGCTGGCCTGAACGAAAGTTCCGGAAGAGCTATTGTCGTCACCCTGGCGTCGGCGTCCGTGTCAGCGTCCGCGTCCGCCTCCGGATTGGATGATTTGGTTAAAGATTTTTGAAAGATCTATATGATATCTCCTTAACGCATGGATGGATTCTTTTGATACTTGCACAGTAGTTAGATATTGGGCTAAAGTTTAACAGGGTACCACCCCCACCCCACTCAGTGACCTTAGAAAACTGGGAGTTTTTTTGGACTGGATGTTTTGGTTAAAGTATTTTAAAGCACAATATCTCCTTAACCCATGGACGGATTCCTCTGATACTTGCACTGTAGTTAGATATTGGTCCAAAGTTTTCCGGGTACTACCCCCACTCCCTTCAGTGACCTGAATGTCGAGGTCATCGACTTAGAAAATTGTCTTTTTATTGATTGGATGTTTTGGTTAAAGTTTATTAAAGAACTGTATCTCCTGAACCCATGGATGAATTCTTAAGATATTTGCACTGTAGTTAGATATTAGTCCAAAGTTTTACAGGGTACTACGACAACTCCGCTCAGTGACCTTGATGTCAAGGTCATGGACGTAGGAAATTTTGGTCTTTATTAAAGTTTCCTAATTGCACACAGATTCATAATGCTTGGCAGAGATTTAGTTTACACTTGCACTGATGTTAGACACTTTTTGAGTTTTTATTAAACACTATATTCTTACCTCACTAAATGACCTTGAAGTCAAGGTCATCGACTTCCGAAATTTGTTTTAAAGATTTTGGTTAAAGTTTTATATTTATGAAGACATAATTGCGCAGTGCAATTACATGTGGACCCCCTCCCCTCCCCTCCCCTCCCCCGCCCCCTCCCTAACACACACACACACACACACACACACACACACACACACACACACACACACACACACACACCTTCCCCTCAGTTCTTGGACCTCAAGCACGTGGACTTTGACATCTCTTGTGTGTTTTTTTTTTAATTTTATTTTAAGACTTATTTCTGAGATAGCATTTTGTTTAAAATGTGTTGTCATTATGGACATGCTTGCCTGAAGTTTTATGCATAGCAGTCCACACCACCATAGCGACTTTGCGATGGGCAAGAGCAATTCATGCGAGCTATGCTGTCAAGCGACAGCGCTTGTTTTTGTCAAACTCACTATGAATTCTACTTACTGCTGACATTTGTGCGAAGCTGAAGTATATCGCCACTTGAATTAAGAGTTAGGCTAAAACATCAACATGATAAAGCGGTTTATTCACCGGAAATGTAAAACTAAACTACGTACGAGTGTGTTAATTGCTTTCAGAAAATAAATCTCGTTGAAGTGTAACAAGTTCATGGACTGTTAACATTGAGTGAATGCTGTCATGGTTGAATTTCTTGATAAAAATGTCAGAGACACTGCTGACCAAAAGCAGCACCAAACCTGATTACGCTTACAGCACCAAAATGAAAGTTATTGAATTTGCAAGCAGTGTAGATGAAGAAAAGGCGGCTCAATCTGGATCTACACTGTCTGCCCTTTCTTTTTGAATTCTAATTTTAATATACCTTGCACAAAACCTTTAAGGTGGGACGCACGTAAAGGATGGCGACATAAACAATGTGCATCGCGAAGACAGCAACATCCTTATTATTCATCTGTTACATGGCAGATGGAACAGCAAACAGTGTAGACTCTGATTAGCTTGCTCTCATTTTGTCTGTAATGTTTGCTGAGACTTATTTGTCCCAAAACTTAGAAGTTGTATGGTAGCTTAGGAGAGAGTCGGGTAATTTCGGACAGCGGGTAAATTCGGACAAGGACATTGTTTCTTTATATGTCAGTTGTTTGGAACTAAATAAAAAATAACTGGCCAAACAGTGAAAAGCCTGATGAGACTGCTCATTATGAGCCGTCTCATCTGAATTTTCACTGTTTGCAATGGTTTGTCCGAATTTACCCCCATGTCCGAAGTTTCCCGACTCTAGCCTAATCAAAACGGTAACAAACAAATACAATCAGAACACCGCTCTGTCAATTCCGTGATTCGCGGTGTTCTGATTGGTGCGAATAGTGCGTGATGTGCCGCAGTAAAACTTGCATATTATAAATTCAGAAAGAAGATCTTACAGCACGGCTTATTGTAATAAAGAAAAATGAAATATGAATATAAATAAAATATAAAGTTAAGAAATATCATATTGCCCAGCTCGAATCTGCTTTCTTTTGTGTGTTTCTACTTAGATTTAATTTATCATCGCGAATAAGGCTACTTTTGTCACACCGAAACTGCAGCGTCAGGGGCTGGGATCCGGGTGCATTTGTGGAAAGGTGTTAGTTCAGAAGGATGTGGATATACTGCATTTTAAGTGGATTGAAATAGTACCGCTCCCATTAAATATTAAAAGAGATAAAGAATAATAATTTATAATCTAAATGTAATTCACTTATACACCCAAAGTTTGAAATTATTTGAATGAAAATAAAAACATTAAACCATAAAGATCCCCTCGAGTAGTTTTGGAACGTCTAGATTGCGACAAAGAGGAGACCAATTTGTGACCTCCTGTTTATTTCCCTTGGCAACGAAACTCTTTCATTAAGGAGACTGTTCTTTAAGGAAAGAAAAAATTGCTTCCAGTGGAGCAAATTCTTTTACGAAGTTTAAGAGTAGACTCCTTTTTGGAAGGGCAGCAAAAATGAAAAGGTAAGCTGCATGTGACCGTTTGTGCAAGATCTGGGGCCGTATTCATAAAACGATTTAAGTGGTTGCCATGCTGTTGCTAAGGCTAAATTTCTTTGAAGGAGATTCCCTACAACTATGAAATTTGGTCTGGAGGAACAGTCTTTGTAAGGCTGTTCCTCCAGACCAAATTTCATAGATTCCCTACAACTATGAAATTTGGTCTGGAGGAACAGTCTTTGTAAGGCTGTTCCTCCAGACTAAATTTCATTGTTGTAGGGAATCTCCTTTATAGATATTTAGCCTTAACAACCGCATAGCAACGACTTAAGTGGCTTTATGAATACGGCCCCTGGCTTCTGTCAGCGTGGTAGCTCAGGGAAAATCCTTACAAACATAGGATTGTTACCAAGACAAACACAAACATGGGATTTAGCTAACTACAATAACTAACATCAAAATGAAGAAAGAGCAAGCTAACAAACATATACAGTACAGATTCTGCAGAACAATTACCAGAAGCTGGCAATGCCTTCTCAATATCTTTATATAACTCAACACGATTCTAAGTTTCCCATCGTATTAGTCAAAGAAATGTAGGAGTATCTAAACTAGTGTAAGTTCTTATCATATGATAACAGTCACTTATAGTGTTATAACATGCCCTAACATTTATAATAGACTGCAAATAAAAAGTGAAAGGGCACTGTTCCTTTTGACAATGATACATGACAGAATTAAATAACGTCGTAATGGTCACCGCTGAAGAAGCTTCATTGGAGTCATATCACAAGATTTAATACTATGTCGTATTTTAAGCTAACAATGATCTATTATGCAATGGTTGTCTTAACAAGAAGATCTTACGGACCCCACGAATACATATCTTAGACAAATCAGAATCATTACTTCCTAAAATAAATTTGAACTTATCAGGCGCATCCATTGAACTAAAAGATGAAAAACATTTTTCAATTTCAGTGAACATAATCCTTCTCTCCCCTTTAATTTGGGCACAGTTTAAAATAAAATGCATTTCATCTTCAACTCCATGGACATATTCTGCTTTCAAGAATAACTTTTTGAAAACGACCTTCTTCAATTTACAACTTACTATATTTACTTATTCAAATTTTAGCAAAGATGCTGATGGTTTTCTTATCAATATCTGTTAGAAGGTATTTTTCAATTACAGTATCACTTTTAAAAGTTCTGTAAGTTCTCAAATTGTTGCCGTTTGAGTTTCCTTCATCATTCAAATAACGTTTTTTTTGCCGAAAAACTGTATATCTATTAGACAGACTTTACAAACAGCCTTCGTTAGTGTGGCCTTACCAAATGTTGACTAAAGTTCCCAAATATTTTTTCCGAATATTTCCTTGACAAGCTATTTCATGGTTCGGCCCAAATTTGAAAGTGCATTGACACGGCTGTAAATAATATTTGATCTGTAGTTCAATGTTTATAACCTAACTAGCACACAATACGTTATGCATGCGGAAAGTTGAATACAATAATTATTGTCATTCTTCATTCAGATGCGCCCACAATAACCCCTAGTTAACTATGTATATACAAGGGCTGTTACGAAACGAAAAAGAGCTGTTTCGAACGAAAAAGAGTGATAGTTATCAAACGATATGCTGACCAGGTTATTTGGTAACTATGACTCTTTTTCGTTTCGTAACAGCATTTTTTCGTTTCGTAACAGCCCTTGTTTATACGTAGATAACCAAGTGTGACCATTGTTGTAATCAACATACTCACGCTCTTGCCACACCAAAAGAGTTTTGGCTGTTCTAACAAGCATATGACACCCTTCAGTGAAGTGCTCCTTGATTCGCATTAAAGTTAATGAAAAAGAAAACGATTTTTTTCGTATAATGTTATGTCTTGCCTAGGACATAAGAACATTTAATGGCAGTTTCATCTTTTTAGAGAGAGAGAGAGAGAGAGAGAGAGAGAAAGAGAGAAAGAGAGAGAGAGAAAGCAAAGCCTTTACAACAAATCACGAGAGAAGACGGGTCTTAAATCGGTACCAAGGTTTTGGAGGCCGTGGAAAGGCTTCGCTACAAATTATTTTGGTATGCATATCACTAACATAATTTTCTCTGAAAAGTATGATTAGAATTTCGGCTATTACCAAAGGTTATTAAACTGTGCCTATATAAGTGTGCCATATCAGCCGCCTGAGAAAAGACGAGCAATAAATTTTCTCGCAACCGGCCATGTCCAGTTTTTGTTTCACTAATTCTGGTCCAAATTCCAATATAGAATGTATTTTGGTTAAACGTAATTTTACAACATTTTAGAAAATTGTCTAAATACAAAATATTAAAATTATAATAAAATCTTATATAAAATAATTCTCCGAGACAAACATTAAAGTATCTTCTGAAGCAAACACATTTTCACTAATAATGCTTCATCCTTTTTATATCGAGAACAAGAAGGCAGGTGTATCTGCTAAGGGGAGATATGTTTATTCTCTCAGCGTTTGTATTGATAAAAACAACATCATAAGCATTTGTAAAGAGGATGTTTTCTGATGTTTATCCAGTGTAAACTTCAACTTCGCAGATATGCATGGCATTTATGCTTTTCATATAAATTTTAACGTAACGTCCCTGGATTGGGTTAGAGCATTTTACTTCAATGATCTGTCCATTACTTGCCGGTCCTGGGAAAGTTCCACACTCATTCCCATCTTTATAAGACACTGAGCTTACAGTTATGACAAGATTTCTAAGGTAGCTTCCACAACAATCGCCGCGATTAAATATTACAACCCTGCCGACTTGTTTTTCGGATCCAAGATCCACCTTCCACCAGTCAAAGTTTTTGTTAGTGGTGTGAGTACAGGAGCCATGGTGCCAATTAGAATCTCTGTTTCCATCGACTGCCTTAATGGCTTGTCCTCTGTCCGAAAATTGGTTGCTGCTTTGCCAAGCTATTTGACCTAAAGCAAGATTGGTGAAGGCGTACTCAGCCTTGATGCAACAATCACCGGACAAGCAGCTTCTGTAAGACGGCAAATCACATAGTTTCTTTGTAAAGTCATTATTCTTTGTCAGAGCTGCACTCATTATGTCTTCCTTCAGAATCTTTATTTCTGTATCATGTTTTTCTAAGACTTTGATAAGTTCGTCGTTGTCGAAAATGTGTCGATGAAACCGTGCACCGAGATAATCCATGATCTCTAGATAGTCGTTTTCCTCCAAGTCCATGGCCATAAGGTCGTTAAAAACCTGATGTCCCTTAGACGGTATCGTACATGCTACAGAGGTCACATACAGAAGAACTGCAACAAACTGCATTTTCATCGTTCTAATGTTAATAATAACGATTGTGTCTTTATAAATCCTCTGAAGGGAACGTTATACGAGTTCGACGTTTAATGAAAACGCACATTTTTCAGGTGGAGAATAGGACACTATTTGTAAGTGTTAAAGTGACATTCTCAGCTGTAACATCTGAGCATTACAGTGAGTATACTATATTGAAACAACGTTGAATTAAAATCTGTAGTATACTTTTAGTGTATGCAGTCTGTGCCATGATCCCTCCCCATTGTTTTATCAAGGAAATTTAATTTGATTTTAAAATTTTATGTGATTTTAAGTAGCAAATAAGGCAATGGTCAGGAATTTCAAAATACAAACAGATCTCATATCCTGCCTTCAAAACCCAAACGGGAGGAAGTATATGAGCCGCGAGACGGCAAAACCAACAATGTGGTATTGTGCCCAGCGCAGACTCAGATCAGCCTGGGCATCCGCCCAGTCTGATCAGAGTCTTCGCTGTCCGCATAGAGGTAGCTTAGACCCTTAGCTACCCTTTAAGCGCTTAGCAAAAGGTCTGATCAGACAAGGCGGATGCCCAGGCTGATCTGAGTCTGCGCTGGGCACACTACCACCTTGTTGCTTTTCTCATGTCGCGGCTCAATTATACGTAAACTGACAGCAGTTCATGAAAAGCATGCATGTTTAAACCATTCATCGGCATGACGGCCGTCTTGGTCATGTGACCACAACCATTTACGCAAACTTTGTTCTCAGTAAACTTCTGAGACGACTCTGAAGATCTGGGGCCGTATTTATGCTATGCTGTTGCAAAGGCTAAATTTTTATGAAATAGGTTCCCTATAACTATGAAATTTGCTCTGGAGGAACAGTGTTTTTTAGACTGTTCCTCAAGAGCAAATTTCATAGTTTCATAGTTGTATGGACACTCCTTCATAGAAATTCTGCCTTAGCAACAGCATAGCAACCACTTAAGTCGTTTTATAAATATGGCCCCTTGGCCCAGAATTACAATCATTTCTTAAAGATTTACGCCCTTGTTTATGATTACAAAAACGTTTCCATGAAATATTGTCACAGTAACTCCGAAATGACCCATTTGTATATTTGACAATAGAAATTAGAAGAAGTCTTTGTGAAAAGTAATTTTAAAATAAGAAATAAAACAATTTTTTTTACAGTCGCGGACCGCGACCGAAATTGTCTTACTGGATAGAATTAATTTGCTCTGACGTCACTAGCGCGTGCACGAATCAGAAAAATACCTAGGTATCATCATATGACCGTAAGGCGTGGTAACAACTTTCCTATTGGCCGACGATAGTGTTCATTTACATTCTCAGTTTCGATATTTTATTTTCATTAAAAAATTCGTCAAACTGAAACACTCTTTCTGAATTTTTACAATGGATTTAGGTATGATTATATATTATCTAAAGCCTCGGTCCCACAGAGCTTGCGACTGCGATGCGACCGCTTTGCGACTGATTTTGTCTGCGACTGACCTGCGACCTCTGCGACCATTGCAACTTCTTTTCCTCTTCAAATGTGGTCGCCGATCAGTCGCCGATCAGTCGCCGCACAGTCGGCGACAGCTTTCGAGTGTAGTCGGCGATCGATCGGCGACCTGACTGCAACTGGTCGCCGTAGGATCGGCGACAGGATTGCAACTAGTTCAGAATGATCGGCGACCAGTCGGCGACCAATCGGCGACTCTTTGGCGACTGGTTTCAAATGAACGGCGACTGGTCGGAGACTGATTGGCGACCGTTCTGCGACAAAAAAAATTTAATGGAAATGTGGTGACAAGAATGAAATCATTTCAGTGAAAGTTGTCAAAATAACACAGCTACAGATTCAGTTCATTGCTTGCAACGAACAACCGGCATGCACCTGTATTGTCTATGATGGTGTACAGGCGATTAAGACGGAGGAGATGAACACAGTACTGGATAAGACATTTGTTTCAAAAAGGCCGCAGTTTACTGAGATTCCTCCTTTGACTGTTGAGATTCCTCATCTGAAGCAGGCGTCCGAACGTCGGGAGTCATTTCTGCTGTCTGTTTTGGCGACGATGTTTCTTTTTTTTTTTTTTGGTGGGGGGTGGGGGGTCCTCTATGTACCATGATGCGAGCACTTTGAGCCCTGGTAATAAAATAATGCACTGCAAACCTTGATCTATTGGCGCACGCTGCAACCTGTCGGCGACCTGTCGCCGATCGTTCGGCGATCTATCGGGGCACGCTGCAGCCTGTCGGCGACCAGTCGCCGATCGGTCGCCGATCAGTCGCCGTCTCACCAGTGGTCAGTCGCCGATAAGTCGCCGATCGGTCGCCGATCAGTCGCCGAACAGTCGCCGACAGATCGCCGATAGGTCGCAGCAAGGTTGCAACATTTCAGAACCAAAGTGTTGATGAAACTGATCGGCGACCGATCGGCGACCGGTCGGCGACTGTTCGGCGACTGATCGGCGACTTCCAGAAAACCATTGCAACTAGTCGGCGATCAAAATCAGTCGCGGCTAGTCTTTTGTGCATGTTCAAAAGACTGGCTGCGACTAATTTTGATCGGCGACTGCTCGGCGACCTAGTTGCGACCTTGTTGCGACCATTATAAAACCTCTCCGCGACTTCTGCAACCTTTCTGCGACTGTCAGTTTTTTTAGTCGCGGATAGGTCGCGGCGCGGTCGCAAGCTCTGTGGGACCGGGGCTTAACGAAATTGGTAAAATTGTTTATTTTAAGGATGGTGGAAAAATGAGGGAGTATACCTTTAAAGCTAAGACCAACCTTAATGTATGAAATTTCAAGGTAATGTTCTACACATTTATTCTTATAGTTATTTTGACAGTTTATCTTTTAACCCGTTTGGGATGTACTTAACCAATTAAACACGAAACTTCTTCGGAAAATTCTTACTAAATGCTAGCTTTCATTATAAAAAATTACCCTCCTTAAATTTAAAGTCACATAAACTTAATTATTGAAGTCCTGGAATCTGGTACTCAAAACGTTCCTGTACTAATTTTGTTTATTACTCATTATTTGATTATGTATGAAGTGCCATTTTACTATAAAATCCCTATTTTGTGATATCACAAATTCCATTTTGTGATCACAAAATATTTTATGATATCATAAAAAAGAATGTGTGATGTCACTAAATCAAATTTGAGATCTCAAAAAATAGAATTTATGATATCAAAAAATCATCACTTTTTTGATATAACAAAATAGATTTTATGATAATCACATATTCGATTATGTGATATTACAAATTTGATTTTGATATATCACAAAATTATAGGAATTTCACGATATCACAAAATCAATTTTGAGAGATAAATTAATCGAATAAGTGATATCAAAAAGTCAATTTTGCGATATCACAAAATCAGATGTATTTATTAATATCACATATTCGATTTGGTGATATCACAAAAAAGAAAATGTGATATCACAAAATCGTTTAGATATTTCTAAAATAGGAAAATTTACACATTCATTGATATCGCAAAATGTATTTTTTATATAAAAAAAGCCTTGATTTTGTAATATCACAAATTGTATTTTGTGATAACACAAATACATTTGAAGATATCATAAAATAATCCCGATTTTGTGATATCACAAAATGGATTTTGTGACAGCACAAAAAAGAACTTGTGATATTAAAAACTGCATTTATTGATATAAAAATTAGCTTCTTTTTTATATAACAAAACTAACATTTTGATATCAAGAAAATTTTGTCATGTCACAAAGTTTAATTTGTGATTTCACAAAATGAAGCTTATTTTATGATGTCAAAAATGTATTTTGTGATATCAAGAAATCTAATTTGTGATATCCTAAAAATATATATGATATCAAAAAGTCTGAAACTAAAGGAAAACGGCGCCTCATAATTGTCCACATTTATTGATATCATAAAATCTTTTTTTTTTAAATAAAAAAACGCCTTGATTCGGTGATATCACAAATTTTATTTTATGATTCCACAAAGATATAATACATTTTATGACATCATAAAATGAGCCTGAATTTGTGTTAACAAAAAATGGATTTGTGATATCACAAATTAGAATTTGCGATATAAGAAAATGCATTTATTGATATAAAAAATAAGCTTCTTTTTTGATATCACAATATCTATTTTTTGATATCACAAAATAGAATTTGTGATATCACAAAATCTATTTTTGATAGCATAAAATGAAGCTTATTTTGTGATATCAAAAACTGCATTTTGTGATATCCAGAAATCGATTTTGTGATATCAAATCATATGATATCAAAATGCTGATTTTATAGTAAAACGGCGCCTCATATGTATGTGCCTACCTTTCAAGTCGTCAAAAATTTCCAAGATGATTTATGATCTAGCATGTTCCTGGATTCAATTGTGAACATGCCGTGAAAATGTCGAGGTTCACCCAAGATTATTATTTGATAAATAGAGTTTATTAATCGTCCCATTTAAAATATGGGATTTATAAACCGAGGGAGGTTTAAAGATCCGATAGAGAAACGAGTCCTAAGGACGTGTTTTTTTTATAGGATATGTTTATATAGCCCATATTTTAAATGGGACGATTCAATAAACTGTATATTACATTCATATTTCCTACAACTAAAGAATAGTTCCGTCTGTTTTTTTGTGTTTTCAAGAGTCCATCTGAGAGCCTGTACACAAATGTGCGAAAGAATATACGAAAATTGAAATAATATGACCGCCATTTTGTTTTCTGAAAGGGATAAGGTTTGTCAAAATAAGAATGATTTACTTGCCAATGGAATCTAAATCATAACTTTACAATCATTGTCAGTACGGCTACTGATCCCGACGATCCAAGGCTCGAAGAAAGTCTCGCGGCTATGAACTGATTGATAGGTGTTTCTTATAGCATAATGCGTAGCGTGTGTGACAAACGGCAATGCAGGCTTACATAAAACGGACGATTCGTAGAATTATTCAGTTGAACACGCCAGTAAAACACACCAAAGTTTGTTATAGATTTGACATTTCGTAATTTAGCGTCTGTGGTTTTCTCAATATCATGAAAGACAATTATGACGTGTCAACTGCAGTCGAAAGATAGGCCTACACTTTGAAAAGTAGTTCTAAAAGCCGGTGTTCGGCCCTACATCAATAACCAATCTCTGAATATTATGGTGAAGGTAACTAATCTACAGGGATTTATTTCCCTAGAGGAAATAAATTCTTTCAGAGACCTGGAAAGAAGCATATTTATATTGGCAAGAAATCCTTGTATTTCTTCGATAAGAATGTAATATAACTTGATAAACCGCGAGTGCTTAATGTTATATACTAGGTAAAAGTCTTCACCGGCCACTTCCACATTTAATCGATTTCCCGCAACCCCACAAACAATCTTACAGCTCTACTTACAAATTAGTGACGCATGTTCCATCAGACAAAAGCATATCCTAGTGCTGCTGAAAATATTCAAAGGGGTGCCGTTTTTAATTGCCTCAAGCCTCTAAAAGGCTTTATAATAGGTGCGGCAGAAAAACCTTATCTATTCAGTAATTAGCTTTTATTGGTCCAACCTTATCCCCATAATGCCTTTACAGCAAATACGATTGGGCCAGGTAATCTCATGATGCATACATCCCAGCAGGCATATGATACCGTAATGGCGTCATTACGTCGCATCGACGTCACTACAACGTCATTTTGACATGTGTGCGGTGGGATAAAGGTAAGGAGACCGGCTCGGCTTGCTTATTTTTCCACTGCATCTCACCATAGTAATGGCGATGCGCTAATGGTAGTGGCGACATCTTTGAGAGACTCATATGGCTTATGCGACATCGATGCTACTCATGCAAGGCGTGTGAGCGATGTAGTCATTCAATGGAGTCATGCATAGTAGAAAAGCAGAGAGGGCTGTATGTGTCTGGCCAACATTCGCCATTAAGGTATTATAGGGGCCAGGTTGAAACGAGCTAGGGGCCAACAAACGACTTTCCATGTTTTTCTTCTGTGCATGACTTCAGTTGCTGACATGTCACGTCCTTTCATGTTCTATGGGGCTTACGGTAAATGACGGCTTACCAACGTCTAGTGCACCCAGCTTATTTGTCTTACCTAAGCTGAGTCCACCTGTCAATCAATTACGGCATGTTCAGAATGAAAATACGCAGGACGATACCTTTAAGAAATCAGCAATTATTGCTGTAACAAAAATATCATCTTACTTTCCATCCGGGTGTAAATCAGGTTAAATTTTGCAAAATTTTCGTTGGAGGCCTTACCATTATACTATCACCCTTCAATCAAAAGATATTATGATGCAAAGATATTCCTGATCAAATAATGTCAGTCTGATCAATGGCGGTACTGTTTGCAATTCCTTCAGCAATTGCTTTGACACACTCGGATAGAAAAATAAAAATAAAATGAGCCATGTTATGTGACTTCCAATAATAGGGCAATTTTGTCATGTGATATTCAGATCATCAAGGTAATAAAAAAAAAACCTCACTGCTAACTATAGCTGGTGCCACTCCCATAGAAGGCTGAGATGACAAGCGGAGGTTTTGGTCAGACTGCACTGTAGTGCAGTCTTAGCGGAGCATTTGCTTGTCACCATTGATTTATTGTTGCAAATCACATGATGTGGCTAAAAAAACTGGTTTATATTTGTCTACGCCCATGGGCATAGACTATCTGGTAATTGCTTTCGACACGGAAGTACAGCCATAAGTTGCCCACAATGCAGTTTGACCTTAATGCAACTGTCTGCATATAAGTCGTGAGCGATATTCGCATAGACGTCTTAAGCGGTCAAATGAACTACCTCGCATATGGTATCACAAGGTAGCAGAATGTATCGTAAGATACAGTTGAATGAATAACTTGAGATTTTACGGCCTTTTAAACTGCTTTCAACCAGCGAATGGCATGATACCTACCACTTGCATTCGTGCTTGAAATCCATCAATGAAGATTTTAGGTCGGGGTATGAGGTCTAAACAAAAGCTTTGTTTTCTTTCTACAGGTTTTTGTGGTTGCAATGGTTTAATTGATAAGCATCAACTATAAATGATTGCTAGCCGTAAACCAAGCTTTTTGTGAAAGCTATTCTTGTTTAGTATGATATTGCAATAATTGGAATTCAGAGCATGCAAGGCTATACAGTGAAGACCAATTTACACAATGACCACATTTCAGCTAAACGGACCTTATGGTAAATATAGTTTCGGTATCAGGGGAAGTAACTTTGCCATTATTATGTCCTCTTCCCTTTACAAGGGCGCCTGTAAGTCTAGAACCCATTTTGTAAAGGTTTGAATGTCCAGGCAAGGGAACAGTAAGTCGCAGAAAAGTTTCATCGTCCTGACATGCCTGAAATACTCTTGAAAATGACGTAAAGTCACTACTTATCAATCCATCCATCCATCCATCCATCCATCCATGCATGCATGCATCCATCCATCCATCCATCCATCTGTTCGTCCGTCCTACTGCTCACTCAACCATCCATCCGTCCATGTAAAAGTGACAGAAAAATGTGTCTGGAGTTCGAACTGCACAGAGTTTTGGCGATGTACCGTCGTAAATGTTCCAGTTACTCGAGCACCAGTCTATTTGAATTCAAATGAGTTGATTTTTTATCCTATGAGTTGTCCATGATTAATCCAATTGAGCCGCAACACGACAAAACTAAGAAAGTAGTTGTGCGCCCAGCGCAGACTCAGATCAGTCTGGGCATCCACCAAGTCTGATCAGACTCTTTGCTAAGCGTTTAAAGGCTAGCTAGTGGTCTAAGCTACCTCCATGCGGACAGCGAACACTCTGATCAGACTGGGCGGATGCCCAGGCTGACCTGAGTCTGCGCTGTGCGCACAACCACTTTGTTAGTTTTGTAGTGTCGACGCTCATTATTGTTTTTGCCCGCATTCTCTTATTCATTTTGCAACTTTTGCACTTCTCTTTCCTTGAGAAAGCTTGGTTTCCGAATTGTTGATATTTTTGGGTGACTTCATGTTTGTTTTTTATTTCTCTGCTCTACTTGGTACCAGGCTGATTCTGTGACCCTGTCATACTTTTGCTTTATCCAATCACCAGTAGTTTTCAAATCTTCCTTGTTTGTGGCGTCTTGCTTCATCTCTTGTTTCAGGGCAAAATTTCCATCACAAATAAAGTATTACAGTACATCTTTTGTGGGAAGCACATATTTGCAACAATGATATGAGCATCAAAAGACACTTGATATTATTGCGATGTTGTGGGTCATTTTAAGTGTCATCCCAAAATGAGCCGCGATACGAAAAAAAACAACAAAGTGGCATGTGCGCACGGCGAAGATTCAGGTAAACCTGGGCAGCCGCCCAGTCTGATCAGAGGCTTCGCTGTCGGCATGGAGCTAGATCAGACCTTGAGATACCTTTAAGGTGCACAACTAAGATTCTGTGCTCAGGCTGGGCGGATGCCCAGGCTGATCTCAGTCTTCGCAGGGTGCACATGCCTTGTTGTTGGTTTTATCGTGTCGCGGCTCAGAAAAGAGGGAAAGCCGGAGGAGGGAGGGGTTTGAGGATAAGCCCTGGATTTGGCTTTCATATAATCAAAGAAAACACATGTTGTGACCCCTCATTAGAACCGTCTCGTCGAGACGCTTCTGATGAACGATCACAACATATGTTTGTTTTACCCCTGTCCCTGTTATAAGTTGTTTGCGAAAAAGTGGAGGGCAAAATATCGTTTTAATTGCATTACTACCAAATAAATTTTCATGATACTTTGCAGACCTTAATCTACTACCCATAAGAACTCATGCAAGGAAACTCAGATTATTTTTGACAAAGAGGATATTACATGAGTGCTCATGTATTATTGAATTTATTAAACGAGTTGGGGAAAAAGATAAGATGCGAGGCTTTGCCGAGCATCTTATCGTTTTTCCCCAACGAGTTTAATAAATTCAATAGTACAGGAGCACGAATGCAAGATTCTATTTATCATATGACACTAAAATCGCAAAATCGCATTTTTCTAGCAAATTTTGCACTAAAACGTCATGATTTCCCCTTTAGAAAAAGCGACGTTTATATGGACGTCAACGCATAACGCTACGACGTTATTTGCATATTTAATCCACTAGTGGATTATCGATTTTTTACACTCTCAGATGCGACGTCATATGATAAAGTTAAATAAAACATCGTCAGTTCAACTATATACATGTTAAAATGTTAAATGGCTGTTGTACCGTTATATATCTCCTGTGTACGAATGGCATAAAACTGAGAGGAAAAATGGTAATGATTAACAGAGTAATTTTTTTTTTCAAACACATTTCCGAAGATTGTATATTCGTTCAATAGATCCGATGGCGATGAGAGAACCAAAGATATATAGGAAAGTCGGGTAAAATCGGACAACGGGTAAATTCGGACAGTGACATTGTTTCCGTAATATGACAGTTGTTTGGGATTTAAACAAATTAACTGGTCAAACAGTGAAAATCCTGATGAGCCGTCTCATCTGGATTTTCACTGTTTGCAATGGTATGTTCGAATTTACCCACTGTCCGAAATTACCCGACTCCACTCTACTAACTGTGACTGAGCTGTTTGGCAACCATTGTATGACACAAGCTATGTTGACAATACATGGGCCGCGGCACGACAAAACCAACAAAATAACATGAAAGCTCAGCGCAGACTCCGATCAGCCTGGGTGGCCGCCAAGTCTGATCAGAATCATTGCCGTCGAAACGGAGGTAGCTTACACCCTCAGCTACTCTTTAGCGCACAGCGAGGTACAGCTTATATTTTCTTTTTGGCCTTTGACATAAGAGGATATATTCTCCCACCTATGCATATGAGATAGGCCATCAGCTCATAAATGAACCTTCTATATTACACCTGGTAACATTTTTCTTATATTAGCAACTAGACTTTTTCAATTTTTGACTAATATTTTAATTTTGAATGAGCAAAATAGACACGCAAGCATGTCGGATGACGTTTGGTACGGACATGGCCTGACGTTGCGAAGCAACGTCGGCTGGCCCCGAAGGGACCTGCGGACAGCCCGCCTATAGGTAACACGTTGGACAAAAATCTAACCCTATGCCTTTTACTTGCCGTGTTCCTTCCTAAACATTGGAGAAAACAACGCTTTCCGAGTTCCAGTCATTTTTGCGCAACAAAACAACAGCAATCTTATTGTTTTATGCCTCTTTCATACTTCTTTGAACATCAAAGATAAAGAAAAGTTGATGAGATCAAACAAAAATAAAAAATGGAAAACATAAATATATTGAAACAGAACTCTTTTTGCCGTCGAAACCAAGGACGCCCTAAGAAGATTTCGAACCCTGCAGTGCCGGTCGGTTCTTACTAAAAAGAAATATATGGAAAAATAAACAGAAAATCGTACTTTCTTCTTTTAAATTTTCGAGATAAGCTTGAATTCTAAATGTTTTCTTTACAAATTATCAATTTTTCCATTGAGATTATTGTCTGCTAGAGGACACGTTCGACCAGAACATAGGTAAAACCCTGTACCGCACCGAGTAAACGGGAAACACGAAACACCGCACCTCTTTTGGACTGCAGCAGGAACAGATAATTATAGGGTTTGAAACTAATTTTAGTTGATGTGCCGTATCTAAGCTGTGCCTTAATAGGCCTACATATTAGCAGATCATAGATTTGTAACGTCACTAAATTTTAATGACGTCACTAAAACCGTTTATAAAACGTCGCTAGCAAACTTGACGCGCGCGACGTGAGAGGCTGAGTTGCATTTTGTTTTCGCCCTCTGGAAGATAAAATAGTCCACATATCGTGTTTACCGTCTATTTTAACTTTTACATCCATTTTAGGACCCGATAAACACACTGGACTCATCAAATTTAACTTCAAATCACTGGTTTAAAAGTTAAAATTTTCAAATTCTGAAGCCTAATCCGACTTGAGGTTTAAAATCCGCTAACAGTGGGAGAAAAATAATCCATCATGAGCCAGTCCATGTTGAATAGGTCAATCTCACCCTCGGGGTCGGAATTTCAACCAGGGACCCAGCAAGCCTCGTCCCTGGTTGAAATTCCGACCCCGAGGGTGAGATTGACCTATCCTACATGGACACTCATGATGGATTGTTATATTCTGAGAAATCAGAAATTATTAATTGGTTTAGACACTTATTTCCTAGATCATCGCTTTTTTAGCATCTGCTGGGTCCTTTTTTTTTATATCAGTCTTATCGACTGTCGTATCAAAATTGAGAAAGTACAGTATACTTTTCTCTGGCTTTGATCGCCAGATATTGTCAGAGTCACTGATGAGGCTTGAGTAGCCGAAACGTCGAAGTATGGCCCATGTTTCTTCTTTTGAATGTGTTCTCTTCTCTTGAAAGAACTCTATAAAGGTTTTAGTTTGTTGTGTCGCTGCTCAATTATACCAGAAGTGACGAACTGTTTGGCAACCATTTGTCTGCCACAAGCTATGTTAACAATACTTATACTTACATTGCACGAACATAGTCTAATGTGTGTAGGTAATCCTTCCTGTTGTCCTGTCATGTTTACAAACGGGGACCAACATTTTTGGCTTTCTGTTTACCTCCGGTTACAACCAAGCTCTTCCAAAATGTGATGTATACTTGAGGGATAGAACTGCTCCTAGGGGAACAAATCGTTTTCTTTCAAGGTATAATCTCTCGTATTTCATTACGAAATAGTCACAAAATTATGAAACTGGTTAGTTATGCAACATAATTAAGATTTGTTCAAATAATCTTCAGCGAAAACATCTTTGTTACGGAGGCAGAGCCGATATATCAATGCGTACCCTTCATGAATATTCACAAATATTATGTCGTCATAAATTAATTGATTCCCATAGGCTTTTCTGCAAGCATGCTTTGAATTTTATGATTGGTGGAGTAAATAACTTTACAATAACATTAATCGCTAATATGTGCACGTGAGTTCTTTTCAGCCAATAACTGTTTGAACTCGATTAAAGAAAGGGCTTAAAATTATTCATGATATAACTTTAACCTGATTAACTATGATTGCAGGGCGTATAGAGTCTTCAATTTCGGCGGGAATGGCGGTCCGCCATTGCCGCTCTTTTTTATGTATTTATTCAAATTCTCCTATTTTCAGTGACCATCACGAATCATAAATTTGGCAGATAAATGTACTTTCAATAGCACTCATTATCATGACTAGAATATAATATTTTGTGAGAAATTTAAAAGTAATAGAAACATTGAGGGTGTTAATCTTTAAGGGTTGATCCCCATTGAGAAGGGAGGCAAAAATGAAAATGCACAGTTGCTTTCCTTGAAAGCGTACTCATTCACCTTAAGTTTTTAAAGATGTTCTTTTGCCTGCATCAATGTCTTTTTTTCATAAAGTATCAGTGTTAAAGCGTATCAGTGACAGTGACTTTAGCATAATAAATGGATTGTGGGTGTTTTCTGTTCATTATTTTTTTCAGCGCTGTTTTTCACCATTCAGTTTTCGGATCTGTACCGGTTTTGCTGGTCAAGTCGTCATGCTTAATGTGTGCCATTACATTTATCCATTTATGACATCTAAGCCATATTTAAGTTTTTTGTCTTGGTTTTACCTTTAATTAAAGGAATGTGATTTTTTATGAAAATGTATTCTGAACTTTGTAAGTCGAAAGTGCACTTTAACAACTTTAACAACAACTATTGAGCCGCGACGCGACAAAACTAACAAAGTGGCATGTGCGCCCAGCGAAGACATAGATCAAACTGGGCAGTCGCCCAGTCTGATCAGACACTGCACTGTGCACTTAAAGGGCAGCTAAGGGTCTATGCTAGCTCCATGCAGACAGCGAAAACTCTGATCAGACTGGGCGGATGTCGTGGCTGGTCTGAGTTTTCGCTGCACGCACGTGCCACTTTGTTGTTTTTGTCGTGTCGCGACTAAACTTTTCTACGTTGGCTTCCGCTTTCAAATAAAACAATGCAGTTAGTTAGGATATGAACTATTACACATAAGTCAGTTAAGGAAGTGTCACAAAATAAAGAAATGGAGATAACATTGGTGACGATGTTGCTGTTTTCGGGATGTTTGGCTGGTGAGCCAAGAACGAAATATTTTTCGAAAGGACTGAAAGTATTTTCTCAGCTTATCGCCACTGACCTTGAAATGGACGACTTTTTAGAGATAATGAACTACATAGGTGCAAGATTTCATCACAAATGCTATGACGTTGTTAGTAGTAATCACTTTGACGAGAGAATGCAAACTTTACTCGAGACTACAGATCAACATGGGAAAGAAATACAAAGGCTATCAGCAGAGCTGGTTGAAGATAAAGAACAATTGAAGAACGAAATATCTCAGACAAAACTTGATTTATCTGCAAAAATTGAAAATGCCAGCAAAGTGAAAAATGACGACATACAGGAAGCTATGGTGGAACAATACAATGAGTTTAAACAAGCATTCTGTGATCTGGAGACTTTCGAATCTTGTTTATCTGGTGAGTGTTGTGTCAACCAGGACTTTTCTTTTCCAAACCTTGCATTAGGAAAAACAGCATGGCAAAGCAGTGACCACTATTCAGATGCAGGAAAAGCTTCTGCAGGAGTTGATGGAAATAGAAATGCCAATTTTTGGAAAGGAAATTCTTGTTTTCACACAAAAAGTGAAAGTCACCCATGGTGGATGGTAGATCTTGGAGCAGAGGAACAAATTGGCCGAGTTGTGATGGTAAACAGAGGGGATGGTAGTTATACAAGACTGAGGAATGTTGTCGTATCTGTTAGCTTGGAAAAAGACGGGGACGGCGTGACATGCGGAACCTTTGAAGGACCTGGTAGCATAGGACAAGTGATAACGATTAAGTGTTCAGAGGAAATAAGGGGACGTTTTGTTAAACTTACTATGAACTCTAATAACTTCTTCCATTTGTGTGAAGTTGAAGTTTACCGCCAGTGATATATTCAGTTCTATCTTTGTTTTCTTGAATTAACACATTAATGCCTATGACAGAGACGGTTTGGCATATGGAACCTTCGTAAGACCAGGAGGAAAGGGCAGGTGATAACGATTACGTGTTCAGAGTAAATACGGGGACGTTTTCGGGGGCGTAACTCGGGACAATAACTTATTACGCACAAACGTGTTTTATTCTCCTTTAGGGCCAGAGTGAGAGTTAAGCCCGCAAGATATTTCATGTAAGCATGCCCGTTTGCAGTTACTACTGTAATCTTGTTCCATTTACATAATTTCAGCATCATTAATTTTGTCAATTTGACAAAGTTTCAATACGCACCTGCGTATTTGCGTAAGGCAGTTACGCCCTTGTTTTTGTCAAATGCACTATGAATTCTACTAACTACATGTACTTACATCTATGCGAAGTTGAAGTATATCGCCACTTGAATTAAGAGTTAGGCTAACATTAACATGATAAATCGCTTTGTTCACCGGAAATGTAAAACTAAACTACGCCCGAGTGTGTTAATTGTTTTCAGAAAATGAATCTCTATGAATAGGAATAGGCTCATGGACTGTTAACATCGTGTGAATGCTGTCATGGTTGACTTTCGCGATAAAAATGTCAGCACACACTGCTGACCAAAAGCAGTAACAAACAATCTTGATTACGCTTACAGGCCTCCTAGTAGCCCACTTGCAAAATATAGGTTTTTATATAGGTTCCTTTTACCCAAAATGTAGGTTCTTTTATAGGGGTTTTGACCAAAAACATAGGTGAAATAGGTGCTTCTATACTCACTTCAGTTACACTTTTAGCTGCGTTCTCCTTAATATTGGAGCTTCTTTACCATGAATTGTTATATTCCAACCAAAGTAATTTCACTATAATACCTGTGCCAGTGTATCAGCAACATAGACTTTTTCCAGATCTGATTCTTGTATATACAGCACCCATAAGGTTCATGAGCAAGTCAGATATCTTCACCTTCAGACCTATTTTTTTTAACAATAGAGTGCTAGCAATATACAGTTTGCTAGAGATAACTTTACTTTCTGCATTTTGAACTTAAATTGCAGTGTCACTATCATGCATTTCTTAACGATATTTGAAAAATATGGACTTCATACTACTGCATGCTGCAAATGATAGTAAAACTGCAATGATAATTCAATAAGCAGAAATAGGTACCTCAAGCAAATTATTTATTCTAACAATCACTTGTTTTATTAAAGCTTTATTTTAAAATTGAGAATACAACAAACAATACAATAAACTTCTAAACAATGGTTATATACAGAAACACTCATGGCTGATTTTTACATACATGTATGTGTCCATTTCTTACAGTCCCCTTCACCTTTTTATATCTTTCTCTTCTTTTTCGCTAGATGATCAAGTTTTTCTGTTACTTTTCTCTTATTAACAGTCAGTTTTTCTAGTTCAGAATGAGCTGGTTTGCTTTGAAGCTGAACACCTAGTAGGTCATGAGCAACTTCTATTTCTTACATGTCTTTCTTCTTAGTCGCATTACTCATACGATCATTTGCTTCATTAGCTTATGAGTCAATGCCCTTCAGGTTATGTTCAAACTCTTTCATTTTGCTGTCTATTATTTTATTTTGTTTTCAAGACCTTTCACTTTCTCCAATCCTTCTCGCTCATTTCTTTCTTCCTATTGCCTTTCAGCTTCAATCGGCTCCCCTTTCGTTTTTTCTTCTCTTTCTTTCTTTTTTTTTTCGGTCCTGCATTGCTGCCCTATACAATTTTGAGCTGAGTTACAGCAGTCAAGGAGGGCTTAGTCAAGGCTATGTTTGATGGTTGTCCACCAGCTGAGTCCACAGTATCCTTTGTCAGCCGAATGCCTATGAGTGTTTTCTCTGACAAAGAGGATTTTTCCTTTGTTACTATCTTCTTTTCAGATATATTTTTCGGTGACATTTTTTCTCTGTCTAAGCTTAGAAAAAATAGGAAATAAAGCAATATTCAGTAGCTAATGAATATTCATATTTGCCTCAATCAATACAAAACGCGGAAATATTTGGAAGAATTAATTATTCACTTTAAAGGGCTCTTGACGGCTCGCCTTTTGGTATGAAATTAGTTACAATATCTTCACGATTAGCAAAATAAATGCGAAAATTATATGTAATCGAGTGCTATTTAGTTTGCATAAAAAGACGTCTATCCCTCACATTTTCATGGCGTCATAGAAAAAGAAGTATTTGTTTCACAATAAAAAAACATTTTCATAATTTAGAAAGTGCTGAACTTCTTGATAGCTGTTCTTTTTACACGAAAACGGAAAATTTTGGTTTTGTCCTTTTCCACCTTAACCTACTATAATCATAGCTTCTTTACCGAGTCTTATTGAAATTCAACGTAATAACGTAACTGCCTTCATTAGAGATAGTTTAATCTCTGTGTTTTGCTCGCTGTATGCACCTTTTTAAAAATAATTTTCAGAAGCTAAGCCGCAAGTTCTTTATTATTTGTAGGATAAAACAGTTTTCTTTGTTGAAAACACACATTTCTAAGGTTAAAAAACTAAACTAAGGTCTAATTCTAATACATGCCTTATATACACTAAACGCAAACTTCTCGTATGGTATTCAACATGCTTATGTTCGTCACTACAACAAAGAATAAATTCATAACAACTTAAAAAATACAGACATTATGGACTTGCCATTAGTTAGACAATTAGTGGGTAAATTATGCAGCACTAGTTGCATTTTTTATGCTTTCTAGTAGAAAGTGACGTTATCTTGACGTCAAATTGTATTTAGATATCATATTTTTCGTCCGCACTGTCGGAAACACTTATTTGACATTATTTGAGAAAGAACATAGGTTCAGGAAGTTTGCAGGTCTGCATTTTAAGGAAACAAGGATCTAAAATATCTAACAGAATGGAAGATAGTCTGAAAAGAATCACCTAGTGGTTAAATGTTATGTTATGGTTAGAAATGGACTGTTCATGGCTAGCTCGAAAGGTTAAGCCGGGAAAAGGCAAGTGGCAGTCTTACTGAAGGATGCAACGTATTTGCACAAAACTGTAAGTAGGCATCTTTTTGACATGCCATACCTCAGATAGCAGACGGTGACTTTCACCTTTTTATTGTTTCTGTATACTTCAGATATTATGAAAATGTAGTATGCAAATTTTAAAGACAATCTATTATTCAGATAAAAAGATAACTTGGATGTCGGTGGTAATGATCTTAATAAATGAAATAAAGGTGGATGTAAACAAATACATGTAACCTATGACATGATATTATAAATGAATAAAGGTATTGGCATAAATACTCACACCACTGATCCTTGGACCAGCAAAACGGTAGAAATAATTCAGGGGCCGTATTTATTAAACGACTTAAGTGGTTGCTATGCTGTTGCTAAGGCTGAATTTCTATGAAGGAGATTCCCTATCTGGAGGAGCAGTCTGAAAAGGACTGTTCCTCCAGAGCAAATTTCATAGTTGTAGGAAATCTCCTTTAATATAGATTAAGCCTTAGCAACAGCATAACAACGACTTAAGTGCTTTTGTAAATACGAACCCAAGGCTCTAGATAAGTAGGTAGATAAAAATGTCTTTTTTTAATCTCGACACTGTCCCTGTAACACATTTTCAAGAGCCACTAAATGTACATCCGTTTATTAACGACTTTGCGTGCTATAATCATAATAGTAAAAAGTTAGACAGACACGTGTTCACTTATGAACCAACTAAAATCAACAAGAAAGATGGACACTAAGCTTACCATAGTATTATTATTTACTGCTTGTTTGGCTTGTGAACCACAATAGAGGCATCTGTCAAAGGGACTAAAAGCATTTACTGACCTTATTGCAAATGATCTAGAAGAAGGCGATTTATTAGAGATAGTGAACTACATAAGTTCAAGATTTCATCACAAATGCTATGATCTCAACGGATTTAAGCAAAGCGACGGTGAAACAATCGGAAATTTAACTGAGAAATTAAATAAATACGGTGAAGAACTTAAGAGACTGAAGGAAGAAATGGTAGAAGACAAAAAACAATTAAGGATAGATGTATTAGCAGAATGTTCAAAACTAGAAAATAATAGCAAAACAAGAGATTATGAAATATAAAAATCCATGGTTGACCAGTACAATGAGTTCAAGCAGTCTTTTTGCGATGTTGAGACTTTCGAATCGTGCTTGTCTAACGAGTGCTGTATCAAACAAACATATAGTTTTCCAAATTTGGCGTTAGGGAAACCAGCTTGGCAGAGTAGTAACAATTACTGGGATAAAGGAGAACCTTCTAAAGCAGTTGATGGAAACAAAAACAGTGCATGGAAAGGAAATTCGTGTTTTCATACGAAGAACGAAAATAACCCATGGTGGATGGTGGACCTTGGATCAGAGAAACATGTTGGTCGAGTTGTGATAGTAAACATTGGAGAAGCAGGTAACAGACTGCAGAATCTTGTTGTTACTGTGAGTTCTGACAGACAAGGAGAAGGAATAGTCTGTGGGCGTTTTGGAGGACCGGCCGTTAACGACCAAGTGATAGAAATTAAGTGTGGTAATAGAATACTTGGACGTTTTGTCAAACTGACACAGTATTCTCATAACTATTTTCATTTGTGTGAAGTTGAAATTTATTATCACTGATAGTTAAAGATTCGATTCGAATTTGCTGGTGCGAGATATCAGACAGATGGAAGCAACAACGACAAGGAGCGGTGACACGAGAAAACCAAGGGTCTAAGCTACCTCCATGCGGACAGCGAAGACTCTGATCAGACTGGGTGGATACCAAGGCTGATCTGAGTCTGCGCTGGTCGCACAACCACTTTGTTGGTTTTGTCGTGTCGCGGCTCAAATATAAACATATAAACTGATAGAAGTGGAAATTACATTATAAAAGATAAACGGTGTAGAAATATCGAAAAACAACGACAACAAAAAACAACAACAAAAAACAAACAAACTTACCGCATATGTTATTTATGCAATTCCGAATTTCTGGAAACAGTTGCAAACGTTTACATGATTTCACTGTCAAATTTTAGAAAAAAAAATCAATGTGTGGGCCTTAATTAAACGTATGATTCTTTGCTAGCAGTATGCATCCGTCTTGCTTGACAATCTCAGTATACGAGGGGTGATAAAAAATACGTGGACTATTGCTGTGGCGGTAAGGGTAATGCAGTTATAGTAATTTTTGTCATACCGCAGACAAGTTCGATCTCTTAGCTACGTAATGTGAGGTTTTTAACAAATTCCAATGAAAAATAAGTATTTTCTTCCATTTTATATTAGGTAGGTACAGCAACAGCGGAGCACCACAATGATGACGTTTGACGTTGGTCCGTTTGAACATTTTTGGGGTTCTTTTGTTTCTCTGTTTTCTAACACTAACACCCTTTATGCAGATTTTTCATGATTTTGACAATATTTATACACATCTGCACGCAATATGATTGTTTCCAAGAATTTTATAGTATTCTCTTCTCATCTTTATTGGTTCAAATATCGAGACCGAACTTTTTCTTTCAGTATCGTTTCCACGTACAAGACTTTTGCGGTGTGTGTCTAAACCCATATCTACAACCCTCAAATCAGTGCTAGCATCAGACAAAACTAACATACAAGGGTCAAATAATATCAAAGTTGATCATTTAAAACATTTCTTTGGTTCTGTCCTTATTTTTCTTAAAATAATATACAAAACCTGGACGTTGCATTAAATACACGGTATAATGGATGACGTCATTCTGTCGCCCTTGTATGACCAATAGACCATATTTCACGCTGCTTTTGCAAGCATAACAATTGTTGACGGCAATATTTTCCTCACAATAAAAAGCGGAAACCATAACGAAATAGCATATCAAATGCCACGCATTTTACTCTCCTGTAAATATTAGACATAGCCAAAGATAAAACAAACAATTCGAAATAATAAGGCAAATTTATTTTGCTCCGCAGAACCGTCATACGGTTACTATGACGACCCATATAGACAGCATTCCGAACTTAGACTGGTACATTAAATACATCACTGGATACAGGAAAAATGAATCTATATTTACTGCAAATTTAATGAGCTAACTATCAATAATAAAATTTCTACAGCAAAAGTCCACGTATTTTTTTATCATCCCTCGTATTTATATCAAGTTTATTAAACTCGCTATGCCATTCCACCTGGGAATTAAAAGATCTAGATTGCAAACACTTACCATGGTATTCGACTAATACGTATATGAAACACAATTGTGCACATTTATTTACATAGAAGTAAATGAACTGTGGCATTATCACAAAACTCCTGAAAGTGACCAAATATCACAAAATTCATTAAGTTGCTAAACCGAAATTTCTGTGTGGCCACTTTCAGGAGTTTTGTGAAATTTCAACAAGTTTATCTTTTGCCTTTTTTTACCGTTTACAACACTGAAATTTTCATACATTAAATACATTTTAGTCAAATAGTGTTGTTATATTTTCGCTACCCATATACAGTGCTTAACTTTTAGCATTTTTAACTTCCAGGTGAAATAGAACTGTACGTTTATAAAGTGTGTATATATACGGTATCTAGCTTGTTATAAACAGAAAGACTCTGACCAGACTTCACCAGATAGTCTACGATCAAATTGTCCAAATACAAGTATATGACAAGAACACTTGATGTATGCTAGCGTTGATGCACAGTTCACTGAAACATGATAATACATTTATGGTACAGACATGAACTTGGATAACAAAATCACATTGCTAAACACATACAGTCAAACCTGTCTTAAGGAGTCACCCAAGGGAGCCCAACAATTGGCTGCTTAAGACAGCTGACCCCTTAATGCAGGTTGAACATTTGCACTGTTTTTTGTTTAATCAAGGGACCTGAAAAAGTGACTTCTACAGACAGGCTATCCCTGAATAGAGTGACCACGAAAGCAGGTTTGACTGTATTTAAACAAAGCTTAGACACTGGCAGATGCTTAAACATGGTAGCTACGCTATCGCCTGTTTAGCAAAGTTTGAAATTGCATATCAGTCTTTTTCCATGTTTGAATTTTACAGTATCATCACATCAAAGGTCACTTATATGCTTCTTTAATCGTGTGCACGTATGTCATAGAAAGAAAATAGAAAAATAACCTGTAAGAGAGCTAACGTAATCTTCAAAAGAAAATTGTAGTCTAAATATAAATGCCTAATAAATAAATGTAGGAGGCGATATTTACGACCTATCTACATATTTAGCATTTAGCATGTTATCGAATCCGTTCTAATGATTGCTGTGAAGATCTGATTGTATATCCTAATATAATGTAACTACTATTTTAACCAATAAATAAATTCATCATATGGCGTTACTGTTATTCATTCGTCGTGTCATTAAATTTCTATGACCACACATGTAATAACATTTTGGAGCGTACACGTAACGTATTTGACAATGACCCTGTCAACAATGCGTAATGTTCACTTTGAAGGCGATAAAATTTCACTTTAGTCATATGATGAACAGAATCGTACACTCGTGGTTAATTCATATGAAATTGATGAAACTCGCTGAAGGCACGTTTCATAAAGTTCCTAATATGAAAATAGGCACTGCCTATAGGCGAGCACATCGCTCTTTACAATGTGTGAGCGGTATGATAAAACCTCTATGGCGGCTTCCATGTTAACTCAAAGTTTCGGACAAAAATGCGTGGTCGAAGTGTAGACCTTGATCTGACTACTCATTGTACGATTCTGTACTCAATTTCACAACGCTTTTTGTAGTAAGAAATGTGTAATAGAATAATTGCAACTCAGCAGCTGCGAACTCCGTATGACAAACTGATGAGAAACTCGCAGAGAACAGCATTCCCCTAGTACCCAATTCCCCTACTTCCGTAGTTTCCGCTATTTCCGTAGTTTGCCGGCGTCTGTGTCAACAGCTGATCACGTGACATCCCATTGCTAGTACAATATTTATTGCCCAGTTCAAATCTCCAGATATCAAATTTTTCTGTTTTCATTGTACTCTTTTATTCGACGATGAAATTCACTTTAAAGATAACTGGATGTATTGATAAAACTCTAGGGCCCGAGTTCAAAATGATGTTTGAAAACGAAATTTTCACTGAACTAGGAAATTTTTATATTTGTGTATTAAGCTAATCTAAATCTTTGAACTGCAATATATCATATATTTTTTCCATCATTTTGAACTCAAGAGCAAAAACTTTCGTTTGAAATGAGAATTTGGCACGTGTGTGAGTGTGTGACATATGTGGGTACTAATATACTCCAAATGTATTTTTCACTGAATTCTCTATTATGAACAAATTTATAGATATTAACAAGGATTTGATTAGTCCCTGATAGGATGATAGATGCATATGCAATATGTACATTTGTTTATATATGTCCATATAAATTACTGCTATGAGCAATGAGCTATGATTTCCTGTGCTATTGATTCAGGGCATATGTGAAATCAGTTTTGTTTGTACCCTCTTTCAGTAGAATATACAATTAGTTGGACTTATTTGAGTTCAAAGCCATTTGGATATAAATAAAGTTAATACAGTTATAGTTAAATATGGAGTTATTTAATCATGTAAGAGAGGTAGATGCTTCCTGAAAGTTAATCATTGAGGTTATGAGCATTAAGTTAATTATTGAAGGCTATTTTATGCACAGCTGTGACTTATCATATCCAAGAAATTGGCATGTGCTTATTTTCAATAAATTCTTTATTGAAGGCTTGATTTTGCATAATATATCTACATGGGTGTGACAAATCGTACCTTAGAAACTGGCAAGATGTTGTGTAAATATATATATTTACATATATTTATATATATGTGTGTGTGTGCACAATGTATTCGCATGGGTGTGACACAATTGCACACGTGCCAGATTCTCATAACTGAGAATTTGGCATGTGTGTAAGTGTGTGACATGTGTAGGTACATTGTGCAATATTTACAGGTGTTTATGTATGTCTATATATATTAATGCCATGAGCTATGATTTCCTATGCTATTAATATAGATCATATGGAATACACTTTGTAGGATTCATCTGAGTTCCAAAGTATCAGGATATGAATTAAAATTGTATTTATAAATTGCATGAATAATTATCTTAGGAAGACAGCAGCTTCCTAAAAATTGATTAATTGAGGTTATGAGCATTAAGTTCTTTACTGATGCTACTTGTGTATACATATGCAATGCATACATGTGCACTATCCAATGCATACATGTGCACTATGTGGATGTATATATTTATGTTTATGTGTTTGTCTGTATTTCAGATCTTCCTATGCCATTAGTGCACAAATGTTGCATAAAAATTAATTTCCTGAGTTGTGACACCCTGTTTTACTGATTTAAGCTATATGTGAAATTAGTTATTTTTGCACCTTGTCTCAGGGTAAAACACTAAAAGAGATGCATCTGAGGTCAACTGTATCAGGATATGAATTAAATATGTATTAATAAATTGCATGAATTGTTATGTTAGGGAGGAAGATGCTTCTTAAAAATTGGTTTGCTAAGGTTATGATCATTAAGTGTCTTTTTTTTGTTTTGTTTTTGTACTGAAGATACTTGTGTATACATACAAAATGCATGCATGTGCACTATATACTTGTGTATACATATGCACTGCATGCAGGTGCTCTGTGTGAATGTATATTTTTATGTTTATGTGTTAGTTTGAGTCCTTATGTTTCCAGTGCACTGGGTGCACAAATGTTGTAATAAATTGAAGCTCTGGGTTGTGACTTCCTAAAAGGCTATGCTACTTATCAAGATGATATGTTTTGACTCTGTTTTCAGAAAAATACACTCTGCTTGACCCATTTGAGTTAAAATTTATTAAGATAAGAACTATAGAGATATTTACAATTAACATGAATAATTGTGTTATAAAGACACGATATATATATGTATTTATATGTGTGTGTGTAGATGTGTATATGTATATATATATAGCAACTTTGTAGCATTAGGTGCCGCAATTGGTATTTAAACACTGGATATTGTCAAGGCAGGTTATTATTAATTTCCTTATTGAAGTCTATATTATGCATAAATGGGCTTACATGAATTAGATTAACGATACATAGGGAAGTTCTTATATGGGTGGAAACATATTAATGCTCTCTCATATGTTAACATAGGTACTCGAGGGATGGATGCATAGGTGTTTACATAAAGGTTACGCATTAAGTTAAAATTCGTTTTCAATTTGTTTAATGATGTATAATGAGCCAGATGGGTTCACACACTGTCTACTCAGTGAAAAAGGTCTGAGTTCATAGATTTTAATAATAATAAAAAAGATAAATATATATTCATGTAAACATTTAAAAATAAACTTTTAAGAAATATGTTAAATGCATATGTTTTTTACATAATGGTTGTTTTGTTTAAAAAATAATGCCTCAAAATGCCTAAATATCTGTTAGGTTGACTGAACAGACAAATAAAGGAAACAAGAAGTGATTTATAAACTAATGTGCTTGAACAAAGTATTTTAAAAGAATATGTAAAATGATAACTACAATAAAGTATTCCTAAAAATTTTAGAGATAAGTACTTCTACTATATTTAGTAATTCGAGAATTACAATCAATTTCATTGGAAATAGGCTGATCATACTTAATACATTTAGTATGCGTATTTTTGTATATGAATGTCCTTAGGAGTTTATTTGTCGACCTGTACATGTATATGAATTGGTATGTGTATATGTATCTGGTGATGTGTACAAGTGTGTGCATGTATATGTATATGTATGTGTAGATGTATGTACAGGTGTATATGTGTGTATATTTGTATGAGTTTGTGCGTATACACGTGTCTATTTGTATTTAATAAAAGGTTAGTTTAAAGGGCATAGATATATAATATATGGTAATAGAGCGGTAACAAAATAACTGTTGCCTCTGCTATCATTTAGTATTTCAAATTGCTTCTAAGAGGACAAGTACCGTAGAAATTCTTGAAATTGGGACATTTAACACATACCATACTAGTTCTTAAAACAGTTTGCTTTTTAGTTCAGCAGTGCGTCCGTGGGAAGCAGATGGAATGTCAAACATTGTAGGTCCCGATCGAACTGCTCCTATGATTGCGAGCAGTCTGTTCATTGTCTGCACAGTTTGATTGGACCTATCTGTGCATAGAAGTTGCCGCAATCATACATTTGATTCAATTTGACCCTGTGTTCATAGTGAGTTAATTTTTAAAATAGAAACCTCTTACCTATTTTGCAGGTAATAATCCATCACTATCTACATAGGAGTATTGCCTTTTTTACGTCTGTAAACAGATATGAGCAGTAAATCCGATATTGAGATGCATCAGTAAACACGGCAATGTATTTTATACTGTCTACAGTCGTTGCACATGGATACCATATATATTGGTCAATAAATGTGTTTGGACACGGCGAAGTTAGTGCCTGCTGTAAAATGCCATGATTGATAAAGGCGGCTGTGGGTTGAACTGCAAAGAATTTGTAGAGACGGTGAAGCCGGTATAAAGCAATGGTAGAATCAGCTTGACAGTCTCATTGATTATTCGCTTTAATTGTTTATGATAAGAAGACAATTAAATTTATTTCGACAAAAGTCGCAATATCAATTGTCTCAACAGTCACTCGCTATAATGTTCGAGTAGAAGATAACTATAATATAATTTTGACGGACGTCGCAATATTCAGGGTCTCAATGGTTATTCACGATAGGTTACAGTACGGAGATATGATCTTGCCGAAAGTTGTATTATTCACACTCTCATCGATTGGTTGCTATACTTTACGGTAAGGAGATTCTTATTTTGACAAAAATTGCAATATTCATGGTCTTATCAGTTACTTCTTATAGTTCAAGGTTAGCAGATAATTATACTAATTTTTATGAAAGTCGTAATATGTACAGCCTTATCGGTTACTTGCTATAGTCAACGTTAAGGAGATAATTATATTAATATCGACGAAAGTCGCATTATTCATGGTCTCATCAGTTATTTGCTATAGTTTATAGCAAGGATATTCATGCAATTAAGCTGACTTGGACGAAAGCCGTAACATATAAGGTCTCATCGGTAATTTGCTACACTTTATGGTAAGAAAATACTATGTACGACGCAATATTTACAGTCGCATCAGCTATACGTTATAGTTTATGGTATGGAGATTAATGCACTGATTTCGAAGAAAATCGCAATATTCATGGTCTTATCTGCATGTCGCTATAGTAAATGCTATAGAGAATCGATTTTGACAGTCGTAATATGGAGACAATAATCTCCATTTTAACGAAAGACGCTGTATTCACGGTCTAAGGGGTTATTTGCTAAAGTTAAAGGTAATGAGATATTTTGACTTGAAGATAATCACAATATTTACAGCCTCGGTGGGATTTCGTGATAATATATGGTGAAGAGATAATTATAAGGACTTTGACAAAAACTGCAATATTCAAGGTCTGATAATTATTCGTTATAGTTCACGGTAGACAGTCACTTATTTTTATCAGGACGAAAGTTGCAATATCCACGGTTTTATTAGTTTTATTACATGGATTTGGTAAAATCTACAGAAAGGATATAGTTCATATTAAATTCGATGAAAATCGCTATATTCACGGCCTATTCATTGTAGTTTTACGGTAAGGAAATAATCAGTTTAATTTCGTCAAAGTCGCATATTCATGGTATCATCGCGTTTTGGCTATAATTCGCGATAAGAAGTTAATATTGATTTTAACTTGATTTTAACGAAAGGCGCCTTACTGCAAGTATTTCGCTTTTTTTACATTAAGGGTATAATTATTTCGATTTCAATGAAAGTTGCAATATTCATGGTCTTAACGTATATGCGCTATAGTCTACGTAAACGAGAGATTTTTTTTTCTCCTCTCAATTTCGGGTAAAGTCAAATATTATGGTCATATAAGTTATTCGTTATAGTTTACTGTACAAAGATTGTAAATTTCTATTTTAAGTAAGCTACACTATTCATGGTCTCATTAGTTACTTGATATAGATAACGTCAATGAGATAATTCTTTCTACTTCGACAGATGTCATAATATTCACGGTTTTGAACGGTTCAGTTTGTTTGATAAATGCATGTGGTTAAATAATCATTTTATGTTAAGGTCATTAGTACTGGAAACTTTATCTGCTAGTCTTTTTTCTGCAGTGCTTATGCAGTTAAGGTAGGTATAAACACATTGTTATAAACACTGGTAAGTTAACGCGTGTAATGTAATTATTGTGACCTCCTTTTGAAGACCTATAGCATGCCGGAAAAAAAAAACATTTTTCAAATGGCGGTATGGTATAGTGCATCAAGTCTATGGACGGACAGTGTTATTAGTTGTGGCTATAAACACCAAACCAGGGATCAAGGGCTGGGCTTCATATTTGTAATAGGAAATATAATGTACCAATTAGATAATGGCTGAGTCAGTTAGTATTTACAGTCAGAACTGCCGAGGTTTAAACGCTTTTCAAAAGAGAAGGGATTTATTTCACTTATTGCACAGTAAGAAATATAATATTGCTTGCTTGCAGGACGTCCATTTAGAGAATAAAATGGAGTCCTATGTAAAACATGAATGGGGTCATACCCTATATTTGAGCGGCAAAAGCAGTAATAGTAGGGGCGTAATGGTGTTATTTAATAATAATTTTGAATATGAAGTGGGGAGAATTATTAGAGATACAGATGGAAATTATATAATTTTGGAAGTAACTATCCAGGGTAAAATTATTATTTTAGTTAATCTATATGGCCCAAACGACGATAAACCTCAATTTTACACGGAAATTAAGCAGAAAATTTTAAGTCTGGAACATGATAAAGTTATTTTGTGTGGAGATTGGAACTTAGTAATTGATCAAGAGATGGATACAGAAAATTATGTAAATATCAATAACCCAAGAGCAAGAGCAGTGGTATTAGATTTTTTATTGGAAGATAATTATGTAGACGCATGGAGGGTTTTAAACGAGGATAAAAGAAGTTATACGTGGCGCAAATTTAATCCAGTAAGAAAACAATCAAGACTTGATTACTTTTTAATATCAGAAGAATTGTTTCAACATGTTATGGATTGCTCAATTTTATCTGGATATCGGACAGATCATTCGGGTGTTCTTCTAAAATTGAAACTTGAAGAAAATGATAGAGGCCGTGGATACTGGAAATTTAATAATTCATTACTGAAAGATACAGATTATATTAAAATAGTTAAAGATACAATTACTGATGTAAAGAATACGTATAGAATTGCACTGAATAATAACAATAATCACATAATAACAAATATAAACGATGATAACAATAGTAATAATAATAACAATAATAACGATTATAATGATAATGATAACAATAACGGTAATAATAATAGTATTGATAATAAGAATGAAGAAGATAATTTTAGTATAAATGATCAACTACTACTCGAAACGATTTTACTTATGGTACGAGGTGAGACAATTAAATACAGCTCGAGGAAGAAAAAACAAAACATGGAATCAGAAATTCAATTAGAGCGGGAAATAAAAGAGCTTGAACATAACATTAATGATAACCTAATGAACACAAACAGAGAAACAATAGATAGTTTGATAGAAAATAAAAATAAGTTAGCTGAATTAAGACAAAATAAAATTGATGGAGTAATGCTAAGATCAAGATGCCGATATGAGGATTTAGGTGAAAAACCAACTGGCTATTTTTTGAATTTAGAAAACAGAAATTATACAAATAAAGTAATTACAAAAATAATAGATGACGGCGGAAATGAATATACAAATGCTAAAGATATTATCGAACAACAACGGCAATATTATGCTAAATTATACAAGGAAGAAGTAGACATTGACGATATATCTATTGAAAGTTCTATAGGTAGTAATCCAAATAAATTATCAGAAAATGATGTAATGAAATTGGAAGGTGAGATTACTTACACTGAACTAGCTAATGCTTTGCAGTCCATGAAAAACTCAAAAAGTCCTGGAAATGATGGTTATACTGCTGAATTCTTTAAATTTTTCTGGAAGGATTTAGGTATGTTTATTCTTAAATCATTAAATTTTGCATATAAAAATGGTTCTCTTTCAGTAACCCAAAAACAAGGAATAATAACGTGTATCCCAAAGCCAAATAAGTCCCGCTTTCTTTTAAAAAATTGGAGACCGATTTCTCTGCTTAATGTAGTTTACAAAATGGCGTCAACAGTTATCGCGAATCGTTTGAAAACAGTTTTACAAGATACTATTCATCACGACCAAAAGGTTTTTTTGTCAGGGAGATTTATCGGGGAGAATATTCGTATTGTTTATGACATATTATTTGAAACGAAACAACAGAATATTCCTGGCCTACTATTATCAGTAGATTTTCAGCAAGCTTTCGATTCAGTGTCGTGGAAATTTATCAGTAAGACTTTAGATTATTACAATTTTGGCCCTTCTTTTAAAAAATGGATATCATTATTTCAGAATGGGTCTGAATCCGCTGTGCTTCAAAATGGTTTTATATCAGAATTCTTTCATTTACAAAGAGGTTGTCGACAGGGAGATCCGATTTCCCCTTACATTTTTATCCTATGTGTTGAAGTCTTAGGTCTTATGATTAGGAGAAATGATAATATCCGCGGTATAAGAATTAACGATAGTGAAACTAAACTAAGTCAATATGCTGATGACACGCAAATATTTCTTGATGGTTCGGAAAATTCTTTAAGAACAACTCTAACTACTTTACAAACATTCTATTTAATGTCAGGCTTACAAATAAATGTAGAAAAAACTAGGGCTGTATGGATAGGTGCAATGAGTAAATCGGAACGAAAACTTTGTCATGAATTTAAATTAGACTGGAACCAAAATCCGTTAAAAATTTTAGGGGTAGTTTTTACAACTGAAGTTTATAACATTTGGGAGCATAATACTGAAGATATTTTAAACAAAGTAGATTCAATTTTAAGGTTATGGGGGAAAAGAAAGCTAACTCTACCGGGTAAAATAGCAGTTATAAAGTCGCTGGCGCTGTCAAAATTTATACATCTCTTTGTGGCACTTCACAACCCACCTGATGAATTGATTAAAAGTTTAGAATCTAGATTTTATAAATTTTTATGGAATAATGGTCCCGACAGAATCAGTAGAAAAATTATTATGAAAGACACTTCGGTAGGTGGTTTAAGGATGGTCAACATAAAACATTTCATTAGCGCTTTAAAAGTTACATGGTTTAGAAGATATATATTTACGACAAAAGATACAAGCGAGCTTAATTCGTCGAAAATAGATTTTGGTAAACTTTTTTCTATGGGCGATAGTTATGTAGCTTTCATACTCAGAGATATAAAGAATCCATTTTGAAGAGACACGTTACAAGCCTGGAGAGACTATATAAAATCATTTACAATTGAAACCATAGATGAAATAGTATACTCACCAGTTTGGTACAATACAACGATAAAAAATGAAATAAATTTTTGTTACAATGGGTGGTATAATAAAGGAATTAGAAACATAATTGATTTAATAAGTGAAGAAGGTAAATTTTACACTTTTAACGAATTAAGAAATAAATATAATATTCGAGGTACATTCTTGGATCTACATGCTTTAATTAGTTATATACCAAATACTTGGAAAAATAAGATCCAAGAGAATGCGGAGGCAATAAAATGTGTTAAATATAATGTTCAGTATAATCCTTACGTTAAATTTCTGATTAAAGATAAGAAAGGAAGTAGGGCAATATATGATCGATTAGGTCAAATGTATGAAGTAAACGTGCCAAACAGATGGTTAAATGAAGTAGGTAACATTAATAACGACGAGTGGAAAAAATATAGTACAAGTTTGAAATATATAAATGAAATGAAACTTCGGGATTTTCAGTTTAAAATCAATCACAAAATTCTGGTAACCAAATCGTTCCTGCATAAAATTAAGAAAATTCAAAATCATTTATGTACATACTGTAAACATGAATCGGAAAGTATTATACATTTATTTTGTCATTGTGAGGTGACATCCCAGTTTTGGAATACTATAAAGGCATGGCTTCAGCGCGAAGCAAATTTAAGGTTGGAATTAAACGAAAAGTTCATTTTATTTTCATCGACAGGGTCATTATTACTAAACTATATATCGATAATTGCTAAATATTATATTTATAAAACAAAATTCTCAAGTGACGTTCTTACTCTCCGGGGTTTTTTGTCCTTTTTAAAAATGAAATTTCGAAACGAGATGTATATTGCAAGGATTAGAAACAAATTTGATATATTTTTAGAAAAATGGTCAAGCTTGTATAACTACCTGGCATCTGATGGTTATTGACACTAACTACTATGCAGTTCTGCATTTTGTAATAAAAATGAATTACCGAAGAAGGTAGAGCTATGGGGATAGTTCTCTGTGTTACCCAGCCCTTGATCACTGATTTGATCACTGATTTGAAATGTTTGAAATTCAATTTCTAGTTAGTTTAAATTTTAGTAAGGTTATGGTTAGATAAAGATTAGCATGAACTGATTGTATAGGCTTGAATCAATTTATCGGTTACTTTATATTGTATTATAAGTCAGAAATGTTGTACTGTACTATAATTTATTATGAGTTAGAAATGTTGTATTGTAATATAATTAAGAAATAAAATTAAAAAAAAAAAAAAAAAAAAAAACTTTCGTTTGACCTACGGACCTCAGGAGAAAGTCCCTGACAGTGGGCACTATTTTTTAAAGAAAGATTAAACTTACATTTCTTTGAAGTTGTGACTTTATTTTTGACAAGTAAGTTATCAGTATTCAGACATTTTAATACACACTGTTAAACTATACAGCGTGCTAGTAATCGTCCATTTGCTCCCAAAAGCAAACGGCATTCCCAATACTTTCTCAAAATTGGTGAGAGGTAGAAGATTTTCGAATTGCTATTTTTAATTTTTATCCTATACATAACAAAATCAGAATTTTGTAGAAATGTGAGGCCTCGCATAAACACGCAGTACAATCTGTAATCCCAAAACGTAAAGGTGAGGTAGAAGCACGGCCGTTTTTTCGACGGAGTTTCCCAATTTGCATCAGAAAACCACACAAAAATATACGTTTGCAGTTATTATTTTAGATTAAACTAAATGCAGTCTTTACTTCATATGAAATAGACAAGAATTTAATAATCATTATGGTAATCTCGTGTCAAGTGCAAACGGTGAGTCTGTTACAAGTTAGTAAATGTCACAAGTCTCGTGTGAGCGACCAACACTAGTACCGTTATTTTCGATTGAAACAGTTCGAAAAGCTGGACCTTGTCTAATAGCTAGGTAAGTTTTGCTTAGTTTGGATGATTTCTAAATATGTATAGTGGAAATTTCCCCCAAAAAGTCAAATGCATCAGAAAGGATAAAAGGCAAACATTGCTAGGGCATATCTTGGACGGTGAGGCTATAGCTTGGCCAAAATTTACGGAGTTGAAATTCGTGTCACTGGTTGAAGAGTTGTGACTAAATAACTCCTCATAAATAGTAAAACGGTGCCCTATATAGATGTTATACTTAAAAATAGCATTTTATATGAAAGTTAAGATATGCCATGGTCAAATAATAAAGTGAAATCACATGTTCACGTCATGACCAGATAAACTGCCACGGTTCAATGAACCAGGTCTGTTTAAGCTTAACCCTAGTGGCAAACTAACCACAGAAAGCTTCTTAATATGTAAGAAAATTGTAGTAATGTTCCCACGCGTAAAACAACTAATGGGCTACTACACGAGAAAATCAACAAACTGGTTGTGCGCCCAGCGCAGACTCAGACCAACCTGGGCATTTGCCCAGTCTGATCAGTCTTCACTGTCCACATGGAGGTAGCTTAGACCCTTAACTACCTTTCAAGCTAACTGCAAAGACTCTGATCTGCTGAGTCTGCTCTATGCGCATAACCACTTTGTTGGTTTTCTCGTGTCGTGGCTCATTGTCACATGATTCTAAACTTCAACACATAACTGACTCGAAATGATGTTTTTAGAATCAGCTAATTTTCGAATCGGCCGCTATTTAAGGGTGATTAATGGTCTTGATGCTTGTAATAATCAATTACCCGAAGCCATACATAGTTAACATATGGATGTTTGGTTCTTAAACATTCAAGATGGACAACCTATGTCATCATCACGTGCTTATAACGGAAAATGTCCTTTGTTTCAAAAGAAAATGATCTTTGACCCAAATTATCTTGAAACAGAAAAATATATATCTCAAGTCATATGAAGCCGATCAATGTCGTAAAAGCAGTTACCCCGTACTAATGCCGTTTGCCTGCAGTAATTGGTTTATTAGCTCACCTGAGCCTTTGGGCTCATAGGTCAGCTTATAGTATAGCCAGGCATCCGTCCGTCCGTCTGTCGTCCGTCCGTCGTCAACATTTTCAAACACCTTCTCCTATGAAACCACTGGGTCGATTGCAGCCATATTTCATATGGAGCCTACCTAGGTCGGGGGAACGAAAGTTTGTTCGGGGTACCTGGGTCACATGACCAAGATGGCCGCCACGCCCATATACATATATGATAAAAATCCTGTATAATATTCTTCTCCAGAACCGAAAGGTCTATGACATTGAAACCTGGTATGTAGTATTGGGCATTCCCGACCATCATAATTATACAAATGATGACCATAGGTTAACCTTGACCTAATTTACGACACGGTCAACTTTGGTACATTATGTTTTTAAATGGAGAATTGCTTAAACGGTAGAGTTTTCAGAAACTATTTATTTCTAAAGCATAATATTTGTTGGTTAATTAAATGACCGGATGAAGATATTACATCGCTAAAGGTCAGGGTCATTCTTTGACCTTTGTTCAAGGACACTAAAATTCTTTCTCCGGTCAACAGTTTCAAAGATTTTCTCCTTTGAAGCCACTGGGCCGATTGAAGCCATATTTCATATGGAGCCTACCTAGGTCGGGGGAACGAAAGTTTGATCGGGCTATCTGGGTCACATGACCAAGATGGCCGCCACACCCAATATATATGGTAAAAACCCTTCAAAAATCTTCTTCTCTAGAAGCGAAGCGCCAATAACCCTGAAACCTGGTACGTAGTATTGGGCATTCCAGCTCATTATAGTTTGTACAAATTATGACCGTAGGTTGACCTTGACCTAATTTACAACACGGTCAACTTTGGTAATTTATGCTTTTATATGGGAAAATGCTTAAACGGTAGATTTCTCAGAAACTATTTAAGTCTATGGTATACTATCTATGGTATATATGGTTAACTCAATGATCAGATGAAGATAGTATATCGCTTAAGATCAAGGTCAGTCTTTGATCTTTGTTCAAGGACACTGAAATTCTGTTCCTTGTCAACATTTTCAAACATCTTCTCCTCTGAAGCCACTGGGCCGATTGAAGCCATATTACATTTGGAGCCTACCGAGGTCAGGGCAACGAAAGTTTACTCAAGGTATCTATCTACCTTGACCTAATTACGACATGGTCAACTTTGGATATGGATAACTAAATATATACATGAAGACATAAGGTCATCAGATCTCAAAGTCATTTTTTAACTTTGCTAAAGGTCAAGATTTAATACCAACTCTCTGTAACCATCGAGAATGGTAGCTCACGCCTAGTCACAGATTTTAACGAAACTTTCTGACCATGTTTGTTGTCACTCAAAAAGTAAATATTGAAATACAACTACCTATTTTTATGGCCCGTTTCCATGGTAACGGGATTTATAATTTTTGGCCCGAAACTCTAAAAATATCAGTGAAAATTGACTATTTTTGCACAATTACATCTTCTAAACTTTATATATTTATTGTAAATCGTAAATAGTTCTTTCAAATATTACTCAGCATAAATTCTATAGCGAGTTACTAAAACGAATTCATTGACTGTAGAATCGCACATGTGCTTCAAAGGTGGGTGGGGTATCAAGATATTGAAATTCATCACTTTTGATAATTTTTAACCCAATATTCCAAAGCCCCGCAGGCACTCTGACTTATCTTTACATACTCACTCTCAAGAATGCTACTTCATGTATAACATTATGGATAAACATGTGTGGGAAGTTACCATCTTCTTATCGTTACCATGGCAACAATTAGGTTACCCTTTAAAAAACCAAAAGTGGAAAAATCACATTTAAATAAGCCTTTGTTCATCCAGACTACTTTAATACTGCAATATGTTAGTAGATAAATACAATTTATTAGTCAGTTCTTTGCTTTACTACAGTTTATTAATTGTGGGCCCAGATGGGAAGGTGTTAAGGGTCATTTTAGAGGCCCGAACAGGTGAAAATTTGCATATCCAAAGACAGAGATTTTTTTTTGAAAAATATACCAGTCGCTCCCCTCCCCACCAAAGAATATCAAATGATCCGTCCCTAAGTCAGTCACTGAAGAACGCGAGTTCTTATCATTTGAAACAGTTATAGATTTATAGATACGAAATTACCACGTTATGTATCAAAACGGACTGATACCCACCTGTTATTGCTACTATATTGGCCGCCATAAGCCATTCCTGATTCCCGTCACAATCGACGTCGGATGTAACTGTAACAGTTTACTGGGCGTGTTGATATGACATCGCTGAAGACCCTTTCATAAACTTCATATCAAATAACTGCTTGTTTAAGATCCTGTATATATGGTGAATCTGTCAAACCTGTCAAATGCAACTCCAAACCGGATGTAATTTGAAAGAAAGACTAGAATTTCACATTAGTTAAATAGAGCTACTTTTGTCATGTCAAGCTTACATACTTTTTAGTTTTATTTCGGCTTGCAAAGGCTATTGCTAACAAGAGTGCTCGTTTTCGTTGCGAATTATTATAACTTGAGTGGAAAAAAAAGAATTTGCTACTACATAAAATCCAACTTAAACATTAAATCTTCGATATTGTCTGTATTTGTATCTATGATAAAAGATATCAAAGGACTGTCTATATATAAAGTATGGCCTTCTTGAAGTATCTATAGTCCTATCAGTGATAAAAACGTCTAAATATTGAGTCATATAACTGGCAAAAAGGAGGGAAACACGTTTTTGAAAGATGACAATTCACTCCACAAAATACATTTTTCTGGTCTGGATTTCCGTCTAGCAGTGCTATATAAACATTGGCGTAATAGTTCCTGGGGCTCCATGCCTGTACATTGTATTTTTACCATTTTATTCAACTTGTTGAAATCGAAAGTAGGTCATTTTAGTTGCACACTAAAATGACCCAAGTAAGTTTTCAAACCCTTTTTATGTGAAACTCAAGGGTGTTTTATTTGTTTAAAGCTGGCGAATCACGGTCATTTACAATGACGAAACTATATTGAGAAGCTTGCAGCAATACCTCATGATAAAATTGTTCATGTTGATAGCACAATAGGGCCTTTAAGTAAAAATCTGCTGTGCTTTTATGATATAACGCTTGCAAATTTCAAGACGTGCAAAAATTTGAGTCCTACAACACAAATACTCTGCGTTTGAAGATTTATCTGGGCATATCACAGAAATATGTCATTTCGCTATCAGAAGTTCTGTCTTAAGGTAGTCATATACGGAACGACTCTGTTCTTACTTTTTTTAAAACAAAAGACAAGGGCGTAGCTACCTGTATGCAAATGCGCAGGTGCGTATTGAAATTTTGTCAAATTGACAAAATTTCATCACGCACTAGCGTATTTGTATTCTGAAATGTTGTAAATTGGGCAAGATTTCAATACAAACTGCCAACTGACATGTCAATATGAAATATAAAAGGGGCTAAAACCCTTGATTTCTTCTCAGGGAGTATAAAAAACCTGCTTGTGCGTATCATGTAATAGCCTCTAGCTACGCCCCTGAAAGAGAGTTATTGTTCATGATGAAATCAATCAACTGTGGAGTATATACAGTTATAACACACACTAACAATGTCTACCATAAAGATCCTAAGTTTTCGGGCACATAGGTCTGTGCAAACAGTGGAAACCGAGATCAGACCGTTCCTTAGGAGCCAGAATGATCAAGGTCTTCACAGTTGCCATCCCATCTGCAAGCAAGGACCGGCTGTGCTTGCAGCAGATGCAGAATTTGGGCAGTCTGTTTTGGGGATATTTTTGAACTTAAACATTATTTTTCTAGGAAACGAAAAGGTGAAATGTTTGTTTTATTGTTTTATTCTTTAACATACAATGTAAGTTTTACTAAAATAATATGCATAAGCATGCCCCATCGATTGAATATTTTTTTAATGACGTTTTTCATGAAATTCAATTTTCTTGCAATTTTTTAAAAAATGCAAAAATTTACTTATTAACAAGATAACTGCAATTTTTAGTTACCAGTTTGTTTCAAATATCCTGTATTATCGATTATATGATTTGCAGAATTGAAAGTGCATTCATGTGCTAAAGATATGAATTTTAATGGAAAATGTGTAAAAAAAAGTATGTAGAAATATAAAATATTGTTTTTACTAAAAAAAAATCGGTGTTTTTTAGCTCACCTGAGCCGAAGGCTCACAGGTGAGCTTATAGTATAGGCAGGCATCCGTCGTCCGTCGTACGTCGTCCGTCCGTCCGTCAACATTTTCAAACGACATCTCCTCTGAAACTACACGGCCCATTGTAACCAAATTTCATATATAGCATCTATAGGCAGGGGGAACCAATAATTCTGTTTCTTATCCAAATCGCTTCAGAACTTTGGTTGCTATGGCAACTTAAAGTTTCCATTGACTTGTATGGGAAAAACTGAAAATTTGCATTTATTGCTATGTCACTGCAGACACTTTGACAAAACTTTTACAGAAATGTTCCTTGAGTAGTCCTCTATCAACCACATGAAATCTATGTCAATTGCACAATTTGGCTGGTTGCCATGGCAACCGAATGATAAAAATAGAAAAATATTCAAAAATCATCTCCTCAGAAACTATGTAACCAATAAATCCCAAACTTCACAGAAAAGATTTTAGTACTGGCTTCTATAAAAGTACTGTTTTTCTTGGCAATTGCTCTAGCAGTTTAGTTGCTATGGCAACTTAAAGTTGCCATTGACTTATAATGGAAAAATGGAAAATTTGCATTTATTGCTATGTCGGTGCAGATATTTTGACAAAACTGTTACAGAATAGTTCCTTGAGTAGTCCTCTATCAACCACATGAAATTTATGTCAGTTGCACAATTTGGCTGGTTGCCATGGCAACCGAATGATTAATAATAGAAAAATATTCAAAAATCATCTCCTCAGAAACTATGCAACCAATAAAGCCGAAACTTCACAGAAAGGATCTAAAGCCTCGGTCCCACAGAGCTTGCGACTGCGATGCGACCGCTTTGCGACTGATTTTGTCTGCGACTGACCTGCGACCTCTGCGACCATTGCAACTTCTTTTCCTCTTCAAATGTGGTCGCCGATCAGTCGCCGATCACTCGCCGCACAGTCGGCGACAGCTTTCGCGTGTAGTCGGCGATCGATCGGCGACCTCACTGCAACTGGTCGCCGTAGGATCGGCGACAGGATTGCAACTAGTTCAGAATGATCGGCGACCAGTCGGCGACCAATCGGCGACTCTTCGGCGACTGGTTTCAAATGAACGGCGACTGGTCGGAGACTGATTGGCGACCGTTCTGCGATAAAAAAAAAATAATGGAAATGTGGTGACAAGAATGAAATCATTTCAGTGAAAGTTGTCAAAATAACACAGCTACAGATTCAGTTCATTGCTTGGAACGAAACAACCGGCATGCACCTCTTTTGTCTATGATGGTGTACAGGCGATTAAGACGGAGGAGGAGAACACAGTACTGGATAAGACATTGGTTTCAAAAAGGCCGCAGTTTATTGAGATTCCTCCTTTGACTGTTGAGATTCCTCATCTGAAGCAGGCGTCCGAACGTCGGGAGTCATTTCTGCTGTCTGTTTTGGCGACGATGTTTTTTTTTTTTTTTTTTTTTTGTGGGGAGGGGGGGCGTGGGGGGGGTCCTCTATGTACCATGATGCGAGCACTTTGAGCTTAGGTAATAAAATAATGCACTGCAAACCTTGATCTATTGGCGCACGCTGCAACCTGTCGGCGACCAGTCGCCGATCGGTCGCCGATCAGTCGCCGTCTCACCAGTGGTCAGTCGCCGATAAGTCGCCGATCGGTCGCCGATCAGTCGCCGAACAGTCGCCGACAGATCACCGATAGGTCGCAGCAAGGTTGCAGCATTTCAGAACCAAAGTGTTGATGAAACTGATCGGCGACCGATCGGCGACCGGTCGGCGACTGTTCGGCGACTTATCGGCGACTTCCAGAAAACCATTGCAACCAGTCGGCGATCAAAATCGGTCGCGGCTAGTCTTTTGTTCATGTTCAAAAGACTGGCTGCGACTAATTTTGATCGGCGACTGCTCGGCGACCTTGTTGCGACCATTATAAAACCTCTCCGCGACTTCTGCAACCTCTCTGCGACTGTCAGTTTTTTTAGTCGCGGATCGGTCGCGGCGCGGTCGCAAGCTCTGTGGGACCGGGGCTTAAGTACTGGCTTCTATTAAAGTACTGTTTTTCTTGGCAATTGCTTTAGCAGTTTGGTTGCTATGGGAACTTAAAGTTGCCATTGACTTATAATGGCAAAATAGAAAATTTGCATTTATTGCTATGTCGGTGCAGATATTTTGACAAAACTTTCATAGAAATGTTCCTTGAGTAGTCCTCAAGCAGCCTTATTAAATTTATGCAAATTGCAGAATTTGGCTGGTTGCCATGGCAACGGAAAAAATGAAAAACTGTTAAAAAATCATCTAAAAAACTATGCGACCGACACAGCTGAAACTTTACAGTAGGGATCTTAAGACTAGCCTCTGTAAGAATACTGTTTCTCATGGCAGTTGCTCCAGTAGTTTTGCTTCTGTTGGACCTTTAAATTGCCATTGACTTATAATAGGAAAGTTGAAAATTTTCTTTCATAGCTATATCTCTGCAGATATTTGGACAAAACTTTTACAGAATTGTTCCTGGAGTAGTCCTCTAGCAATCACAAGAAATTTATGCAAATGGCACAATTTGGCTGGTTGCCATGGTAACCAAATGGTTATAAACAGAAAACATACTAAAAAATCATCTACTCAGAAGCTTATTGGATGATAAACCTGAAATTTTACTGAAAGGATCTTAGTAATAGCCTCTATAGAATTAGTGTTTTTTTATTGTTGTTGCCCATATGGTTTGTTGCGATGGCAACTTAAAGTTTCCATAGACTTTTAATGGGAAAAATGTAAATTAGCATTTATTTCTGTGTTACAGTAGATATTTTGACAAAAGTTTTAAAGAAATGTTCTCAAGAAGCAGACTTCAAAATTCTGTCATATTGTACAATTTGCCTTAGAGTTACTTACCCCTGAGTGCTGAGGATGAATGGACTCAGGTGAGCTACAGGACCAATGGTCCTCTGGTTTTTATTTCTAATCCAAATGTTTATACCTCTTCGGGTTATTTAGATGGTATAATGGTTTGAATGCCCCGCCAATATTTCTATTCAGTAGCCATCTACCTTAATGGTGGTAACCAAGATAAAACGTCACTTTCAGAACTTTCTAAACGCAAGTAGCTTTATTTTATCTAATATATGGATGGGAAGAGAGAACTGAGCGACAGAACAGCAACTTGTGTATAGGGTTATATAACAACGGGACATTTTTCTTTTCAAAACACAGGAATTTGCATTGAGTATTTTATTGTGAAATTCGCCCACATTTGAATTCTGGCAAACTTGCTTTGCTCTGCGATTTCTTACCGTGACTCTAGGAATTTATAAAGAGACAAAACAACTGGTACAATACATGGTATACATGGTCAACTAAATGAACAAATGAAGATATTATGTCACTAAAGGTCAAGGTCTTCGGTCCGTCCATCCGTCGTCATGATTTTCAAATATCTTCTCCTCCAAAACCACTGGGCAGATCAAAGGCAAATTTTATATGGAGCCTCCATGGGTTGGGGGAATGAAAGTTTGTTCGGGGTATCTGGGTCACATGACCAAGATGGCCGCCACGCGGCCATATATGGTAAAAACCCTTCAATAATTTTTCTCTCCAGAACCAAAAGGCTTATGACCTTGAAACTTGGTATGTAGCATTGGGCATGCAGGCCCATCATAGTTTATACAAATGATGACCTTGCGATGACCTTGACCTAATTTATGACATGGTCAACTTTGGTACGTTAGGCTTTTATATGGGAAAACGCTGAAACAGTGGATTTCTCAGAAACAATTTAAGTCTAAAGTACAAAACTTGGTATACATGGTCAACTCAATGAACAAATGAAGATATTGTGTCACTTAAGGTCAAGGTCATTCGGTCCGTCCATCCGTCATCAAGATTTTCAAATATCTTCTCCTCTGAAACCACTGGGCAGATCAAAGCCAAATTTTATATGGAGCCCCTGTGGGTTGGGAGAACAAAAGTTTGTTCGGGGTATCTTGGCCACGCCCATATATGGTAAAAATCCTTTGAAAATCTTCTTCTCAAGAACCAAACGGCCTATGACCTTGAAAATTTGTATGTAGCATTGGGCAAGCGGGCCCATCATAATAATGACCTTGCGATGACCTTGACCTAATTTATGACATGGTCACTTTTGGTACGTTAGGCTTTTATATGGGAAAACGCTTAAACAGGGGATTTCTCAGAAAATATTTAAGTCTAAGGTACAATACATTGTATACATGGTCAACTAAATGAACAAATGAAGATATTATGTCACTAAAGGTCAAGGTCATTCAGTCCGTCCATCCGTCATCATGATTTTCAAATATCTTCTCCTCCAAAACTGCTTGGCCAATCAAAGGCAATTTTTACATGGAGCCTCCATGGGTTGGGGGAATGAAAGTTTGTTCGGGGTATCTGGGTCACATGACCAAGATGGCCGCCACGCGGCCATATATGGTAAAAACCCTTCAATAATTTTTCTCTCCAGAACCAAAAGGCTTATGACCTTGAAACTTGGTATGTAGCATTGGGCATGCAGGCCCATCATAGTTTATACAAATGATGACCTTGCGATGACCTTGACCTAATTTATGACATGGTCAACTTTGGTACGTTAGGCTTTTATATGGGAAAACGCTGAAACAGTGGATTTCTCAGAAACAATTTAAGTTTAAAGTACAAAACTTGGTATACATGGTCAACTCAATGAACAAATGAAGATATTGTGTCACTTAAGGTCAAGGTCATTCGGTCCGTCCATCCGTCATCAAGATTTTCAAATATCTTCTCCTCTGAAACCACTGGGCAGATCAAAGCCAAATTTTATATGGAGCCCCTGTGGGTTGGGAGAACAAAAGTTTGTTCGGGGTATCTTGGCCACGCCCATATATGGTAAAAATCCTTTGAAAATCTTCTTCTCAAGAACCAAACGGCCTATGACCTTGAAAATTTGTATGTAGCATTGGGCAAGCGGGCCCATCATAATAATGACCTTGCGATGACCTTGACCTAATTTATGACATGGTCACTTTTGGTACGTTAGGCTTTTATATGGGAAAACGCTTAAACAGGGGATTTCTCAGAAAATATTTAAGTCTAAGGTACAATACATTGTATACATGGTCAACTAAATGAACAAATGAAGATATTATGTCACTAAAGGTCAAGGTCATTCAGTCCGTCCATCCGTCATCATGATTTTCAAATATCTTCTCCTCCAAAACTGCTTGGCCAATCAAAGGCAATTTTTACATGGAGCCTCCATGGGTTGGGGGATTGAAAGTTTGTTCGGCGTATCTGGGTCACATGACCAAGATGGCCGCCACGCGGCCACATTTGGTAAAAACCCTTAAAAAATCTTCTTCTCAAGAACCAAAAGGCCTATGACCTTGAAACTTGGTATGTAGTATCGAGCATGGTGGCCCATCATAGTTTATACAAATTATGACCTTGCAATGACCATGACCTAATTTATGACATGGTCAGCTTTAGTACGTTAGGCTTTAATATGGGAAAACGCTTAAACAGTGGATTTCTCAGAAACTATTTAAGTCTAAGGTACAATACTTGGTATACATGGTCAACTAAATGAAGATATTATGTGACTAAAGGTCTAGGTCATTCGGTCCGGCCATCCGTCATCAAGATTTTCAAATATCTTCTCCTCTGAAACCACTGGGCAGATCAAAGGCAAATTTTCTATGGAGCCTCCATAGGTTGGGGGAACGAAAGTTTGTTCGGGGTATCTGGGTCACATGACCAAGATGGCCGCCACGCCCATATATGGTGTAAACCCTTCGAAAACCGTCTTCTCCAGAACCAAAAGGCCTATGACCTTGAAACTTGGTATGTAGCATTGGGCATGTAGGCCCATCATAGTTTGTAAAAATGATGACCTTGCGATTCCCTTGATTTAATTAATGACATGGTCAACTTTGGAACGTTAGGCTTTTATATTGGAAAACGCTTAAACACTGGATTTCTCAGAAACTAATTAAGTCTAACGTACAATACTTGGTATACATGGTCAACTAAATTATGTCACTAAAGGTCAAGGTCATTCGGTCCGTCCATCCGTCATCAAGATTTTCAAATTTCTTCTCCTCTGAAACCACTGGGCCGATTGAAGCCAAATTTTATATGGAGTCTCAGTGGGATGGGGGAGTGAAAGTTTGTACCCGGGGTCTGGGTCACATGACCAAGATGGCCGCCATGCCCATATATGGTAAAAACCCTTCAAAAATCTTCTTCTCCAGAACCAAAAGGCTATGACCTTGAAACTTTGTATGTAGCATCGGGCATTCCGGCCCATCATAGTTTGTTATGCTTTTATATGGGCAAATGCATAAACAGTTCATTTCATGGAAACTTTTTAAGCCTAGATATAATAATTGGAAAATATGGTTAACAAAATGGATACATGAAGACATAAGGTCACCAAAGGTCAAGGTCATTTTTTTAACTTTGCTCAAGGTCATTGAGATTTTAAATTAAATTATGCATTCCTTATAGGCCACTGGTTTCAAATTCGTAACAAATGAGCAAAATGGCAAATTGTGTCTGTTGACAGAAGGTGTCAGGTGAGCTACAGGACCATTGGTCCCCTGGTTTAGCTCAACTGAGCCGAAGGCTCCGGGGGAGCTTTTAGTATGGACAGGCTTCGTTCTATTCTATTCAATTGTCTGTTGTCGTCCGTCAACAATTTCAAATGACTTCTCATCTGAAACCACTTAGCCAATTGTAACCAAATTTCATATGTAGCCTCTATTGACTTAGAAACAAAAACTTGTTCAAACGGTCTTGGTCACATGACCAACATGGCCGCTACGCCCATATATGGTAAAACCTATAAAAATCTTCTTTTCCAGAACCAATAGGCCGATGGCCTTGAAACTTGGTATGTAGCATTGGGTACGCGAGTACTACCAAGATTGTTCAAATTATGACCTTGGGTTGACCTTGACCTTTTTTACAACAAGGTCAAATTTCTGGTGCTTTTATATACGAAAATGCTAGAACGTAAGATTTCTTGGAAACTGTTGAAGATTTTGACCTGAAAATTGATATATACAGTCATCTTAATGAGTACATGAAATTTTATGCGTACAAGAGGTCAAGGTAATTCTTTGACCTTTGATCCTGGTCTCTCATATTGCGACAATTTCACACATCTTCTCAAAAGCCACTTTATCAATTGTGACCAAATTTCATGTAGAGGCTCTAGGGGGCAAGTGAATGAAAATTTGTTCAAACGGTACTAGTCACTTGACCAACATGGCCGCCATGCCCATATATGGTAAAAACCTTCACAAATCTTCTTCTCCAGAACCAATAGGCGGATGGCCTTGAAACTTGGTATGTAGCATTGTGTACACAAGTCTACAAAGATTGTTTAAATTATGACCTTGGGTTGACCTTGACCTTTTGTACAACAAGGTCAAATTTGCTTTCTGGTGCTTTAATATGGGAAAATGCTAGAACATAAGATTTCTTGGAAACTGTTGAAGGTTTTAACCTGATAGTTGATATATACAGTCATCTTAATGAGTACATGAACATTTATGCGTACAAGAGGTCAAGGTCATTCTTTGACGATTGATCCTGGTCTCATATTGCGACAATTTCACACATTTCCTCAAAAGATAATGGGCCAATTTTAATCAAATTTCATGTAGAGGCTCTAGGGGGCAGGGAAATGAGAATTTGTTCAAATGGTCTTAGTCACATGACTAACATGGCCGCCATGCCCATATATGGGAAAAACCTTTACAAATCTTATTTTGAAGAACCAAATAATCGATGGCTTTGAAACTTGGTATATACCATCAGGTACTTGAGTACTATCAAGATTGTTCAAAGATGACCTTGGGCTGACCTTGACCTTCCTTAAGGCAAGGTCAAGTACGGGGAAATGATAGAACATAAGATTTCATGGCAAGTTTAGAAGATTTTGGCCTAAAAATTGGTCGTCTTAGTTAGTACATGGAAGATTTGCACTACAAGAGGTCAAGGTCATTCTTTGACCTCTGACCCATGTCTCTCATATTTTGACAATTTAAGACTTCTCCTCAAATGCCACTGGGCCACTTGTAACTTAATTTCATACACAGCCTCCAGGGGCTGAGGGAACGAAAATTTATTCAAGTGGTCTAGGTCAGATGACCTACATGGCCACCATACTCAGGTGAGCGAATCAGGGCCTCATGGCCCTCTTGTTTTTTCTCTACTCAAGAAAGTCAGACCTATGTCATTGAAGAATTCAACTCAACTTCTCGATATTTAGACCATTTGCAAAAAGTGGTATCTATTATTGAAAGTAAGTTAGATCAAATTTATCCTAAAAGGCTTCAACTTAACAAGGCAGATGCTTCTGACGCATCGTTTTGGATTTACATGTATCTATAACCAATGGCTTCATTTCATCAAACATATTGGACAAACGGGTAACTTTGATATAGAATTAGATAATATTTCGTTTTAAGATAGTGATATTCCGTGGGTAACAGCATACGTTTCTTAACTTATTTGAGCCGCGACACGACAAAACCAACAAAGTGGTTGTGCGCCCAGCGCAGACTCAGATCAGCCTGGAATTCTGCCCAGTTTGATCAGACTCTTCGCTAATCGCTTACAAAAGGTAGCTAAGGGTTTAAGCTGCCTCTATGCAGACAGGGAAGACTCTGATCAGACTGGGCAGATGCCCTGGCTGATCTGAGTCTGCGCTGGCCGCTAAACCACATTGTTTTTGTGAGCCGCGACACGACAAAACCAACAAAGTGGTTGTGCGCCCAGCGCAGACTTCAGATCAGCATGGGCATCAGCCCAGTCTGATCAGAGTCCTCGCTGTCCGGATGCAGGTAGGTTAGACCCTTTGCTATCCTTTAAGCGCTGAGTGATGAGTTTGATCAGACAAGGCGGATGCCCAGGCTGATCTGAGTCTGCGCTGGGCGCACACCACTTTGTTGGTTTTCTCGTGTCTCGGCTCATTTCTCTTTTGATTGTCACGGCCGAAACATAGTATGGCTTTCAGTCAGCTGACTTAACTGACTGTTCCCTGATATACATAGACATGGCGAGTGTATCGATAGGCAGGCGATGTTTTACTACCCGCGAGCACCTGATAACACGTCTGTTCTACATATTTTGAATTTATCAATGTTTCTACGATTTCCGAGTTTAGAAGTATGATTCTCGTACTTTGACGAATTTAAGTATCGAAAGTAAGTAGGAAAAAATATCAGGACAGAATTCAATCCCAGATCCCACCCAAGACACCATGTGGAGAAGAAGACAACACAAAATAAGTCACCACCAAAGACATCACCAGCGACAGCTAGGTGAACAACCGTTTCCCATGTAGGTAATCACTGGACAATATATCAAAAACTGACATAGCACCAAACAACACATAAAACAACCAAGAAGAACCGAAACAGAATTGCCGCCTTGGGACGGCCAGTAATGAAATTACTGAGGGGCTTAACCGGTTCGTGTCGACCCAGCCTCACCATTGATATTTAATTTATTATTCGCTGAAGGCCCATTTCATAAATTTCGTATCAAATTACCACTGTATATATTGTACAGCTGTCAACTCCAACTTCAAACCGGATGCAATTTGGAAGAAAGATTAGAATTTCACATGAATTAAATGAACTTACTTGTACATACCTCACGTCAAGCTGATAAATATATTTTTTTGTTTCGGCTTATTCATGTTACCAATACATATGTTTAAAGGGTATAATATGCTAACTCTGCCATTTTCAGTTTTGGCTCCCTTTACATTTTATTTTTATTTTTGGGCGGTGGAGTGGAGTGGGTTTGGTGGGATGGGGGCGGGTAGGGGTGGGGGAAGCGGTGTGAGTGTGTGGGAGGGGGTAGTGTGTGTGTGGGGGGGGGGGGGGGAGGAGGGTCAATCTTTATAGGAATGAATTTGTTTCATTAGCAGACCCCATTTGAGAGAGCTACATCGGCCGGCAAAGCAAACAGGAAGAAAAAAGTTGTTTCTCTCACAGGCACTCGAGGCCGGGTGGCGCAATCGGTAGGGCACCTGACTCGTAAGTCAGAGGTCCTGGGTTCGAATACCGGTCTGGCCACATACTTTCGTTTCTCCTTCCACTGATTCAAGAAGGGCAGTTGTCAGTTACTGGCGAAAGTATGTGCACTTAGTACTGGTTAACCGCTTAGGAGGTCTAAGCCTGCCCAGGAATAGTGTGGTTAGGTTAACTGACCGTCCCGACATGACCTTAGATGTTTACCGTGGACGTTAAGCATCAAATCAACCAACCAACCAACCACAGGCACTCGACGGAATATTTGTAATGTTTTTATATTTGAGCCGTGGCACGACAAAACCAACAAAGTGGTTGAGCGCCCAGCGCAGACTCAGACCCTTGACAAGGTCAGGGTCACAATTAGGGGTCAGATGTCAGATTATATCTCCAAACTGGCTTGGGACTGCTGAAGTGAATTTCATCCAATTTCGCAAGGTAAAGAATGATAAAAAGGGGTCTCACATGCAAAATATGGGATTCCTTAGTCGAAAGATAAATATTCAAGGCATCCGACCGCTAAAGAAGAGAAATGGTAGCGGTGTTGCTGAATCAAGGTTGGAACAGGCAGATGCGTTTAATGGTCAGTTTGCGGATGTGTTTAACAAAAATGAGCGCACCCAAGTCATCGCTCGGCTACTTTCATGGAGGCATGGAGGGCATTCATGATTCGGCTGAAAGTGTAACAAAACTTCTTAAAGGCTCGGACCATCAAAAGCTTTAGGACATGATGAACTGCATCCTAGATTCTTACTGGAACTAGCCCGTTGATATAAAAGGATCAAAGTAAACGAAGTCAGGAGTGAGAATTAGGAGGTAAGAAGTCGGAGATGAGAAGTTTGAAGTTGGAAGTCATTAAGTCAGAAAGTCAGAAATCGGAAGTAAGAAGTCATGAAATTAAAAGTCCCTCCAGAGCTTTCATTTTTAACCCTTAAAGCGCCAGTGATGAAAATGGCAGAATTTGCAAACAGTGCAGATCCCGATGAGGTGGCTCATCATGAGCCACTTCATCTAGATCTACACTGTTTGTTCTCTAGTTTTTGAATTTTCAATATGATAATGCTTGGATGAAAAATATTTTGAAATTTTTGCAGACGTAAATTTTGTCGTCTGCTTTTTGGCGCTTGAAGGGTTAACATCAATCTACAAAAATTCTCGTTTCTGATTTGTAAATAAACACCACAAAACAATCAACTGCCTCCCTGATGCATAGAATGGCCTGTATGGAACACTGCTGAAAATCGTCGACCAGTTTCGAATCTCGAAGCTGTCCCTGTAACACAGTTTCAAACGAACTGATATTAATAAATCATATGCCAATTCGTTTATAAACGCCTCTGTGCGCTGAAGTAGTAAATTTAGACAGTTATACTGAATAACTTCGCCAGTTAGACACACGCCAACCTTCGAACCACAAACGAATTCAACGAGAAAGATGGAGTGTGGATTTATAATAGTATTACTATTCACAGCTTGTGGGGCTGGTGAGCCTCATGAGAGGCATCTGTCTAAGGGACTCAAATTATTTACTGATCTTATTGCAAATAATGTAGAAGAGGGCGATTTATTAGAGATAATGAACTACATTAGTTCAAGAATTCATCACAAGTGCTATGACCTGGACGGAATTAAGCAAAGTGACGGTGAAACAATCGGAGATTTAATTGACAAAGTAAATCAATACGATGTAAAGCTGAACAGACTGAGAGAAGAAATGATAGAAGACAAAGAACAATTGCGAAGAGATTTATTTGCTGAATGTGCGAATATAGAAAATGCTAGCAAAACAAGAGATTATGGAATACAAAAATCCATGGCTGACCGGTACAATGAGTTAAAGCAGTCTTTTTGCGATGTTGAGACTTTCGAATCGTGCTTGTCTAGCGAGTGCTGTATCAAACAAACATATAGTTTTCCAAATTAGGCGTTAGGAAAACCAGCTTGGCAGAGTAGTTACAATTTTTGGGATAAAGGAGAACCTAGTAAAGCAGTTGATGGAAACAGAGACAGTGCATGGACGGGAAATTCGTGTTTTCATACAAAGAACGAAAATAACCCATGGTGGATGGTGGACCTGGAATCAGAGAAACATGTTGGTCGGGTTGTACTAGTAAACATGGAAGACGTCGGTTCGAGACTGCAGAATCTTGTTGTTACTGTGAGTGTGGACAGAGACGAAGAGGGAATCGTATGTGGACGTTTTGGAGGACCGGGTCTTAACGGACAAGTGATAGAAATTAAATGTGCAAATGGATTACTCGGACGTTTTGTCAAACTGACAATGTATTCTCATAGCTGGTTGCATTTGTGTGAAGTTGAGATTTATGGTCACTGATGTTTGACCATTTCTTGACTTGTGGACTTGTCCATCCTTTTTATACCCCCTGCAAACTGTGTTTGAGGGGGTACACTGTTTTCATGTTGTCCTTCCGTCCTTCTTTCCGTCCGTCCGTCTGCAACACATTAAACTAGGTCCGATTTGGTTCAAATTTTGTCCAGGGATGCAGCATGTGAAAAGAGTTGATACCTATTTTTCAGTTTTTCGCTGATGGGTTTTAATGCTGAGTTATGCCCCTTTATATTTTTCGTAAAAATAGTTTGTTATCGCAACCCCTCCAAGACCGCCATACCGATCTTATTGCAATTAAGTGTGTGAACACATATTGGTATGAAGTTGTGCATTAAGGTTTCCATTTTGAAATCTGACCCCTCTTGCCTGAGTTATGCCCCTTTTTGATATTTTTGGTCCTAATTTTGGGGGATCTTTAGTCGTTTTTGCTTTGATATTATTCAGATTTGGTTCATAGATGCCTCATAAGAAAATAGTTGACATGTGTTTTCCAGTTTTTCCCGGAAATGTTTGCCTGCTGTGTTATGCCCCTTTATGTTTTTCGTAAAAAAAATTTGTTATCGCAACTCCTCAAAGACACGTATTGGTCTGAAAATGTGCATTTTAAGGTTACCAATTTAAAAGCTGATCTCTTTTGCCTGAGTAATGTCCCTTTTTGATATTTTTGGCCCTAATTTTGCGGGTATTTAGTCGTTTCTGCTGTGATATTATTCAGATTTGGCTCGTAGATGCCTCATAAGAAAATAGTTGACACTTGCTTTTACAGTTTTTCCCGGAAGTGTTTGCTTGCTGAAATATGCCCCTTTATATTTTTCATAAAAACGTTTATCGCATCTCCTCCCAGACCGCTTGGGCAATTTTCTTGAAATTAAGTATGTGAACACATATTGGTATGAAGATGTGCATTAAGGTTCCCATTTTGAAATTTGGCTCCTCTTGTCTGAGTTATTCCCCTTTATGATATTTTTGGCCCTAATTTTTTTTTGGGGGGGAGGGGGGGGGGAGGGGTGCGGTTAGTCGTTTTTGCTTTGATTTTATTCAAATTTGGTTCATAGATGCATCATAAGAATACAGTTGACATGTGTTGTTCCAGTTTTTTCCGGAAGTGTTTGCCTGCTGAGTTATTCCCTTTGTAATTTCTGTAATAAAAGTTTGTTATCGCTAATCCTCCAAAACTGTTTCACAGATTTTCTTGAAATTAAAAATGTGAACACATATTGTTATAAAGATGTGCATTAAAGTTATAATTTTAATTACCAACCCTTTTGCCTGAGTTATGCCCCTTTTTGATATTTTATGCTCTGTTTGTATAGGACTTTTTTTGCTTTGATTTTATATTTTTTTGGTACATGGATACAGAAGACAACAGATGACAAATATTTTTCAGTTTTTTCTAGAAGAATTTTTTGTCTTAGTTATGCCCCTTTATGGTTTTTGAAAACAGAGTTGTTGCTGCTTCTTCTTCTAAACTGTTTCTCTGATATTTTTCAAATAAGTGTGTGAACACATACTGGTCTATAGATGTGCATTGAACTTCCGCTTTTTCTGAGTTATGTCCCTTTTCAATTGTTGTTTTGCTCTAATTTTTATATTTTTTTTTGTCATTCTTGCTCCGATTTCTTTCAGATTCGGTCTATGGAGCCAACATCATAAAAGAGTATACATGAATATTGTCAGTTTTGCCTGCTAGAACTTTAGGGATGAGCTGTACATGTATCTGTGTTGTCTAATATGTAATGTAAATGCTGTGTATATGAAAAAGTTGGATACAAAAGCAAATTAAGTGCTAAATGCTGGGGGTAATGCTTACTGCCGCCTCTAGTTTATATGGATGAGTCAGTTTCTAGTTTGTTTTCATTTTCATAGTATTTTGTATAGATTTTCCGCAAGCAAACAGTGAAGACCCTGATCAGATGCCACGTTCTGCGACATCCGGCGGCGTCTGAACTGGGCCTGCACTGTTTGCGTGTTGTCAGTCTTCGAAGGGTTAAAACTTTGAGTATGCGGGTGTGAGATCGGACAGGGAAGGAAGCAAGAACGACATTTTATAAGTATAAACTGATAAAAGAGGAATAACATAATGAAACATAAACGGACAAGAAGAATGGCTACGGGAAAAAGACAACAACAACAACCCCCAAGAGAACCTCTCAGAGCAAATTATTTCTTTTAAGAGTAAATCTTTTTCTGATAAGGTTTCATTGCTCAGGGCAGCAAATAGGAAGTCACAAAAGTTGTTTCCCTTTGCAAGTATGACAGAAAGCATGGAGATGTTACCATACACCTTAAGATCAAATATTACAGAAAAAACAAAGTCTTAGTTATGTACACACAGAGACGCACATTTATATTATATTGGCTATGCGCACGCATCATAAGACACGTATCCACGTGCACACAGTCTTTCGTTATCACTCTCATGAATGAAGCACTGTTGAGAAAGACGTAAACTCGCAAGTCATCCACCCAGCTACCCACGTGGCATTCCTCTAAAAATCAGTTTCTTCCTTGAATTTGTTACAAATCTAAAATACTTCCGAAAATTTTATTTCGACAAATTTCGTAGATGCGAAGTATGTAAAAATGGGAGTCCCGGTATCATAGTATGTTAAGCGCTGGCCTTTGATCTAGCGGTCCCCGCTTAAGGTGAGAATCTTTTCAAATGCAAACGAAGTTCCATTGAATACAGCCTTTCATTATCAACCTCCCATCGTCCTGATATGACGGAAATACTGTTGAAAAGAACGTAAAACCGCAAGTCATCCATCCATCCATTTTAAAAGTGGAACAGTCGAAAGGGCTCATGGCCTTTATCAATCGAAAACGAACCAAAGTGTCTGGATAATAAATCATCGCGGCCCTCTGACAGCTATGCACATTCAATATGTATTGCACCAGTCATTTGCAACCACACTCCCCTAAGGAAATAGCGGGGATATTGACTTTTCACTCTGCAAAGCCCTGGTATATGGGAATCGTTCCCTGCGACACGACAAAACCAACAAAGTGACATGTACGCCACGTAAATATTCAGATCAGCCTTGGCATCGGCCCAGTCTGATCAGAATCTTCGCTGTGCACTTAAAGGATAACTAAGGTTCTAAGCTACCACCATGCCGACAACGAAGACTCTGATCAGAATGAGCGGATGTTCAGTCTGATCTGAGTCTTTGCGTGGCGCGCATCCTTCTTCGCTGGTTTTGTCGTGTCGCGGCTCAATTATTATGCAATAGATATAGATGGCAAACACAAAGCTCGCAAATAGTTTCTTTAATGTGATTGGGAACTGTTACATTGGGAGTAACTCTGCCGTTTACATTTTTAACTCCTTTCTCAACAGGAAGTCTACTCTTAAGGGAAAAAATTGCTCCTTTTTTGCATTTGAGAGTTGACCCTTATTGAGAAGGGAAATGAAATGGCAGAGTTGTTCCCCTTGATATTGTATATATTCACAATAAAAGTTGAGAATATTCTGTTATGCATAAAAAACCTTAGGACCAGGCTGAATTTTTGGAAGGGTGCTACAATCCTGCGAGAGCGCCATTGATAACTGACGAACGTTGACTGGTGGTTGTTTCAGTCTCTAGTCTCGTCGGCTCATAAATTTATCCCAAAGGTGATCGACATTTCTGATGTCGGGGCTGAAAGGTGTCTTCAGCATCACTTTGACTCAACTCCAATCCGAAGCAAGAAGTCTGTGACCCTTGCTCGGCAAGGAAGTTCATCGTGGGATGGAGTGGGTGAGTGGGCGCCTGGGCGGGGCGCTAAGAAATTGAATAACAATGGGCTGAAATCTGTATTAACTTGGTCTATACGCTGTGAAGCTCAGACCTGCAAGCCCGTAATCCGAAATCGGGAGCGCTAGCTACTCTGCCATGCGGACGCTTATTTACAAAGAAAGATATTAATCCTATACAGTACATCGATGGTTTGAGCCGCGACACGAGAAAATGAAAAAGTGGCATGCGCACCTAGCAGAGACTCAGTTCAGCTTGGGCATCCGCCCAGTCTGATCAGAGGCTTTGCTGTCTGCTACCCTTTAAGCGCTTAGCGGAGACTCTGATCAGACTTGGCGCTGGGTGCAAAGGCCACTTTGTTGGTTTCCTCGTTATCGTTGCTGATTTGCTTCTTCTGCCATGTTAAGATCACTCTGAGTAAATGAATACGTAATATACGGTTAAAACAAATTCAATATAATTATTATTCAAGTGAATCTTAATGTATATATGTGATTTATAGCTCGCTATATGATTTCTTCCTTTACACTGCATCCTGTTAAAAGTGAAAGAGAACAACTGCATGTTTGCCCCACCACTTCCTTTATGCTTCTAACGAAGCCCTCCCAATACGGCGTCTACTCTTAAAGGAAAATATATGATCCTATGGGAGCAAACTCTTTCCTTTAAGAGTTGACAACAGTTGTGAAAAACAAAGAAAAAAAAAAAAAAGAAAAAAAAAAAAGAAAAACAAAGAAAACAATTCAACAAAAAAATCAGCTATTTGCATTTTATTCCCTTCATTTGCATTTTATTCCTGTATTTTTGTCGCAAATAGAATAACACACCTTGCGTGAATATTAAACACAATTTTTTGTTTTATACAAAACATTTCAAATATAGCAATTAAAATCATATGAAAAATCCACACCCACTTGTGTCATGCATACTGCCGAAAAGCTGCGATCAATATACGAAGTGTGGTGGGAATTTATTCTGGACATAAAATGTCTTTTAGACTATTTTTCGAGACTAGTCCTTTAATTTCACTCATGAATATCAAAAGTGGTATTGCCACTCCTGGCTATGTCATTCCTAGAAACATAATAATGATAATAAAAAAACTTAATTACAGTCAACTCTCAATAGGTCGCTGTCGAAGTTCGTCTAAAACTACTTGTATCGCAAAGTAAATTTTATGGTCGCAGAAAATTTATTTTGGGAACCGGTTGTTTGAGATAAACCGGTTTGAAATGTAAAGAAAAACAAGAAACTGTAAGGGGGGGGGGGGGGGGGGCGGGGGGGGGAGGGTCGGGAAATACCCAGACTTTTCTTGCTCCTTTCTTTCAACGTGCAGCTACCTATACATAAAGATGAACAAAAACTACTCTTTCTTTCGCCTTTAAATCGGTTAGCTTATTTTCAATGAGAAGTGTGTACATACGAAGTTTGAGCATTTAAACAAGGTAGATGTTAAGGCTACCATGGACTGTAAGCTTGAGGAACAGAGATCTGTGAAAAAAATGTCATTCGCTCCCTCTCATACTGCCTCATCTTCAGCAGAACGAAAAAATCCTTCAAGTGGTAAATGTTGCCCTACCCTCCATTCAGCCCAGAGCTTGACCCCCATGCGACTTATTAGTTTCCTTAACTGAAAAGAGGCTCGAGCTCGTTGGAAACAAAAGGATACCAAGGAGGCTTTGATTTCAGCTGAAAATCGGTACCTCAGTGATAGGTCTACTTCATGGTTTGCAAAAGCTCCCATGAAGATGGCAAAAGTATATAGACATAGGTAAGGGAATACTTTGAAAATGAATAAAATTAATGTTTGAAAAATATTTAACGGTTTTGGAGAAAGAGCAAAAAGTCCGGGTACTGCCCTACCACCCCTCGTATTCTTTGATATAAACGTATCCAAACTAATTTTAGTGCGACAGCCGCGCGTTTCTGTATTTAACTTCTTCAGTGTCGCTAAATCCCAAAAGTTTGAAAGAAAAGAGATGATGGGCAGGTCTCGGCAGGCAACGAGCATCCCTCTCCGAGCCACACTTACTGTCGCATTCCGCGGGACACATTAGCTGCAGACATCAGGTAAGAGACGCCTATGTACATGTATTAACTCGCGAGCGCAGGCGTCCCCCATCGAGCCACCTCAACCCCTGTGTCTCGAAAAAAGCGACAGACAAGGGCTACTTTGAGATATCAGTGTTTGATATAATGAGACTCAAACTGTCGAATGTAAGCAAATAGAGAGCATAGGAGTTCGTTTTTCTATAGAATTTTAACCTGAAATGAAGAGCCTATCGAGTTCCATTTGATCTTATCCGCTTATTGTTTCTCGTTTTGTAAGAGTAGATTTTACAAAAGAAACTATTGTCACAAAAACACACGTGCGTTTGTTTGTTTGAGGTTTTCACCTTATGTCAATGGTCTATGCATATGTTGACTGACAGATGGCGACATCGATTGAGAAGAGTGATAACTTACGACATGAAATGACTGCTATTCTGCGCAAATTTGGTATACATGTTAGTGTCATCTGTGGCGAAAAGCTAGAAAACAGTAAAATGATGGTTAAGTTAGACAGGAAAAAATGACATGTTTTGAAACATTTAGATATGCCAGTCCTCGTGCAGTCAAACTTACTGTTTTCACCTTAATGCCTCAGTTCTACAAGGTAAAAGAGCGCTAAATGTCAATCTATACCATGTGCTCACAAGAAAACGTAAATTGCGACCTATTCCAATTGTACCTCCGATCAGTCTGTGTACAACCCAGATAAGGGTCATTCATGTTTGGTTCAGTGATTTTTGGATTCTGAGAATTAAATTAACTTGCAAACCTCGAAGATTCTTATTATACTACGCCGATGCGCGGTCTGATCTGAATATGCGCAGTTTGCACGTGTTATTGTGTCTTTTTCCTCATGGCGTTTCTCTTAAATAATGATTAAGTGTATTAGAGTATAATATTACTGTATATGGCTGGCAAATTGCTGATATAAGACGAGACGATAATCATTTTAACCATTCTTGGAATTTGACGCTTCAATATTGGCGGTTCAAAAAAGCATTTGCAGCGGTTCGGGATAAAATCTGTCTCCGGCATGCCGTCATTTCATGGTTCAAGGAACCGTAAGGTAAATTGGTTTTAAGAACACTGATACTTGACAATACTGACCGACGACACTTCATAGCTATCCTTGTCCATTGAGATAGCTTTAATTTGTCTGTGGTCTACTAGTAATGAGGCCGCCTGAATAGCTGCCCACCTTGCTTCCTATTAAGGTTGTAATTAAAATAGAAAATAGGTAAAAAAATATATTTAATGTTTTTCGTGTAATCTGTTCATATTGATGCTTTGTTTGGTTTGTTATGTGTGTGTGTGTGTGTGTGTGTGTGTGTGTGGGGGGGGGGGGGGGTTGCGGAAGCTAAGGGCGAGGGATCGGGTACAGTAAAACTAGTTTAAGCTCCCCAGTAATCTTTCATCTGACCATTCTGTTGTGGTTTTTCTATGTTACAAATTGTTACCGGTATGTCCTCTTGTCTACGGTCTTCTAGCAATATGGCCAACTGAATAGCTGTCCATTTTGATTTCTACTTTGTTTTGTAATTTAAAATAAAAAAGGTAAAGATTGCTGTTGTTTTAGTTCGGGTAGCTGAATGATCACCTGTTTGGGAAAGAGATGTTCGTTCGGTTTACTGTACTTCGTGAACCTTGTCATTTTTGGTAGTAAGTGTGTTTCTGTCCCCTTTGGTTTTGTGGTCGGGATGAGGGATTTGATTCTATTCATTCCTGGTCATTGCTTATCTTTTCACTTTGTTTCTTAACAATCCCTAAAATAAAGCTTAAGCCCGATTTGTTTACATAAAATAGAACTATGAACATGAGAACATATTTTAAGGCCTAATTCATCTAACAATAATTATTCATTCTTTCCTAGCTCGGTAATGAAACTATAGGGAATTAACGATACAAACCGCATTAGGGTAAAACATATCTGGGGCGTATAATTATTATATTAAATGTAACTTAATATGTCAAATATCATACGCTTATCTACTACTTATTATCTGACTGGGAAGAGAGACTGAGCGTCAAAACAGCAATTTGTGTATAGGATTATAACACAACCGGACATTATTTCAAACACAAAGAATTTGCATTGAGTATTTCATTGTTGTATTCGCCCACGTTTGCAATTTGAGCATACTTGCATTTCTCTGCGATTTCTTAGCGTGACTCGTGTCATTTACAAAGTCACAGAACAACTTGCTTAACCTTGACCTTGTTGATTTAATTATAAGCGTATGTGACACATCTGCATATAACTCCTGATGCTAAGCTATTATTGCACGAAGTTGAATGAGAAATCACTCTAACCTGCAAGTACGTATTGCTTCTTTCATAGGAGAGGGGATAGGGAGTTGTGTGTGTGTGTGCGTGCGTATGTGCGTGTATGTATGTGCTAGTTTAAAAATAGAATTTGCTGAACAGTAGCCTACTATCACAGTTGATTCAAATATCAGGGAAACAAATTTATCTTTTTTTTAGAGTCGTTTCTCTCTAAGAAGCGTATGCAGTCTTTGAGGTGTATCCGTTAACCTTTAAGTTCATGAGTACACCTCCGTTTTTTCTCCCATTTTAACGAAGAGAAACATATTTTGTGACTTCCCGTTTGATTCCCTTGATGATGAAGCAGTTCCAAAAAATGAGGTTTACTCTTAAAGGAAAGATTCTTTCTTAGTAGAGAAATTACGTTTCTATAAGAGTTGATCCCGATTTGGAAGGAGGCAAAAACGAAAAACGCAGAGTTGCATCCCCTAAAAGGATACCCATTCACATTAAGTGAACTGATATATCCTTTGTTGTGACTGTTGTCGATCAATATTTTTTCCCGTCTCGTCTTTCTGTTTTTCTGTTTTCTTTATGATCATGCCCAATATCATAGCGACTTTGCTTTGTCTTTTATCTGAAATTAGTTATGTATAATCATCAGCTTCTTTACCGATGCTTATTGAAATTAAACGTAATTATGTAACTGTCTTCATTAGAGATAGTTTAATCTCTGTGTTTTGTTATTGTTTTTGTTCCAGTGAGGAACATAAGCATGTTGAATACCATACGAGAAGTTTGCGTTTAGTGTATTAAGGGCTTGTGTCAGAATTAGACCAAAGTTTATTTTTTTTAACCTTAGTAATTATATGTTTTCAGCATGCCAATCCTGCTTGTAATAAAGAACTTGTTTTAACTTCTGACCATTATAATAAAACATACGTTATAGACTTGTAAAAAGGACTTCTTCTTGATAACCTTTGCCACTAGTTAGACAGACAATAAGGGGGTAAATTATGCGAAAAAAAAGCATTAAGTTTCTTTCATAGAAAATGCAACACAAGAAAGCATTAAGTTTCTTTCGTAGAAAATGCAACAAAAGAAAGCATTAAGTTTCTTTCTTAGAAAATGCAACAAAAGAAAGCATTAAGTTTCTTTCATAGAAAATGCAACACATTTTCTATGAAAGAAACTTAATGCTTTCTTTTTTTCATTAAGTTTCTTTCATAGAAAATGCAACACATTTTCTATGAAAGAAACTTAATGCTTTCTTTTTTTTCAACTTTAGAAAGTCAGAACTATGTCATTGAAGAATTCAACTCAACTTCTCGATATTTAGACCATTTAGACCTATTTTTGAAAGTAAGTTCGATCAAATTTATCCTAAAGAGCTTCAAATTAACAAGGCAGATGCTTCTGACATCATAGCCCTATTTTTGGTTTTACATTTATCTATGACCAATGGCTTCATTTCATCGAAAATATATGACAAACGGGTAACTTTGATATAGAATTAGATAATTTTTCGTTTTAAGATAGTGATATTCCGTGTGTAACAGCATACGTTTCTTAACTTATTTGAGCCGCGACACGACAAAACCAACAAAGTGGTTGCGCGCCCAGAGCAGACTCAGATCAGCCTGGGCATCCGCCCAGTCTGATCAGAGTCTTCGTTGTCCGGATGCAGGTAGGTTAGACCCTTTGCTATCCTTTAAGCGCTGAGCGATGAGTTTGATCAGACAAGGCGGATGCCCAGGCTGATCTGAGTCTGCGCTGGGCGCACAACCACTTTGTTGGTTTTCTCGTGTCTCGGCTCATTTCTCTTTTGATTGTCACGGCCGAAACATAGTATGGCTTTCAGTCAGCTGACTTAACTGACTGTTCCCTGATATACATAGACATGGCGAGTGTATCGATAGGCAGGCGATGTTTTACTACCCGCGAGCACCTGATAACACGTCTATTCTACATATTTTGAATTTATCAATGTTTCTACGATATCCGAGTTCAGAAGTATGATTCTCGTACTTTGACGAATTTAAGTATCGAAAGTAAGTAGGAAAAATTATCAGGACAGAATTCAATTGTTTCCCATGTAGGTAATCACTGGACAATATATCAAAAACTGACATAGCACCAAACAACACATAAAACAACCAAGAAGAACCGAAACAGAATTGCCGCCTTGGGATGGCCAGTAATGAAATTACTGAGGGGCTTAACCGGTTCGTGTCGACCCAGCCTCACCATTGATATTTAATTTATTATTCGCTGAAGGCCCATTTCATAAATTTCGTATCAAATTACCACTGTATATATTGTACAGCTGTCAACTCCAACTTCAAACCGAATGCAATTTGGAAGAAAGATTAGAATTTCACATGAATTAAATGAACGTACTTGTACATACCTCACGTCAAGCTGATATATATATTTTTTTGTTTGGGCTTATTCATGTTACCAATACATATGTTTAAAGGGTATAATATGCTAACTCTGCCATTTTCAGTTTTGGCTCCCTTTACATTTCATTTTTATTTTTGGGCGGTGGAGTGGAGTGGGTTTGGTGGGATGGGGGCGGGGAGGGGTGGGGGAAGCGGTGTGAGTGTGTGGGAGGGGGTAGTGGGTGTGTGTGGGGGGGGGGGGGGGAGGGGGGAGGAGGGTCAATCTTTATAGGAATGAATTTGTTTCATTAGCAGACCCCATTTGAGAGAGCTACATCGGCCGGCAAAGCAAACAGGAAGAAAAAAGTTGTTTCTCTCACAGGCACTCGACGGAATATTTGTAATATTTTTATATTTGAGCCGTGACACGACAAAACCAACAAAGTGGTTGAGCGCCCAGCGCAGACTCAGATCAGCCTGGGCATCCGCCCAGTCTGATCATAGTCTTCGCTGTCCGCACTGAGCTAGCTTAGACCCTAAGCTACCCTTTAAACACACTGCGAAGACTCTGATCAGACTGAGCGAATACCCAGGTGAATCTGGGTCTACGCCCTGCGCACAACCATTTTGTTGGTTTTCTCGTGTAGGGGCTCATATTATCAAATGTCAATCTATTTTCTACCTCTCTGTAAAAAATTCAAGTCGATCGGTTGCGAAATAAGAAAGTTACAATTCACCCCACTTCATATAGAAACAAGGTAAAGGTAAGACACTACGCCATTTTGATGTTATTGTAGCTTGACGGAAGTGATGAAATCGGTTATTTTCCACGGATTTTACAGACGCATGCTTTGATGACGTAGCTTTACCGCCATTATGGCAACCAATCGGTTGGTATCATACTGACGCATGCGCAGCAGTTCAGTTCCAAATCACCAGATTCTGAACATACGCTGTCGTTGACCAATGAACGAACTCGCAATTCTCGGATTTCCCATTAGACCGCAATGAGCATGCCTGGTCTCTTCTGTTTTATGACCACTTCCATCAGTTTACTCTGTTGGCATCATGATTCATAATTTTGTTGTAAATTTCGAATTATCCTTGTTTGTAGATAAGTGCAGAAATATATTATCGTTTCGTAAGCTTGAAATGCTTATCATGAGTGAGAACATGTGACTCCAAAAAAGTAAACAGATAATCAAGATGGCGCAGAGTCCTACCTTTACCTTGTTTCTATATGCAGTGGGGTAAATTGTTACTTTCTTATTTTCGCAACCGATGGACTTGAAATTTTACAGAAAGGTAGAAAATAGATTGACATTTGATGATATATCCTTCTCAGCTATAACTTTTAAACTACTGAAGCAAATTTAATGAAACTTCACAGAAAGATAAAGCATAATGAGAACGTGTGTCGTCAAGGTCACTGTCAGGGGTTTGATGTCAAAACGTGTCTCTGTGATTATTTGAAAACTACGTAAGTGAATTTCGTCAAACTTCACAGAAAGGTAACGCTTTATAAAAAGGTTTGTCACATATAATAGCTATGCTCAAAAACCCAAGGTCAAGGTCACAATCTGGGGTTAGCTGTCAAAACGTGTCTCAGCAATTGCTCAGAAATGTACCGAAGCCAATTTCCTTTAACTTCACAGAAAGAAAAAAAAGCTTAATAAGAAGGTAAGCCATACACAAGACATAAGACATAGGCGTCCGCACCCAAATTCAAGGTCAGTCAGAGGTCGAAGGTCAAGTTGTTTCTCCCCAATTACTAAAGCACTTCTTAAGCAAATTGGTTTAAACTTCTTCAAATGGTAAAACATAATGCAATGGTATGTCCCAAACAAAATTAAGGTTCCCTTGCCAAGGTCAGGGTCACAATTAGGGGTCAGATGTCAGATTATATCTTCAAACTCGCTTGGGACTGCTGAAGTGAATTTCATCCAATTTCGCAAGGTAAAGAATGATAAAAAGGGGTCTCACATGCAAAATATGGGATTCCTTAGTCGAAAGATAAATATTCAAGGCATCCAACCGCTAAAGAAGAGAAATGGTAGCGGTGTTGCTGAATCAAGGTTGGAACAGGCAGATGCGTTTAATGGTCAGTTTTCGGATGTGTTTAACAAAAATGAGCGCACCCAAGTCATCGCTCGGCTACTTTCATGGAGGCATGGAGGGCATTCGTGATTCGGCTGAAAGTGTAACAAAACTTCTTAAAGGCTCGGACCATCAAAAGCTTTAGGACATGATGAACTGCATCCTATATTCTTACTAGAACTAGCCCGTTGATATAAAAGGATCAAAGTAAACGAAGTCACGAGTCAGAATTAGGAGGTAAGAAGTCGGAGATGAGAAGTTTGAAGTTGGAAGTCATTAAGTCAGAAAGTCAGAAATCGGAAGTAAGAAGTCATGAAATTAAAAGTCCCTCCAGAGCTTCCATTTTTAACCCTTAAGGTGGACGAATACAGAACGACTCTGTTCTTACTTGCTTAAAAAACAAAACAGAGTTATTGTACATCATCAAGTCGATTAATGTGGAGTATATACAGTAAAATACACACTGACAATGTCTACCGTAAAGATCCTAAGTTTTCGGGCACATAGGTCTGTACAAACAGTGGAAACCCAGATCAGACTGTTCCTTAGGAACCAGAATGATCAAGATCTTCACAGTTTCCATTCCATCTGCGTATTTTTGTCGACATTACTCTATGGTAGAACCGAATAACAGGAAAATAAATAATAGGGCAAGAACCGGCTGTGCTTGCAGCAGGTGCAGAATTTGGGCAGTCTGTTTTGGGGATATTTTGAACTTAAACATTGTTTTTCTAGGAAACGAAACGGTGAACTGTTTTTTTTTTTGTTTTATTCTTTAACATACGATGTAAGTTTTCTAAACTAATATGCATAAGCATGCCCCATCGATTGAATATATTTTTCAAGACGTTTTTCATGAAATTCAGTTTTCTTGCATTTTTTTAAAGAATGTAAAAATATACTTATTAACAAGAAAACTGCATTTTTTTTTGTTATCAGTTTGTTTCAAATATCCCTTTATTACAGATTATATGATTTGCTGAAATGAAAGTGCGTTCATGTGCTAGAGATATGAATTTTAATGGAAAAATGTGTAAAAAAGTATGAAGAAATATAAAATATTGTTTTTTAGGAAACCAAAACGGTGAAAATTGTTTTTTTCTTACCCAAATGTTTTATTGCTCTTTGGGTTATTTAGATGGTATAAGAGTTTGAATGCCCCGCCAATATTTCTATTCAGTATTCGTCTACCTTAAAGCGCCAGTGATGAAAATGGCAGAATTTGCAAACAGTGCAGATCCCGATGAGGTGGCTAATCATGAGCCACTTCATCTAGATCTACACTGTTTGCCCTCTAGTTTTTGAATTTTCAATATGATAATGCTTGGATGAAAATTATTTTGAAATTTTTGCGGACGTAAATTTTGTCGTCTGCTTTTTGGCGCTTGAAGGGTTAACATCAGTCTACAAAAATTCTCGTTTCTGATTTGTAAATAAACACCACAAAACAATCAACTGCCTCCCTGATGCATAGAATGGCCTGTATGGAACACTGCTGAAAATCGTCGACCAGTTTCGAATCTCGAAGCTGTCCCTTTAACACAGTTTCAAACGAACTGATATTAATAAATGATATGCCTATTCGTTTATAAACGCCTCTGTGCGCTAAAGTAGTAAATTTAGACAGTTATACTGAATAACTTCGCCAGTTAGACACACGCCAACCTTCGAACCACAAACGAATTCAACGAGAAAGATGGAGAGTGGATTTGTAATAGTATTACTATTCACAGCTTGTTGGGCTGGTGAGCCTCATGAGAGGCATCTGTCTAAGGGACTCAAGTTATTTACTGATCTTATTGCAAATAATGTAGAAGAGAGCGATTTATTAGAGATAATGAACTACATTAGTTCAAGAATTCATCACAAGTGCTATGACCTGGACGGAATTAAGCAAAGTGACGGTGAAACAATCGGAGATTTAATTGACAAAGTAAATCAATACGATGTAAAGCTGAACAGACTGAGAGAAGAAATGATAGAAGACAAAGAACAATTGCGAAGAGATTTATTTGCTGAATGTGCGAATATAGAAAATGCTAGCAAAACAAGAGATTATGGAATACAAAAATCCATGGCTGACCGGTACAATGAGTTAAAGCAGTCTTTTTGCGATGTTGAGACTTTCGAATCGTGCTTGTCTAGCGAGTGCTGTATCAAACAAACATATAGTTTTCCAAATTTGGCGTTAGGAAAACCAGCTTGGCAGAGTAGTTACAATTTTTGGGATAAAGGAGAACCTAGTAAAGCAGTTGATGGAAACAGAGACAGTGCATGGACGGGAAATTCGTGTTTTCATACAAAGAACGAAAATAACCCATGGTGGATGGTGGACCTGGAATCAGAGAAACATGTTGGTCGGGTTGTACTAGTAAACATGGAAGACGTCGGTTCGAGACTGCAGAATCTTGTTGTTACTGTGAGCGTGGACAGAGACGAAGAGGGAATCGTATGTGGACGTTTTGGAGGACCGGGTCTTAACGGACAAGTGATAGAAATTAAATGTGCAAATAGATTACTCGGACGTTTTGTCAAACTGACAATGTATTCTCATAGCTGGTTGCATTTGTGTGAAGTTGAGATTTATGGTCACTGATGTTTGACCATTTCTTGACTTGTGGACTTGTCCATCCTTTTTATACCCCCTGCAAACTGTGTTTGAGGGGGTACACTGTTTTCATGTTGTCCTTCCGTCCCTCTTTCCGTCCGTCCGTCTGCAACACATTAAACTAGGTCCGATTTGGTTCAAATTTTGTCCAGGGATGCAGCATGTGAAAAGAGTTGATACCTATTTTTCAGTTTTTCGCTGATGGGTTTTAATGCTGAGTTATGCCCCTTTATATTTTTCGTAAAAATAGTTGGTTATCGCAACCCCTCCAAGACCGCCATACCGATCTTATTGCAATTAAGTGTGTGAACACATATTGGTATGAAGTTGTGCATTAAGGTTTCCATTTTGAAATCTGACCCCTCTTGCCTGAGTTATGCCCCTTTTTGATATTTTTGGTCCTACTTTTGGGGGATCTTTAGTCGTTTTTGCTTTGATATTATTCAGAGTTGGTTCATAGATGCCTCATAAGAAAATAGTTGACATGTGTTTTCTAGTTTTTCCCGGAAATGTTTGCCTGCTGAGTTATGCCCCTTTATGTTTTTCGTAAAAAAAATTTTGTTATCGCCACTCCTCATAGACACGTATTGGTCTGAAAATGTGCATTTTAAGGTTACCATTTTAAAATCTGATCTCTTTTGCCTGAGTAATGTCCCTTTTTGATATTTTTGGCCCTAATTTTGCGGGTATTTAGTCGTTTCTGCTTTGATATTATTCAGATTTGGCTCATAGATGCCTCATAAGAAAATAGTTGACACTTGCTTTCCAGTTTTTCCCGGAAGTGTTTGCTTGCTGAAATATGCCCCTTTATATTTTTCATAAAAACGTTTATCGCATCTCCTCCCAGACCGCTTGGCCAATTTTCTTGAAATAAAGTATGTGAACACATATTGGTATGAAGATGTGCATTAAGGTTCCCATTTTGAAATTTGGCTCCTCTTGTCTGAGTTATTCCCCTTTATGATATTTTTGGCCCTAATTTTTTCTTTGGGGGGGGGGGGGGGGGGAGGGGTGGAGGGGTGCGGTTAGTCGTTTTTGCTTTGATTTTATTCAAATTTGATTCATAGATGCATCATAAGAATACAGTTGACATGTGTTGTTCCAGTTTTTTTCCGGAAGTGTTTGCCTGCTGAGTTATTCCCATTTGTAATTTCTGTAATAAAAGTTTGTTATCGCTAATCCTCCAAAACTGTTTCACAGATTTTCTTGAAATAAAAAATGTGAACACATATTGTTATAAAGATGTGCATTAAAGTTATAATTTTAAATACCAACCCTTTTGCCTGAGTTATACCCCTTTTTGATATTTTATGCTCTGTTTGTATAGGACTTTTTTGCTTTGATTTTATATTTTTTTGGTGCATGGATACAGAAGACAACAGATGACAAATATTTTTCAGCTTTTTCTAGAAGAATTTTTTGTCTTAGTTATGCCCCTTTATGGTTTTTGAAAACAGAGTTGTTGCTGCTTCTTCTTCTAAACTGTTTCTCTGATATTTTTCAAATAAGTGTGTGAACACATACTGGTCTATAGATGTGCATTGAACTTCCGCTTTTTTCTGAGTTATGTCCCTTTTCAATTGTTGTTTTGCTCTAATTTTTATATTTTTTTTTGTCATTCTTGCTCCGATTTCTTTCAGATTCGGTCTATGGAGCCAACATCATAAAAGAGTATACATGAATATTGTCAGTTTTGCCTGCTAGAACTTTAGGGATGAGCTGTACATGTATCTGTGTTGTCTAATATGTAATGTAAATGCTATGTATATGAAAAAGTTGGATACAAAAGCAAATTAAGTGCTAAATGCTGGGGGTAATGCTTACTGCCACCTCTAGTTTATATGGATGAGTCAGTTTCTAGTTTGTTTTCATTTTCATAGTATTTTGTATAGATTTTCCGCAAGCAAACAGTGAAGACCCTGATCAGATGCCACGTTCTGCGACATCCGGCGGCGTCTGAACTGGGCCTGCACTGTTTGCGTGTTGTCAGTCTTCGAAGGGTTAAAACTTTGAGTATGCGGGTGTGAGATCGGACAGGGAAGGAAGCAAGAACGACATTTTATAAGTATAAACTGATAAAAGAGGAATAACATAATGAAATATAAACGGACAAGAAGAATGGAAACGGGAAAAAGACAACAACAACAACCCCCAAGAGAACCTCTCAGAGCAAATTATTTCTTTTAAGAGTAAATCTTTTTCTGAAAAGGTTTCATTGCTCAGGGCAACAAATACGAAGTCACAAAAGTTGTCTCCCTTTGCAAGTATGACAGAAAGCATGGAGATGTTACCATACACCTTAAGATCAAATATTACAGAAAAAAACGAAGTCTCAGTTATGTACACACAGAGACGAGCATTTATATTATATGAGCCGTGACGCGAGAAAACCAACAAAGCCCAGTCTGATCAGAGTCTTCGCTGTCCGCGTAGAGGTAGCTTAGACCCTTAGCTACCCTTTAAGCGCTTAGCGAAGAGTCCCGATCAGACTGGGCCGATGCCCAGGCTGATCTGAGTCTGCGCTTGGCACACAACCACATTGTTGGTTTTCTCGTGTCGCGGCTCATATTAACTATACGCAAGCATCATAGGACACATTTCCACGCGCACACAGCCTCATGAATGAAGCACTGTTGAGAAAGACGCAAACTCGCGAGTCATCCATCCAGCTACCCACGTGGCATTCCTCTAAAAATCAGTTATCTTCTTTGAATTTGCTACAAATCTTAAAGTTTTGTTTCGACAGATTTCGTAGATGCGAAGCCATGTAAAACTGGGAGCCCCGGTAACATAGTATGTTAAGCGCGGGCCTGCTGATCTAGCGGTCCCAAATTCAATCCCCGCTGTAGTTAAGAATCTTTTCAAACGTAAACGAGGTTCCATTACACACAGTCTTTCATTATCACCCTCCCATGGTCCTGATGGGACTGAATACTGTTAAAAAAGATGTAGATCGCAAGTCATCTATCCATCCATATGTAAAAGTGGAACAGTCGAAAGGGCTCATGGCCTTCATCAATCCAACACAAATCAAAGTGTCAGGATAATAAATTGTCGCGGCCGTCTGACAGCTATGCACATTCAATATGTAACATGGATTGACTCGGTGCCAGGAGGTGCAAGTTATGGAATCTCTCCCTGCGACACGACAAAACCAACAAAGTGACATGTGCACCACGTAAATATTCAGATCAGCCTTGGCATCCGCTCAGTCTGATCAGAATCTTCGCTCTGCACTTAAAGGGTAACTAAGGCTCTAAGCTACCTCTATGCCCACAGCGAAGACTGTGATCAGAATGAGCGGGTGACGAGGCTGATCTGAGTCTTCGCGTGGCGCACATGCCACTTCGTTGTTTTGTCGTGTTGAGGCTTAATTATTTAGGTAATAGCTACAGATGGCAAACAAAAGCTCACAAATAGTTTCTTTAATGTGATTGGGAACACTTACACCAGGAGTAACTCTGTCATTTACATTTTAACTCCTTTCTCTACTGGAAGTCTAGTCTTAAGGGAAAGTTTGCTTCTTGATTTGCCTTCAAGAGTTGACCCTTATTGAGAAGGGACAGGAAATGGCAGTGTTGTTCCCTTGGTATTGTACATATTCACCATAAAAGTTGAGAATACTCTGTTATGCATAAACAAACCTTGGGACCAGACTGCATTTTTGGAAGGCTGTTACAATCCTGCGAGAGCGCCATTTATAACTTACGAACGTTGACTGGAGGTAGTTTCAGTCTCTGGTCTTGTCGGCTCATGAATTTCACCCCAAAGGTGATCGACAGATCTGATGTCGGGGCTAACAGGTGTCGTCAGCAGCACTTTGATTCGACTCCGCTCCGAGGCAAGAAGTCTGTGACCCTTGCTCGACTAGGAAGTTCATCGTGGGATGGAGTGGGTGAGTGAGCCGGGCGGTCAGATATTGAATAACACTGGGCTGCAATCTGGATTAAGTTGGTCTAAAAGCTGTGAAGCTCAGACCTGCAAGCCTGTGATCCGAAGTCGGGAGCGCTAGCTTTTCTGCCACGCGGACGCTTCGACAATGAGAGTTATTCACAAAGAAAAACAGATATTAATTCTAAAGAGTACACCAATGGTTTGAGCCGCGACACGAGTAAACCAAAAAGTGACATGTGCGCCCAGCAGAGACTCAGTTCAGCCTGGGCATCCGCCCAGTCTGATCGGAGGCTTCGCTGTCCGCTACCCTTTAAGCGTTTAGCGAAGACTCTGATAAGACTTGGCGCTGGTTGCACATGCCACTTTGTTGGTTTTCTTGTGTCGCGGTTCATTGTCTTCTTCTGCCATGTTAAGGTTTATGTGTACATATCCACAGGAGATCACTCCGACTAAATGAATACGTAATATACGTTTAATAAAAATTCAAAATATTCAAGTGAAACTTATGTATGTGAGTTATATATGATTTCTTCCTTTGGTACTGCATCCTGTTAAAAGTGAACGAGTACAACTCCGTGTTTTCCCACCACTCCCTTTATGCTTTCCCGTCCAACGAAACCCTCCCAAACTGGAGAATACTCGTAAAGGAACATATATAATCCTATAGGAGCAAACTCTTTCCTTTAAGAGTTGACAACAGTTGTGAAAAACAAAGAAAAAAGGGGAAAAACGAAAAAAAAAAAAAAAAAAAAAACCCACAAAAAAACAAAACAAAACAACAAAAATTCAGCTATTTGCATTTTATTCCCATTATTTGCATTTTATTCCTGTATTTTTCTCGCAAATAGAATAACACACCTTGCGTGAATATCGAACACAATTTTTTGTTTTATACAAAACATTACAAATATAGCAGTGCAAATCATATGAGCAACGACACGAGAAAACCAACAAAGTGGTTGTGCGCCTAGCGCAGACTCAGATCAGCCTGGGCATCCGCCCAGTCTGATCAGAGTCTTCGCTGTCCGCATGAAGGTAGCTTAGTCCCTTGGCTACCTTTTAAGCGCTGAACGAAGAGTCTGGTCAGACTGGGCGGATACGTAGGCTGATCTGAGTCTGCGCTGGGCGCACAACCACATTGTTGGTTTTCTCGTGTCGCGGCTCATATGGAAAATCCACATCCACTTGTGTCATGCATACTGCCGGGAACCTGCGATCAATATACGAAGTGTGGTGGGAATTTATTCTGGCCATAAAAAGGTTTTTTTTGACTATTTTTCGAGACTAGTCCTTTAATTTCACTCATGAATATCAAAAGTGGTATTGCCTCTCCTGGCTATGGCATTCCTAGAAACACTATGATGATAATAAAAGCACTAAATTACAGTCAACTCTCAATAGCTCGCTGTCGAAGTTCGTCTAAAACTACTGGTATCGCAAAGTAAATTTTCTGGTCGCTGAAAATTTATTTTGAGAACAAGTAGTTTGAGATAAACTGATTTGAAATGTAAAGAAAAACAAGAAATGTGTCCAAACTGAAGGGGGAGGGGGTTGTCAGGAAATACCCAGACTTTTCTTGCTCCTTTCTTTCAAATTGCAGCTACCTGTACATATACATGAATAAAAACTACACATTGTATCGCCTTTAAATCGGTCAGCTTTTTTCAATGAGAAGTGTGCGCATACATGTACGAAGTTTGAGCACTTAAACAAGGTAGATGATAAGGCTACCATGTACTCTAAGCTTGAGGAACAGGGACTGTAATATAATATCATTCGCTCCCTCTCATACTGCCTCATCTACAGCAGAACGTATAAACTCCTTCAAGTGGTAAATGTTGCCCCACCCTCCTCAGCCCAGACCTTGAGCCACCCATGTGACTTATTAGTTTCCAGAATTGAAAAAAGGCTCGTTGAAAACAAACAGGATACCAAGGAGGCTTTGATTTCAGCTGTAAATCGGTACCTCAGCGATAGGTTTACTTCATGGTTTGCAAAAGCTCCCATGAAGATGGCAAAAGTATGTAGACATAGGTGAGGGAATACTTTGAAAAAGAATAAAAAGAATTTTTGAAAAATATTTAACGGTTTTTGAGAAAGAGCAAAAAGTCCGGGTACTGCCCTACCACTCCTCGTGTTCTTTGATATAAGGGCTACTTTGAGATATCAGTATTTGATATAATGAGACTCAACTGTCGAATGTAAGCAAATAGAGAGCATAGGAGTTCGTTTTTCTATAGAATTTCAAGCGGACATGAAGAGGCTATCGAGTTCCAACTGACCTTATCCTCTTATTGTTTCGCGTTTTGTAAGAGTAGATTTTACAAAAGAAACTATTGTCACAAAAACACACGTGCATTTGTTTGTTTGAGGTTTTCACCTTATGTCACTGGTCAATGCATATGTTGACTGACAGGTGGCGACATCGATTGAGAAGAGTGATAACTTACGATATGAAATGGCTGCTATTCTACGCAAATATGGTATACATGTTAAAGATTTACACCCGCAATATTTCTATTAACTTTTAAATTTCTCACAAAACAGTATATCCTAGGCATGATAATGATTGCTATTAAAAGTACATCTATCTGCCAAATTAATGATTTGTGATGGCCACTGAAAATAGGAGAATTTAACAAAATAAAAAAGAGCGCCAATAGCGGACCGCCATTCCCGCCAAAAATGAAGACTGGATACGCCCAGCAATTATAGTTAATCAGGTTAAAGTATTATCATGAATACTTTTAAGCCCTTTCTTTAATCGACTTCGGACAGTTATTGGCTGAAAAGAACTCACGTGCACAGATTAGACTTTAATGCTATTGTAAAGTTATTTACTCAACCAATCATAAAATTCAAAACATGCCTGTGGGAGTCAATCAATTTTGTGAGGACAAAATATTCGTGAATAATTAAGAAGGGTACGGATTAATATATCGTCTCTGCCTCCGTAACAAAGATGTTTTCGCTGAAGAGTGTTTGACCAAATCTTAATTATGTTGCATACAACTAACCACTTTCATAATTTTGTGATTATTTCGTAATGAAATACGAGGGAGTATACCTTTAAAGTCATCTGTGGCGAAAGGCTGGAAAACAATAAAATGATGGTTAAGTTAGACAGGAAAAAATGACATGTTTTGATACATTTAGATATGCAGTCCTCGTGTAATCAAACTTACTGTTTTTACCTTAATGCTTCAGTTCTACAAGGTAAAAGAGCGCTTAATGTCAGTCTATACCATGTGCTCACGAAACCCCCCCCCCGTAAATTGCGGCCTATTCTAATTGAACCTCAGATCAATCTGTGTACAACTCAGATAAGGGTCATTCATGTTTGTTGCAGTGATTTTTGGATCCTGAGAACTAAATTAAATTGCAAACCTCGAAGATTCTTATTATACTACGTCGATGCGCGGTCTGATCTGAATCTGCGCAGTTTGCACGTGTTATTGTGCCTTTTTCCTCATATGCGTTTCTCTTACATAATGATTAAGGTGTATTAGAGTATAATATTAGAGTTTATGGCTGGCAAATTGCTGATATAAGACGAGACGATAATCATTTTAACCATTCTTGGAATTTGACGCTTCAATATCGGCGGTTCAAAAAAGCATTGGCAGCGCTTCGGAAAAAAATCTGTCTCCGGTATGCCGTAATTTCAGGATTCAATTCTACAAAAGGAAAAAATAACGCCGTTGGCTCTAAGAACACTGATACTTGGCAATACAGGGTTCGAGGTTATCAAGCTTGAGAATAATCTCAAACTCAAAATAAAGCACACTGATTGACTGCTTCGCTCGGAAGCAGCCAATCAGTGTGCTTTATTTTGAGTTTGAGAATATACTCAAGTTTTATAACCTCTGGGCCTAATCGACGGCACTTTATTGCTACAGTAAAGCCAGAGAAAAACTTGACATAAAGTGCAACTGATGTGCACTAGCCCAGACAGAGGTGTGCACATGACTTTGAGTAAGCTCAGAGACACAGGTGCACTCGACTTTGCGACCCAAGTGCACTAGACAAATTTCCAACTCAGCAATCACCTGTGAATTCAATGTGCACATTCATGTTCAGTATATTTCCTATAAACCTACTCTACAGTTCTTAGTTCAACATTGTAAGACGCCATTTATTCCTGATTTTTCTTTTTTACTTTCCTTTTATTTATCTATTTCATTCCGTCTTTTTATTTAACCAAACATATCAAATTTGATCTTTTTATGTCATTTGAAGTCTGTAATCACCATCTTGGGGATTGGAATGCTAAGGTTGGAAAGGATGCACAGGCAGACTGGGAAAACGTTTGTGGACCCTACTGCAATGACGAGACAAATGAGAGAGGTCTCAGACTTCTAGAGTTTGCAACCTGTAACAGACTAGTACTGACAAACACCCTTGGCCCTCACAAACCATCAAGGAGGTGGACATGGCACAGCCCAGATGGGAAACACCACAATCAGATTGATTACATCTTGGTGAGGAAGCGCTTCCGATCAGGAGTCAACATCCATAGGACAAGGAGTTTTCCTGGAGCAGACATAGGAAGTGACCATGACCTGGTCATGATGACCTTCCGAGTTCGTCTGAAGAAGGCTAGAAAGCCAACCCAGCCAAGACTGAAGTTTGATCTTGAGAAGCTAAGGGACCCAGAGGTGGCATGCACTTTTCAAGCAACAATAGGTGGAAAATTTGCACCACTCATTGGTCTGAGGGATGATGACATGGACATAGATACCATGATTACCACCTACAATACAGTAGTGACTGATGCAGCCAGTGAGATACTTGGGAAGGAACGTCGCAGGAAAAAGCCATGGGTCACTAGAGATGTTCTCGACCTCTGTGATGAGAGGAGAAATTTGAAGAAGAAGAGGTATGAAGCAGGAGGAGCAGAAGAATACAGGGAAGCAAACAAGAGGATTCAGAAGGCAGTGAAGAAAGCGAAGGAGGACTGGATAGCTAGTCAGTGCGAGGAGATCGAAACTTGCCTGAACAAAAACAACAGCAAGAAAGCATACCAGCTGGTGAAGAATCTAACTTCAGAAAAACAGGGTAGATCCACAGCTATCCAGGACAAGTCTGGGAAATGCCTTACAGAAGAACAAGAGATTCTCAGCAGATGGACAGAATATTGCTCAGAATTATACAACCATGAGACTGATGGTGACAATACAGTTCTGGACTGCAGTCAGCCCCCAGATGAAGATCAACAACCGATCCTTCGTGAGGAAGTTGAGATTGCAGTAGCAGCACTGAAGAAGGGAAAATCTGCCGGAGTTGATAATATACCAGCAGAACTTGTTCAAGCTGGAGGGGAGACCATGATTGATGTTTTAACAGATATCTGTAACAGGATCTGGAGAACAGGAGAATGGCCTACCCCATGGACTCAGTCGCTGATTATTACTCTCCCAAAAAAGGGCAACCTACAGCTCTGCCAGAACTACAGAACCATCAGCCTCATCAGTCATTCAAGCAAAGTCATGCTGAAAGTTATCTTGAACAGGCTTAAGCCACAAGCCGAAGAGATAATCGCTGAGGAACAGGCTGGGTTCCGAGCAGGAAGGAGCACCACAGAACAGATCTTCAACCTTAGAATCCTGTGTGAAAAGTATCTCCAACATCAGCAGAATCTGTACCATGTCTTCATTGATTTCAAAAAAGCCTTTGACAGGGTATGGCATGCAGCCTTATGGGCCACCATGAGGAAGTACAATATCAATGCAAACCTAGTTCGCACCATTGAGCAGCTATACGACAAGGCTACAAGTGCAGTCCTGATAAATGGCAGCACAGGAGAATGGTTCAGAACAACAGTTGGAGTAAGACAAGGATGTCTTCTGTCACCCACCCTCTTCAACATTTTTCTCGAACGGATCATGTCCGATGCTCTGGAAGAACATGACGGAAAGGTTAGCATAGGCGGCAGAAATATTACCAACCTGCGGTTTGCCGATGACATAGACGCTCTTGCTGAGGAAGAGCAGGAACTAGAAGCTCTGGTTGAAAGTCTCGACCAGACCTGCACAAGGTATAAGATGGAGATCAGTGCTGAGAAGACCAAACTGATGACAAACAGCGCAGATGGCATCCAGAGGGAGATCAAGGTAAAGGGGAAGAAGCTGGGTACTGTAAGCAGCTTCAAATACCTTGGAGCAGTTGTCTCAGATGATGGCTCAAAACAGGAGGTTCTCTCAAGGATAGCACAAGCCACTTCAGCTCTTGCCAAGCTGAAACCAATTTGGAGAGATAACAACATATCTCTTGGATCAAAGGTGACACTTATGCGCTCCCTTGTCATTTCCATATTTCTGTATGCCTGTGAATCATGGACCTTGACAGCAGAATTAGAGAAAAGAACGCAGGCCTTTGAGATGAGATGCTACCGAAGGTTACTGAACATTTCGTACAAGGACCATATAACCAATGAAGAGGTTCGCAGGAAGATCCAAGCAGCCATTGGAGAATATGATGAACTCCTGACGCTGGTCAAGAAACGGAAACTAAGGTGGTTTGGCCACGTCTCAAGGTCTTCCGGTTTAGCAAAGACAATTCTTCAGGGCACAGTGAAAGGAAAAAGAAGAAGAGGTAGACAGAAGAAGAGGTGGGAAGACAATATCAAGGAGTGGACTGGAATGGATTTTGCCAGCTCAACTAGGGCAGCTGAAGACAGGACAAGGTGGAAAGGGATTGTTTTGAAGTCAGCTGTGGTGCCCCAACGACCTAGTAAGGTTATGGGATAGAATAGATAGAATAGAATCACCATCTATTTATTAATGAATACCAATCAATTAAAAATAGTGGTAAAAGGTTGGGATATTACATTCAATAGAACATTCTATCAAAGTAATTTAAAGATGGGCAAACAATGTTTTTTTTCTTATACCCCTTTCTTTAATTGGTCAATAGTTTTTCCTAGTGACAAAATTATGAGTAGATGGGGTGAGAAGTGCCATAATATTTAAATGTATATAATGCGTTATTCCCAACACACTTCTTTAATGCTTTTGTTGTTATAAGACAATAGAAGATGACAGCCAGACAGAAGTCTTTTTCAGGTAAGTATTTATCTAATTGTTACCTTATTTATTGCAGAGCTCCTCGTTTAGTAATGCTCATTTAAATATGTTTATTTTAGTATATCGATGTTTTGGAAGAGCCTTAACGCTGTGTATTTAATTATTTATATTACATAAATATATTTATTTACATAACGTTACACGGTAATAAATTTGGCTAATTATCTCTATCACTATTTCTGAAGTAATTACAAAAATTTGTGGACTTATATATATAATTTTATATCATTACAACTCTATAATCACTGATTATCTATCTGACAAAACCATGACATTCCCTGTCCGCGAAGCGAAGACGCATTTCAGCCTGGGAATCCGTCCAGTCTGATCAGTCTGTTTTGCTCATGCAGTCAGAGAAGATTCTGATCAGCCTCGGTGGATGCCTAGGCCGATCTGAGTCTTTGCTGAGTCATTTTGTTGGATCTGTTGGGCAGCGGCTCGAATGAGATGGATTTGAATACGGCATCTGTCAATACATGTATCCATGGGCAAGAAGATTTCTTGTTTGTGTAAATGTTTGATTACTGTGTACTTAAAGGTCTGGATTTTGCTCTTCAAACCCATAATGGAATCTCCTTCAATAAACGGCCCCCGGGTAATAAGAATATCGAATGCATCTCTTAATCTCCTCATTATTAGAGTCATAAAATATTAAAGTGCTAAGACCGCTACCAGCTTCAGGGTTCCCGGTGGTGTATATTCATGAATCAATCCAGTAAAACTTTAAAAAATGGAGATCAGAACCATATATTTTCGCCATTATAATTTTCAATTTTAATATTATTAACGTGTTAATTCATTATTTTTATTTTATTTTTATTTTATTTTATTTTATTTTATTTTATTTTATTTTATTTTATTTTATTTATTGGTTTAGTAGTTGAAATATTCTGCAATTTAATATTTATTTATTGGTTTTGTAGTTGAAATATTCTGCAATTTAATTTTAATAAATTTTGAATTTTCAAATAAAGAAAGACAATGCAATTTGTAAAGATAAAATTTTTGTTTCAAGGCTCGCTGCACAGATCCCTAAGACTACAATTAGATTGTGAAACATATGTTTTGAAAATCATTGATAATCAGTTTGAGGAAATAAGTTTAGTGATTAAAGCAAGGTATCTGTTATTGATTTCCCTCAACTAGTCCACAGTAAGACATAAGGTATAAAACAATAATACAATGAAAAAATCTACGAAGACATTTTAATTCTTTGTATCACATGTAGTCACCGTGGAAAGGAAATATTCCTGTTGCATTATATGTCGTAATGGGTTGCAAATTGTGTAGACTCTGACCAGGCTGTGGACACAATTGAGCCGCGACACGATAAAACCAACAATGTGGGTTTGCGCCCAGCGCAGACTCAGATCAGCCTGGGCATCCGCCCAGTCCGATCAGAGTCTTCGTTTAGCGTTTAATGGGTAGCTAAGGGTCTAAGCTACCTTCATGCGGACAGCGAAGACTCTACTCAGACTGGGAGGATGCCCAGGCTGATCTGAGTCTGCGCTGGCCGCACAACCACATTGTTGGTTTTCTCGTGTCGCGGCTCATTTCTAGTTTCTTGATGAATTGACCCCACTTGAGAAATGAGTAAAAGTTGAAAATGGCAGAGTTGCTATTCCTGAAAGTGTACCCATGAACTTTAATACTGTATACCGTGTTGCGTGAAAGTTTAACGTTTACACAGATCTCTAATGAAAATTCCATATGATCACCAATTCAAACTGTATTCAATGCCATCGCGGCTGATCCGGACCAGCCATGGACCACTGTTTTGACAAGCATAATATGAATCTTACTCTCCCCCCCTCTTTTTTCCATTTGTGTTCTCTTTCCCTCATTTTTTAAAATCTTAACTAAGAGTGTTCGGAAAACGCCAACCCTTTTTCATAATATTTAGTCGATGAAATCTTGTTATCAGCTGGAGTCAACTATTGATAAGCCTGAGGGTGTGAAGCGAAGTGTCGGCACACTTCATATACCTACATTGCGATCGTGAAACAGATACCTGTTTGATCAAATTAACTAACTAAAGAATTTGCTTGATGAGAGAATTTAGAGACACTTCAACTATTTGCAGGGGTAGACATAAATCAGATAAGAAGGGGTAGTGTGGTAATTTACAGATAATTTATCACATTTCTCCATAGAAAATTTAAAAATAAGTTGTAAGCCCTCATTAGAATCGATTCACCGAGACGGTTCTAATAAGGGGTTGCAGTCTGGAACTCTGTATTTGTGATGCTTTTTCGAAATTTTGCAGAAGTAAATTGTCGTCTGCCTTTTTGGTGCTTAGAGGGTTTATAAAATAAAGGAGGATTTTGTCTACTTTTGGTGACCAGATACACTTTCAGAGGAAGCAACTCTTATCATTTTCATTTTGTTTCAATATACGTGTAGGGTTCAACCCAAGAAAGAATTGAAGTGCGCCCCTATGCTCAAATTCTTTCCTCTATGAGTTTATTTTGTCTAGGAAAGCAGACAAGAAAGTCACAAAAGTCGTTCCCCTTTTTTTAAAAAAAATGCAGAAAAAAAACGTGATAAAAAATTGCAGGAAAACATGATAAACTAGTAAACTGTCTTTAGCCTTGCAGACAAGGCATCTCATATTTTGATGAACGAAAACAGCGTAATTTGCAAATAGCGTAGATCCTGATGAGGCGACTCATAATAAGCCTACACTGTTTGCCCTCTAGTCTTTGAATTTTTATCCATTTCTTTAACATAGCGCGAACAAACGAAAATAGCTGAATTTGCAAATAGTGTAGATCCTGATGAGGCGGCTCATAGTGGGCAGCCTCATTTAGATCTGCACTGTTTTCCCTCTAGTGTTTGAATTCTTATCCATTTCTTTAACATCTAAAGCGCGAAACAAAAATGAAAATTGCTGAATTTGCAGATAATGTAGATCCTCATGTGGCGGCTCATAATAAATTGAATGAGCTGCCTCATCCAGATCTACACTGTTTTCTCTCTAGTCTGTGAATTCTTATCCATTTTTTTAAACACCTAGAGCGCTAAAGAACGAAAACCGCGGAATTTGCAAATAGCGTAGATCCAGAAATGCGGCTCATAATGAGCAGCATCATCAAATCTACACTGTTTGCCCTCTAGTCTTTGAATTCTTATCCATGCATTTCAATTCTGCGCTGGGCGAACAACCACATTGTTGGTTTTGTCGTGTCGCGGGTAATTTATTTCTGACTATGTTTACTTAAGACACCGCAGAAGTGTGAATACACGTATCTACTCAGTTTTAGAGTTTATTGTTAAAACAACAGTAAAATAAACTAAGATTCAAAAGGGTAATGAAAGTCGATTTAAGCACAAACAAACAGATTTACCTTTGAATATGCTTGATCCACAACTCATTGTGTTAGTTTTGTCATGATTCAAGATCAAATAAAAGAATAAAATAAAGTTGATAGTTTAATACCTTACAATATGTCTTTTCTGATACTAAAATAGATTATTATAATATTTTAATTGTCTTTTATGATATTTAGAATAAATTATGTGATATGAATCATTTTAATTGCTTTCTCAAAAACTGAAAGAAAGAATTAAAGACAGAAAAAATGAGATAGAGCATAAAATTGGTCCAAAATATTGAACCACCATGAATTTGTTACTTGTGTAATATAAGTAACGTTCAGTAACAACGTATTATAAACAATGCAACTATAAGGGAATATCACTGAAACACTAAGACAGAACATCATAGTCACATATGAAAAACATCAAATAATGTATCTAATATTAACGTTTTTACCGTATACATGGGCTGTAACGCTATAACATAGTAACATTGGATTTGTGGAGAGGGCATATCGAGAATGCGCTGTAACTCTTGTAACATCAGTGTAACCAACAAAGAACATCACTGTCACAAAGAAGAGACATAAAATTCTCATAATATATTTTAAGATTCTAGTGCCGAGATGGGCTGTAACGCTGTAACATTGTAACATTGAAGTTGTGGAGTGGCCATATCGAGAATGCGCTGTAACTCCTGTAACATCAGTGTAACAATTAAAGAACTTCACAGTTACAACGAAGAAACATAATATTCCTATCATATATTTTATGTTTTTAGTGCCTTGAATGGCTGTAACGCTGTAACATTGTAACATTTGATTTGTGAAGATGGCCTATCAAGGATATACTGTAACCTGTGTAACATCAATGTAACTAAGACAGAACATTATAGTCACATATGAATAACATCAAATAATGTATCTAATATTAACGTTTTTACCGTTTACATGGGCTGTATTACTGTAACATTGTAACATTGGAATTTGTAGAGAGGGCATATCGAGAATGCGCTGTAACTCTTGTAACATCAGTGTAACGACCAAAGAACATCACTGTCACAAAGAAGAGACATAAAATTCCCATAATATATTTTAAGATTCTAGTGCCCAGATGGGCTGTAACGCTGTAACATTGTAACATTGAAGTTGTGGAGTGGCCATATCGAGAATGCGCTGTAACTCCTGTAACATCAGTGTAACAATCAAAGAAATTCACAGTTACAACGGAAAAAACATAATATTCCTATCATATTTTATGTTTGTAGTGCCCTGATGGGCTGTAACGCTGTAACATTGTAACATTTGATTTGTGAAGATGGCCTATCAAGGATATACTGTAACCTGTGTAATATCAATGTAACTAAGACAGAACATCATAGTCACATATGAAAAACATCAAATAATGTATCTCATATTAACGTTTTTACCGTTTACATGGGCTGTAACGCTGTAACATTGTAACATTGGATTTGTGGAGAGGGCATTTTGAGAATGAGCTGTAACTCTTGTAACATCAGTGTAACGAACAAAGAACATCACTGTCACAAAGAAGAGACATAAAATTCTCATAATATATTTTAAGATTCTAGTGCCCAGATGGGCTGTAACGCTGTAACATTGTAACATTGAAGTTGTGGAGTGGCCATATCGAGAATGCGCTGTAACTCCTGTAACAGCAGTGTAACAATTAAAGAACTTCACAGTTACAACGGAGATACATAATATTCATATCATATATTTTATGTTTTTAGTGCCCTGAATGGCTGTAACGCTGTAACATTGTAACATTTGATTTGTGAAGATGGCCTATCAAGGATATACTGTAACCTGTGTAACATCGATGTAACTAAGACAAAACATTATAGTCACATATGAATAACATCAAATAATGTACCTAATATTAACGTTTTTACCGTATACATGGGCTGTAACACTGTAACATTGTAACATTGGAATTTGTAGAGAGGCACATCGGGAATGCGCTGTAACTCTTGTAATATCAGTGTAACGACCAAAGAACATCACTGTCACAAAGAAGAGACATAAAATTCCCATAATATATTTTAAGATTCTAGTGCCCAGATGGGCTGTAACGCTGTAACATTGTAACATTGAAGTTGTGGAGTGGCCATATCGAGAATGCGCTGTAACTCCTGTAACGTCGGTGTAACAATTAAAGAACTTCACAGTTACAACGGAGAAACATAATATTCCTATCATATATTTTATGTTTTTAGTGCCCTGATGGGCTGTAACGCCGTAACATTGTAACATTTGATTTGTGAAGATGGCCTATCAAGGATATACTGTAACCTGTGTAACATCAATGTAACTAAGACAGAACATCATAGTCACATATGAAAAACATCAAATAATGTATTTAATATTAACGTTTTTACCGTATACATGGGCTGTAACGCTGTAACATTGTAACATTGGATTTGTGGAGAGGGCATTTCGAGAATGAGCTGTAACTCTTGTAACATCAGTGTAACGAACAAAGAACATCATTGTCACAAAGAAGAGACATAAAATTCTCATAATATATTTTAAGAGTCTAGTGCCGAGATGGGCTGTAACGCTGTAACATTGTAACATTGAAGTTGTGGAGTGGCCGTATCGAGAATGCGCTGTAACTCCAGTAACATCAGTGTAACAATTAAAGAACTTCACAGTTACAACGGAGAAACATAATATTCATATCATATATTTTATGTTTTTAGTGCCCAGAATGGCTGTAACGCTGTAACATTGTAACATTTGATTGGTGAAGATGGCCTATCAAGGATATACTGTAACCTGTGTAACATCAATGTAACTAAGACAGAACATTATAGTCACATATGAATAACATCAAATAATGTATCTAATATTAACGTTTTTACCGTTTACATGGGCTGTATTACTGTAACATTGTAACATTGGAATTTGTAGAGAGGGCATATCGAGAATGCGCTGTAACTCTTGTAACATCAGTGTAACGACCAAAGAACATCACTGTCACAAAGAAGAGACATAAAATTCCCATAATATATTTTAAGATTCTAGTGCCGAGATGGGCTGTAACGCTGTAACATTGTAACATTGAAGTTGTGGAGTGGCCATATCGAGAATGCGCTGTAACTCCTGTAACATCAGTGTAACAATCATAGAAATTCACAGTTACAACGGAAAAAACATAATATTCCTATCATATTTTATGTTTGTAGTGCCCTGATGGGCTGTAACGCTGTAACATTGTAACATTTGATTTGTGAAGATGGCCTATCAAGGATATACTGTAACCTGTGTAATATCAATGTAACTAAGACAGAATATCATAGTCACATATGAAAAACATCAAATAATGTATCTCATATTAACGTTTTTACCGTTTACATGGGCTGTAACGCTGTAACATTGTAACATTGGATTTGTGGAGAGGGCATTTTGAGAATGAGCTGTAACTCTTGTAACATCAGTGTAACGAACAAAGAACATCACTGTCACAAAGAAGAGACATAAAATTCTCATAATATATTTTAAGATTCTAGTTCCGAGATGGGCTGTAACGCTGTAACATTGTAACATTGAAGTTGTGGAGTGGCCATATCGAGAATGCGCTGTAACTCCTGTAACAGCAGTGTAACAATTAAAGAACTTCACAGTTACAACGGAGATACATAATATTCATATCATATTTTTTATGTTTTTAGTGCCCTGAATGGCTGTAACGCTGTAACATTGTAACATTTGATTTGTGAAGATGGCCTATCAAGGATATACTGTAACCTGTGTAACATCGATGTAACTAAGACAGAACATTATAGTCACATATGAATAACATCAAATAATGTACCTAATATTAACGTTTTTACCGTATACATGGGCTGTAACACTGTAACATTGTAACATTGGAATTTGTAGAGAGGCACATCGGGAATGCGCTGTAACTCTTGTAATATCAGTGTAACGACCAAAGAACATCACTGTCACAAAGAAGAGACATAAAATTCCCATAATATATTTTAAGATTCTAGTGCCCAGATGGGCTGTAACGCTGTAACATTGTAACATTGAAGTTGTGGAGTGGCCATATCGAGAATGCGCTGTAACTCCTGTAACGTCGGTGTAACAATTAAAGAACTTCACAGTTACAACGGAGAAACATAATATTCCTATCATATATTTTATGTTTTTAGTGCCCTGATGGGCTGTAACGCCGTTACATTGTAACATTTGATTTGTGAAGATGGCCTATCAAGGATATACTGTAACCTGTGTAACATCAATGTAACTAAGACAGAACATCATAGTCACATATGAAAAACATCAAATAATGTATTTAATATTAACGTTTTTACCGTTTACATGGGCTGTAACGCTGTAACATTGTAACATTGGATTTGTGGAGAGGGCATTTCGAGAATGAGCTGTAACTCTTGTAACATCAGTGTAACGAACAAAGAACATCACTGTCACAAAGAAGAGACATAAAATTCTCATAATATATTTTAAGAGTCTAGTGCCGAGATGGGCTGTAACGCTGTAACATTGTAACATTGAAGTTGTGGAGTGGCCGTATCGAGAATGCGCTGTAACTCCAGTAACATCAGTGTAACAATTAAAGAACTTCACAGTTACAACGGAGAAACATAATATTCATATCATATATTTTATGTTTTTAGTGCCCAGAATGGCTGTAACGCTGTAACATTGTAACATTTGATTGGTGAAGATGGCCTATCAAGGATATACTGTAACCTGTGTAACATCAATGTAACTAAGACAGAACATTATAGTCACATATGAATAACATCAAATAATGTATCTAATATTAACGTTTTTACCGTTTACATGGGCTGTATTACTGTAACATTGTAACATTGGAATTTGTAGAGAGGGCATATCGAGAATGCGCTGTAACTCTTGTAACATCAGTGTAACGACCAAAGAACATCACTGTCACAAAGAAGAGACATAAAATTCCCATAATATATTTTAAGATTCTAGTGCCCAGATGGGCTGTAACGCTGTAACATTGTAACATTGAAGTTGTGGAGTGGCCATATCGAGAATGCGCTGTAACTCCTGTAACATCAGTGTAACAATCAAAGAAATTCACAGTTACAACGGAAAAAACATAATATTCCTATCATATTTTATGTTTGTAGTGCCCTGATGGGCTGTAACGCTGTAACATTGTAACATTTGATTTGTGAAGATGGCCTATCAAGGATACACTGTAACCTGTGTAATATCAATGTAACTAAGACAGAATATCATAGTCACATATGAAAAACATCAAATAATGTATCTCATATTAACGTTTTTACCGTTTACATGGGCTGTAACGCTGTAACATTGTAACATTGGATTTGTGGAGAGGGCATTTCGAGAATGAGCTGTAACTCTTGTAACATCAGTGTAACCAACAAAGAACATCACTGTCACAAAGAAGAGACATAAAATTCTCATAATATATTTTAAGATTCTAGTGCCGAGATGGGCTGTAACGCTGTAACATTGTAACATTGAAGTTGTGGAGTGGCCATATCGAGAATGCGCTGTAACTCCTGTAACATCAGTGTAACAATTAAAGAACTTCACAGTTACAACGGAGATACATAATATTCATATCATATATTTTATGTTTTTAGTGCCCTGAATGGCTGTAACGCTGTAACATTGTAACATTTGATTTGTGAAGATGGCCTATCAAGGATATACTGTAACCTGTGTAACATCGATGTAACTAAGACAGAACATTATAGTCACATATGAATAACATCAAATAATGTACCTAATATTAACGTTTTTACCGTATATATGGGCTGTAACACTGTAACATTGTAACATTGGAATTTGTAGAGAGGCCCATCGGGAATGCGCTGTAACTCTTGTAATATCAGTGTAACGACCAAAGAACATCACTGTCACAACGAAGAGACATAAAATTCCCATAATATATTTTAAGATTCTAGTGCCCAGATGGGCTGTAACGCTGTAACATTTTAACATTGAAGTTGTGGAGTGGCCATATCGAGAATGCGCTGTAACTCCTGTAACGTCGGTGTAACAATTAAAGAACTTCACAGTTACAACGGAGAAACATAATATTCCTATCATATATTTTATGTTTTTAGTGCCCTGATGGGCTGTAACGCTGTAACATTGTAACATTTGATTTGTGAAGATGGCCTATCAAGGATATACTGTAACCTGTGTAACATCAATGTAACTAAGACAGAACATCATAGTCACATATGAAAAACATCAAATAATGTATTTAATATTAACGTTTTTACCGTATACATGGGCTGTAACGCTGTAACATTGTAACATTGGATTTGTGGAGAGGGCATTTCGAGAATGAGCTGTAACTCTTGTAACATCAGTGTAACGAACAAAGAACATCACTGTCACAAAGAAGAGACATAAAATTCTCATAATATATTTTAAGAGTCTAGTGCCGAGATGGGCTGTAACGCTGTAACATTGTAACATTGAAGTTGTGGAGTGGCCGTATCGAGAATGCGCTGTAACTCCAGTAACATCAGTGTAACAATTAAAGAACTTCACAGTTACAACGGAGAAAAATAATATTCATATCATATATTTTATGTTTTAGTGCCCAGAATGGCTGTAACGCTGTAACATTGTAACATGTGATTGGCGAAGATGGCCTATCAAGGATATACTGTAACCTGTGTAACATCAATGTAACTAAGACAGAACATTATAGTCACATATGAATAACATCAAATAATGTATCTAATATTAACGTTTTTACCGTATACATGGGCTGTATTACTGTAACATTGTAACATTGGAATTTGTAGAGAGGGCATATCGAGAATGCGCTGTAACTCTTGTAATATCAGTGTAACGACCAAAGAACATCACTGTCACAAAGAAGAGACATAAAATTCCCATAATATATTTTAAGATTCTAGTGCCCAGATGGGCTGTAACGCTGTAACATTGTAACATTGAAGTTGTGGAGTGGCCATATCGAGAATGCGCTGTAACTCCTGTAACATCAGTGTAACAATCAAAGAACTTCACAGTTACAACGGAAAAAACATAATATTCCTATCATATTTTCTGTTTGTAGTGCCCTGATGGGCTGTAACGCTGTAACATTGTAACATTTGATTTGTGAAGATGGCCTATCAAGGATATACTGTAACCTGTGTAACATCAATGTAACTAAGACAGAACATCATAGTCACATATGAAAAACATCAAATAATGTATCTCATATTAACGTTTTTACCGTTTACATGGGCTGTAACGCTGTAACATTGTAACATTGGATTTGTTTAGAGGGCATTTCGAGAATGAGCTGTAACTCTTGTAACATCAGTGTAACGAACAAAGAACATCACTGTCACAAAGAAGAGACATAAAATTCTCATAATATATTTTAAGATTCTAGTTCCGAGATGGGCTGTAACGCTGTAACATTGTAACATTGAAGTTGTGGAGTGGCCATATCGAGAATGCGCTGTAACTCCTGTAACAGCAGTGTAACAATTAAAGAACTTCACAGTTACAACGGAGATACATAATATTCATATCATATATTTTATGTTTTTAGTGCCCTGAATGGCTGTAACGCTGTAACATTGTAACATTTGATTTGTGAAGATGGCCTATCAAGGATATACTGTAACCTGTGTAACATCGATGTAACTAAGACAGAACATTATAGTCACATATGAATAACATCAAAAAAAAGTACCTAATATTAACGTTTTTACCGTATATATGGGCTGTAACACTGTAACATTGTAACATTGGAATTTGTAGAGAGGGCATATCGAGAATGCTCTGTAACTCTTGTAACATCAGTGTAACCAACAAAGAACATCACTGTCACAAAGAAGAGACATAAAATTCCCATAATATATTTTAAGAGTCTAGTGCCCAGATGGGCTGTAACGCTGTAACATTGTAACATTGAAGTTGTGGAGTGGCCATATCGAGAATGCGCTGTAACTCCTGTAACGTCGGTGTAACAATTAAAGAACTTCACAGTTACAACGGAGAAACATAATATTCCTATCATATATTTTATGTTTTTAGTGCCCTGATGGGCTGTAACGCTGTAACATTGTAACATTTGATTTGTGAAGATGGCCTATCAAGGATATACTGTAACCTGTGTAACATCGATGTAACTAAGACAGAACATTATAGTCACATATGAATAACATCAAATAATGAACCTAATATTAACGTTTTTACCGTTTACATGGGCTGTAACGCTGTAACATTGTAACATTGGATTTGTGGAGAGGGCATTTCGAGAATGAGCTGTAACTCTTGTAACATCAGTGTAACGAACAAAGAACATCACTGTCACAAAGAAGATACATAAAATTCTCAAAATATATTTTAAGAGTCTAGTGCCGAGATGGGCTGTAACGCTGTAACATTGTAACATTGAAGTTGTGGAGTGGCCATATCGAGAATGCGCTGTTACTCCTGTAACGTCGGTGTAACAATTAAAGAACTTCACAGTTACAACGGAGAAACATAATATTCCTATCATATATTTTATGTTTTTAGTGTTCTGATGGGCTGTAACGCTGTAACATTGTAACATTTGATTTGTGAAGATGGCCTATCAAGGATATACTGTAACCTGTGTAACATCAATGTAACTAAGACAGAACATCATAGTCACATATGAAAAACATCAAATAATGTATCTAATATTAACGTTTTTACCGTTTACACGGGCTGTAACGCTGTAACATTGTAACATTGGATTTGTGGAGAGGGCATTTCGAGAATGAGCTGTAACTCTTGTAACATCAGTGTAACCAACAAAGAACATCACTGTCACAAAGAAGAGACATAAAATTCTCATAATGTATTTTAAGAGTCTAGTGCCGAGATGGGCTGTAACGCTGTAACATTGTAACATTGAAGTTGTGGAGTGGCCGTATCGAGAATGCGCTGTAACTCCAGTAACATCAGTGTAACAATTAAAGAACTTCACAGTTACAACGGAGAAACATAATATTCCTATCATATATTTTATGTTTTTAGTGCCCTGATGGGCTGTAACGCTGTAACATTGTAACATTTGATTTGTGAAGATGGCCTATAAAGGATATACTGTAACCTGTGTAACATCAATGTAACTAAGACAGAACATCATAGTCACATATGAAAAACATCAAATAATGTATCTAATATTAACGTTTTTACCGTTTACACGGGCTGTAACGCTGTAACATTGTAACATTGGATTTGTGGAGTGGCCATATCGAGAATGCGCTGTAACTCCTGTAACATCAGTGTAACAGTTAAAGAACTTCACAGTTACAACGAAGAAACATAATACTCCTATCATATATTTTATAATTTTGGGCCCTGATGGGCTGTAACGCTGTAACATTGTAACATTTGAATTGTGAAGATGGCCTATCAAGGATATACTGTAACCTGTGTAATATCGATGGAGTGGCCGTATCGAGAATGCGCTGTAACTCCAGTAACATCAGTGTAACAATTAAAGAACTTCACAGTTACAACGGAGAAACATAATATTCATATCATATATTTTATGTTTTTAGTGCCCTGAATGGCTGTAACGCTGTAACATTGTAACGTTTGATTTGTGAAGATGGCCTATCAAGGATATACTGTAACCTGTGTAACATCAATGTAACTAAGACAAAACATTATAGTCACATATGAATAACATCAAATAATGTATCTAATATCAACGTTTTTACCGTATACATGGGCTGTAACACTGTAACATTGTAACATTGGACTTGTAGAGAGGGCATATCGAGAATGCGCTGTAACAGGTGCAACATAAGTGTAACGACCAAAGAACATCACTGTCACAAAGAAGAGACAAAAATTCCCATAATATATTTTAAGATTCTAGTGCCGAGATGGGCTGTAACGCTGTAACATTGTAACATTGAAGTTGTGGAGTGGCCATATCGAGAATGCGCTGTAACTCCTGTAACATCAGTGTAACAACTAAAGAACTTCACAGTTTCAACGGAAAAACATAATATTCCTATCATATATTTTATGTTTTTAGTGCCCTGATGGGCTGTAACGCTGTAACATTGTTACATTTGATTTGTGAAGATGGCCTATTAAGGATATACTGTAACCTGTGTAATATTTATGTAACTAAGACAAAACATCATAGTCACATATGAATAACATCCAATAATGCATCTAATATTTACGTTTTTACCGTATACATGGGCTGTTACACTGTAACATTGTAACATTATATTGGTGGAGAGGGCATATCGACAATGCGCTGTAAATCTTGTAACATCAGTGTAACGACCAAAGAACATCACTGTCACAAAGAAGAGACATAAAATTCCCATAATATATTTTAAGATTCTAGTGCCCAGATGGGCTGTAACGCTGTAACATTGTAACATTGAAGTTGTGGAGTGGCCGTCGAGAATGCGCTGTAACTTTTGTAACATCAGTGTAACAATCAAAGAATTTCACAGTTACGACGCAGAAACATAATATTCTTATCATATATTTTAGGTTTTTTAATGCCTTGATGGGCTGTAACACTGTAACATTGTAACATTTGATTTGTTACTTCGAGATATCGAGAGTGGACTGTATGTCAGTAATTAGTAATACAGCAGTAATTCCTTGCAGGATGAACCATTGCTGATTAGGAGTTTCAAAAGAGAATTTCCACAAGTTTGGTTATCCTGTCCTCCTTTTTATTTTGTCTTCTTTACTATGCTTTTCTTTTTATATCTTTTCTTCCTCTTTTTCTCTAAATATTGTGTCTCCTTAGTAAGCGTTTATATCATGTCTACCACGGTTTAGCTCTCTTTTTCCTCTTCTAAATACTCTCTATCTCTTGCTTACTTTCTCTTTCTATACTTTAATTTGTGTATATCTGCATAAGGCGTAGTTTGAAAACTTGTAATCGTATATCTATGTCTATTACGGTTTATCTTCCTTTTTTCCGTCTCTAAACTCTCTCTCTTTTTTTTTCTCTCTCTCTCTCTATCTCTATATACTTTTAATTGTGTCTATCTGCATTATGACATGAAATATAATAATGTGTAGTTTAAAAATAAGTAATCGTGTATGTATGTAAATTGTATGCTTTTGAAAAATTCTGAAATAAAATTTAAAAAAAAACTTCGAAAAACCCACACGAGATAACATGAGATGCAAGGTTCGAAAATAGTCGGCTCTGCTGTACCATTGTGACTATACTCTGTTAATCTGAACTTGTTTCCATTAAAAAGTCATGAGCATGTAAAATGCCATTGCAAACGCAGCACATATCTGAATTGTTACCACGGGGGTAATACCATTATAGCTACCTGTGCTTTCGACCGAGACGGTACGATACAAAGTGGCTGTCGACCGAGTATTACGGCTTTCGACCGAGCAGTACTGCTGTCAACAGACGTTTTTGAGCTAGCTAGGTAAGTTGCGGTCATGTTTTTTGCTTTAAATATTCATGCAATTCGAATATTTCTCGTTCAGGATAGTCTTCCATGAAGTATTCTGTGCTGTAATATGGCAAGGCAGGTTGGTCATTTAATATTTTGCTCGCGGGATCGAGTTCGAGAGAAAACGTCAACATTTACTACAAACGTGCAAATCATATGAAATACAGGGCTAAAAGACTTTGCCGTCTTTACTACACTAAACTATACCTAGATAAGCATTTTCAAGAAATGTCATTGTTGTATGTATACTTTCTGGCGTTTTGAACTTTTCGGTGGTACTGCTTTCGATGTGAGATAAACTGTATTGGTACTGCTGTCGATGATAGGCGGTACGGATTTCGACGTTTCTTTAATATTGCAGTGCCTTTGTAAACGTAATACATTAACTAGTTACACTAAAATATGCTGTTATGACGTGTATTTCATGCACAGGCTAATCAGTTACATTCTCTAGGATTCAAAGATCGTATTGCGGAAATGAAAAACCATGATCAGATGCGCCTGGTGATATGAATCTTCCCTGGCTGCACATACTGTAAAGGCCTTTTTACACAAAGATAGTCATGTATTATCACGCAGGTTCAGACGAACTGTCGCCACGCCGGAAAGGCAGCCATGGATTCGTTCCGCTGAGCCTCTCAGAGACCGTCGTAGCGAGAATTGAAATAACAGCAACGTCAACTGAGACAAGCCACAGAATGAGTTGATGTTGCGGTCAGGCAAGATTTAGAATAATAATAATAATAAATAGTCTAGTCTATCCCATAAACTTGCCAGGTAGTTGAGGCACCACAGATGATATTACAACAACCCCATTCCACATAGTCCTTTCTTCAGCTGCCCTAGTTGAGCTAGCGAAGTTCATTCCTGTCCACACCTTAATATTGTCTTCCCACCTCTTCTTCTGTTTACCTATTCTTCTTTTTCCTTTCACTGTGCCCTGCAAAATAGTCTTTGCTAAGCCAGATAACCTTGAAACGTGGCTAAACAATCTCAGTGTCCGTTTTTGACCACGGTCAGGAAGAGTTCGTCATATTCTCCAATGGCTGCTTTGATCGTCCTGCGAACATTCTCATTAATGACGTGGTCTTAATACAAGATTTTAAGTAACCTTCGACAGCATCTCATCTCAACGGCGTTCTTTCCTCTAACTCTGCTGTCAAAGTCCATGACTCACGGACATATAGAAATATGGATATGACAAGAGAGCGCATCAGTTTCACCTTTGATCTGAAAGATATGTTATCTTTTCATATTGGATTCAGCTTTGTCAGAGCTGCTCTGCAGTGGCTTGTTCAATACTTGAGAGGACCTCCGGCTATGAGTCTTCAGCTGAGACAATTGTTCCAACGTACTTGAAGCTTGTAACTGTTCCAAGCGTTGTTCTTTAATCTTGGTCTCCCTCTGGATGCCATTGTCACTGTTTGTCATTAGCTTGGTCTTCCCAGCACTTATGTCCATTTGATATCCTTACAGGTTTTGTCTAGACTTTCAACTATGCTTCTAGTCCCTGCTCTACCTCAGCTTGCAAGAGCGTCAATGTCATTGGTGAATCGCAGATTGGTAATAGTTCTGCCGCCTTTACTAACCTTTCCATCCTGTTTTTCCAGAGCATCAGACATAATCCTTTCGAGGAAATTATTAAAGAGGGTGGGTGAAAGAAGGCGTCCTGGCCTAAACCCAACTGCTGTTCTGAACCATTCTGCTGTGCTGCCATTCATCTGAACTGCACTTACAACCTTGTCATAGAGGTGCTCAATGGCACGAACTAGATGTATTTCCGCCGCATGGCTGTCCATAAGGCTACATGTCATACCGTGTCAACTTTTTTTTATTTATTTTAATCTATGAAGACAGGGTGCAGATTCTGCTAATGATGAAGGTCACAAAGGATTCTGAGGTTGAAGATCTGTTCTGTGGTGCTTCCTGCGGCTCTGAACCCAGCCTTATTTTATTTTTGTTAAACAAAGAAACAGAACAATAACTTAATAGAAAATGGCAGAATTGTATACAATGCAAAACCCAGAGTCCGAGGGTTTATTAGGAACAGCTTGGTCTTGGTGTGTATAATTGGTTCAGATACTACTGTCCCGATCTTTAGACGAATTGAGGTGTCAAAGGGTTTTGCCAGGCAACTTCAGATAAATCAAGTCACGGTTTGAGACCATTGCCTGTGCTATCATGAATGGTTTCGGTAAATGAGGAGGAAATGGTTTGTTGACTCTCAGGGTGAAAAGTGACAGACTTCCCTGCTGATTTAGAAGTATCTGACGAAAAGACATATGCATAATCCTTCTTTCACAAATTAACCTCCTCAACTTTGCAATAATGGTTATCGCAAAATCTTATACGCCAATAATACCAATTACTTCAATTTGTTGTTAAGTTTAACTCAAAATCGGATAAAATATACTTAGAAAATAAAATGAACTGCGTGGGCAAAGATTTTCAAGTGGTTCGTAATCTCTTGTGTAGGTAATGACTAAAATGTCACAGATAGGCATTTACAAAATCCTCCCTCCCATCGACTGCATCACTGCTATTTTGTTCTGCGTGCTACTTGGTGCAGATACTCGTAGGACATACTTTCAAAATCTGAGGTAAGATATTTAGAAAACGGACTTGCATGAATCTTTCCAAGACTTGTAAGGGCACCCTGCAGGCACCCATCGTTGAAGCAGCATTGAATCAACGTTGAATCAACGTCATAAAGTTGAATCAACGTTAAATCAGTGATGGTTTATCGTTTTTCCCCCCGATGGGAAGAATGTTTGAGAAAGATATATGTATACTTTGGTTCATCCACCTGTATGGAAAAATATTCCACGGCCTTTAGAGAATGAATTGTCGGCTGGATGGATGGCTTGCGATTTCACGTCCCTTTTAACAATACTTCAGTCATATCAGGACGACGGGTGGTTGATAATGAAAGGCTGTGTGCAATGGGACCCCGTTTATGATTGAAAAGGTTTCCGCCACCTGTGGAGTCTCGAACCCAGTACCACTAGATCAGTAGGCCAGAGCTTAACCAACTGCGCTTTTGGGGCTCCTAATCGTCGACTCCTATATGTATGTGTGTGTTTGTATGTGTGAGAGAGAGAGAGAGAGAGGGGGGGGAGAGAGAGAAGAGTTAATGAGATTTGATGTATTGGTTACTCAGTCGCTATTTAACCATCTGTAATTCGGCTAAATTTTAATTTGTTGACATCGTACTCCAGTGTAAACGTTGATCAGACTGCTCAAATCTTGATCTACACTGTTCATTTATGAAAGTCTTTCAAAATACTTTGGATCATTTGGCCCCCACTAGGCACACGACGATGCATAAACATTGAATCAACGTTGAGTCAACGTTATAGCGTTGAATCAATGTTGATTCAATGTTGAGTCAATGTTGTGTGCCTTCTGTGTAATTTAACGAATACAGGCATTCTGACAAAATTGTGAGCATGATGACGGAGACCTCAAAACAGTTTACTGATTCTATGTTTAGCGGTCTGACTCTCATGGTCAAAATATGTCAGATGACCGCCTATTGAAGCTATGCACGGCCCGCACAGTCTGTTTTCAGTCTGGTGGTTGTTGTTGTTATTTTATTGCTTTACGTCCACATTAAACAAATGTGGTCATGTCGGGACGTTCAGTTAACCTAACCACACTATTCCTGGGCAGGCTTAGACCTCCTAAGCGGTTAACCAGTACTAATTGAACATACTTTCGCCAGTAGCTGACAACTGCCCTTCTCAGCAGAAGGAGAAACGAACCGGACCGAGTATTGAACCTGGGACCTTTGGCTGTTGAGTCAGACGAGATACCTACTGCGCTACGCGGCCCGACAAATCCGATTAATATGTCAGAGCGGTTGCAATTCCATATTTTCCATATATTGTGTTATTGTAAGGAATCAAAATTCTTTGGCTCAGTTTGAGGAAAAGTAGATGGAGCTTAAAGTATTCGACTAGTAAAATGCGAAAAGTACGTTAAACGTGATCTTAAGATCATTAACGTGGGCGGGGGTATTACTGAAAGAAACTTTGGACCTATATCCGACATCATACCAAATGTGAGCCAAATCCATCCCATGGTTTGGAAAATATGAGCTCTTAAAAAGACTCCGACGACTTCCTGGACTAAAAAGGCTAGAATTGCTTCCCCTGAAACTGTACCCGTTTGTCATAACAAAAGAGAGTTCCGCGTGTGAATACATACCTCCAAGGTAGATCACTCTGATATGCAAATAATTATCTCCCTTCTTCTCTAGCTAATTCTAAAGAGGGTTATCAGAGTCGTTCTAAGGATAATTCTGAGATAATATTTCTTATTAATGAAAACATACGTTGTGACCCTCGTTAAATGAAAACATAGGTTGTGACCCCTCATTTGAATCGTCTCTTTGAGATAGTTCTAACGAGGGGTCACAGCGTATTTTTTATGAAGACTTACGGGAAATTATCCCTTTCACCCCTTCTTATCTGCAACACTTGATATAATATATGTTTCCATGCAATCTCAAGAGAAATTGTCTTCAAAACCCATCCTCATCTGAACCCTTTGAGGCATACATGTACTTAGAGTATATGACCGCGTTTTATCCAAAGCCTGGACATTTTTTCCAATACAAGCTCACAACTCAGCAGACAGATAAGAAAAAGCTCTTACCTTAAACTATCGTGTATTTGGACAAGCATGCATAAGCAAACAGTGTACACCCAGATCAGACTGCTCCTAAAGATATGGATATATATACTTCCGTTCATCTGTTCATTCGTCCGTCCGTTAACATTTGCGTTAACGTTTTAAGCGTTAAGTTTTTTTTTTATTTTGATCTGTTTTACTGAGAGTCTTTACTGGAACTTATTTATATGACTTATTGTACTTAGTGTTACTACAGGAAGCATTTTCATCCGTTTGCATCACCTATTAACTGGATGCTGCTGTCAGAGAGTGGTTTTTCCCCCTTTCCCCCCGGAAAAATGGCTATAGGAAGAAGGGTTATATAGTGGATTGTCCGGACCTCATAGAGCCACTTTCCCCCCATAGTCCTTTTTCCCCCACCGGGAAATTGGCTATTAGTGAATTTGGTATGGCAATCGGTATTTTGCGGAACGGAGCGAAACGGAAAGGAATGAAACAGAAACATTTTACGGAATTAATCCCATAAGAAATGTATAAGTACTTCAAGGGAGGTAATAAACGTGATCAATTCCAAAAAAAACAATATGCAAATTTAGCAACCATATTTTTATAATAATCAATAATTACTAATTTTAGGAACGAGCGGTATTTGAGTTCTTCTCATCGCAGATATTTATATATGTATACATACGCATGCAAGCTACAGGAAGATGAACAAACGGGTGCTTTGTCTAGTCACGATTGATTTCGTAAGGAGTTTATTACAATGTACATTGAAAATCATAATCGGACGTGTGTCCCAATGGGAGTCGAGCCCACGACTCCTGTATGAAAGGCGAACACAAGTCTAGGCACTGCGCGCACGCACAGCTGAACGCTTGTACAAACACAAAATTGTACAAATGTTTGCACACAACCACATACACTCATATCCGATTTAGGCTAACATGGAAAAGCAAAATGCCTACCTGTTTTCCCCAAAACAAAAAAATAATACAGACAGACGGACACATGCATGCTGTTCTAGCATCTGTTATCCATGTATATTTTACGGACAGATACTCATATTTCTGTTTCAGTTATGAACCTCACTATCATATTTGGAGCAAATTGCACTATGTAGCGTGTTTACTGCAATCATATTACCAGGGGGAAAATCCACTATGGAGGGGAAAAACGGCTTTGCAAAAACACGTATAGTAGATTTTCCCCTGGGAAAATTGGCTATATAGTCATATTTCCTGGGGGGAAATTCTACTATATAACCATTTTTTCCGGTGGGAAATTCTACTATGGGAAAAAGTCATAGTCATTTTTCCGGGGGGAAAAACAACTAGGGGGGAAAAGCTACACTCTGACAGCTGCTTCTGGCCTATGGTCAAGACTTAGAAATTTGTACGACAGTTGCGTTAAAGTTTTGCGTTAAGCTGTTGCTTTTGGTCTGTTTTCATGAAAGCTTTTACTAGAACTGGTTCATATGTGCCCAGTGTTACTAAAAGATGAATACTGATCAGTTTGCGTTACTCGGATGCTGCTGCTGGTCGAAGGTCGAGGTCATACACTTAGAAAGATGTTCAACAATGGCGTTAAAGTTTTGCGTTTAGTTTTTGCTATTGATCTGTTTTCCTGAAAACCTTTACTGGAACTGGTTCATATGCGCTTAGTGTTACAACAGGATGGATTCTGATCAGATTGCATCACCTGGATGCTGTTGTTGGGACGAGGTCAAGGTCACAGACTGAGAAATTCGTACAACAGTTGCGTTAAAGCTTTGTGTTGAGTTTTTATGGGGGCATATTGCTTCTGGGTTATCCGTCCGTGCGTACATGCGTGCGTCCGTCCGTCCCTCCGTTAGTCACGCATACCATATCTTGGGAACTGTGCATGCTAGTTTTGAAATTTTATGTATGGATTCATCATCCAAAAATAGTTGACCCGTAATTTAGTATGCTTTTAGCATTTGGTAAATTGATTATTCTGATTATTGTTTCGATATGCTAAATTTATTAGTGACAGAGTTATTCCCCTTTCATAGAAAATAGACATTCACATAAAGGTAAAAGGATAACTCCAGAACAATTCATATTAATGGGCTGAATTTTCATAAATGCATTGTTCATTTTTCATCAGATTCATATTTGCAAGATTATGGTCCTTGTTATTTTGTTTTTGGTTATACAGTCTTGATGTTTTGGGCATGCTGTAAGGGCCTAAAGTTTAAGTAACCTGATTTTACACACATATGCCCCGTTCTGAACTTAAGTATTGTATAACCTCATAGAGGCCCAGTAATTGGGTATATGTCTTTGTTTATGCTTCAAGGAGCCCCGGTAGCTCAGTGGGTTTAGCGCTGGCCTACTGATCTAGCGGACCAGGTTCGAGCCCCGCTAGAGGCGAGAATCTTTCCTAATTTTCCTAACGGGGTTCCATTGCACACAGCCTTTCATTATCATCCCCTCATCATCCTGATATGACTGAAATACTATTGAAAATGACGTAAAATTTGCAAGTCATCCATCCATCCATTGCTTACGCTTAAGTTATTATTTGCTAACCAGGTTCTGTAATACACATATTTTCTGTTTTTGGCCATACAGTTACTCGGGATAAAGGGCTGCAGTTTGCGACACATTTCAAACGTCGGGTGACACTTGGCCGATGGCCTTTTATCTTGAATAGTGTATGGCCAAGATGTAACACATAATTTCATTGGCTAATTTGAAGTCACGTGCCGGTCAATATTTTGTGATATTCACCGGCCTGTCAGTGAATATTACTTTTACGCTGACGTCGTTGTATTTTCGTGACGTAACGTCTGATGTACCTAATGGCGTAACGTCGCGAGATAATAACTTTAGTACTGCTTACCTCGTACTAAAGGAAACTGTATTTAAAATTGTCATATTATAAAACAATTGTTGACCTATATTTCGGTGAATATGCAGTTTTATTGACCTGAAACATAGCATATTGACCTCCGCTTCGCGTCGGTCAATATGTTGTTTGCAGGTCAATAAAACTGCATATTCACCTCAATAAAGGTCAATAATTGTATAATATTTATCACTTGGATTGGACTTATTATTGCCTTAGATGTTGTTCAAATGGCATATTATCCTATGTTAACTGAATAAATTGCTTGTATCGCTACTTTCCTTATAACTAAATGTATTTGCTCACGGCATGTAAGGTGTTAGGATGTATTTCTGTTTTTGTGTTTGACTTTTTGTGACTTCCTGTCTGTTTCGCTGATTGACATAGCCAGGATTACGAACTACTTACTAAGTGCACACGGAAGATTGATAAGACTGGGAGGACGCTCAGGCTGATCGGAGTCTTCGTTGGGTGCACATACCACATCAGTGCTTTTTAGCTCACCTGGCCCGAAGGGCCATAGTGAGCTATTGTCATACCAATGCGTCCGGCGTGCGTCGTGCGTCGTGCGTAGTGCGTCGTGCGTCGTCACGGAATTTGTCCGTCAACACCTAAAAACAAATATTCAAACATCTTCTTCTGTAAAACTACTGGTCCCATGGTTCTCAAATTTCACATGGAGCATGACCTGACTCCAGGGTCTCAGAATTGTAAAATTGGGTCAGGTTGAAAATCCAAGATGGCCGCCGTTATACTAAAAATAGCAAAAACAACAAAATAAACTTTTTCTCCAGAACCACTGGGTATATTTGTCTGAATTTTGGCATGGAACATCAGTGAAACCTTGGTATTCAAAATTGTAAAAATGAAAAAAATCTGTAGCGGAGTTTTGTCACAGTGACCTACTTTCTGTTTACGTGTGTAATTTTGCTCAAATGCCAATGTCAAAAAATGACCTATTTAAACAACTTCAAACAACTTCTTCTCTAAAACTACTGGTCCCATGGTTCTCAAATTTCACATGGAGCATGACCTGACTCCAGGGTCTCAGAATTGAAAAATTGGGTCAGGTTGAAAATCCAAGATGGCCGCCGATACTAAAAATAGCAAAAACAACAAAATCAACTTCTTCTCCAGAACCATTTGGTATATTTGGTTGAAGTTTGCATGGAACATAAGTAGGACCTTGGTATTGAAAATTGTAAAAATAAAAAAAATCTATAGCGGAATTAGGTCACAGTGACCTACTTAGAGTTTACAAGGCCGATTTTGCTCAAATGTCAATATCTAAAGAAAATGCAACCAATTCTGACCAGATTTGGTCAGAAATGGTTCTTGAATGGAATTATTTCAATTTTGTGCCAGTTGACTATCCAAGATGGCCACCATGGGGGCCGTTACTAAAAATAGCGCAAACATAAAAATGACAATCACTCAAGAACCCTTGAATGGAATTGGACCAATTTTGTGTCAGAATGTTCCTTGCATGAAGCCGTTTCGATTAATTGCAATTTGGCATTCCAAGATGGCCGCCATCTGGTGTTACTAAAAATAGCACAAACATAAAAATGACAATTACTCAAGAACCCTTTAATGGAATTGGACCAATTTTGTGTCAGAATGTTCCTTGCATGAAGTCGTTTTGATTAATTGCAATTTGGCATTCCAAGATGGCCGCCATCTGCCGTTACTAAAAATAGCACAAAACATGAAAATGACAATATCTCAGTAACCGCTGAATGGATTTTGACGAAATTTGTGTCAAAATGATTCTTGCATTGAGATGTTTCAAAAATATCTAACTGTAGACCCTTCATATTGGCCTCTGTTACTAAAAATAGAAAAATGTGAAAATTAGAAAATCTCAATGGAGTTGGATTAATTTTGTGTCAGAATGGTCCTTTAATTAAGCTTTTTCGATTTTTTGCATTTTGGCATTCCAAGATGGCCACCATTTGCCGTTACTAAAAATAGCACAAAACATGAAAATGACAATATCTCAGTAACCGCTGAATGGATTTTGACGAAATTTGTGTCAAAATGATTCTTGCATTGAGATGTTTCAAAAATATCTAACTGTAGACCAGTCATATTGGCCTCTGTTACTAAAAATAGAAAAATGTGAAAATCAGAAAATCTCAATGGAACTGAACCAAATTTGTGTCAAAATGGTCCTTACATGAAGGCTTTTCGATTTTTTGCATTTTAGCAATCCAAGATGGCCGCCATCTGCCGTTACTAAAAATAGCACAAAACATGAAACTGGCAATATCTCAGTAACCCCTGAATGGATTTTGATGAAATTTGTGGCAAAATGATTCTTGCATTGAGGTGTTTCAAAAGTAAATATAATATGAAATAGGTGTTACCTAAATGCGTGCAAAAGCAGATTTTTTTTCTTTTACAAAGCTGAGGGCATATAGGAGGTTTTAGGGATTTCCATTATGACGTAAATCTGGCGCATGCGCACAGAGCTGGCCGTCAATTCATTGGCCAGTACTATGTTTCACAGTGTAAGAAGGCAGATTTTTATTATGCAAAACTCAGTTTTTCAGTATTAGTAAATCGTAGTTTTCGAAAAAATAATGTGTGCCCGATTTGTAAGCTCCCAGAATGGAATTTCATGCATACACAGAGGTACATACCATGTCTGCACACAACTTTTATTCAACGTTTTGTGTCCGATGTGTATGCCCCCAGAATGGGGGTGTCATCTTACAAAGAGTACATATCCTGCAGGAACACAACGGTAATTCAACGTTGTGTACCCGATGTGTAGGCTCCTAGAATGGAAGTGTCATGCATGCAAAGAGATAATTATCCTGTAGGCACATAACGTTGATTCAACGTTGAGTGTCCGATGCATGGGATGTCATCTTTCAAATGGTACATATACAGCAGACACACAACGCTGATTCAATGTTGTAGGTCCGATTTGCAGGCACCGAGAATCGGACGTCATGCATACAAGGGGGTACCCTGCAGGCACACAAACGTTGAATCAGTGTTTAATCAACGTCGTTCAACGTCGATAGCCCGATGTGTAGGCTTCTGGAAATCCAAGAATGTTTCGTCCAACAGATTGTCAAATCGGGCCACAAGTTTTATGAAAAGTCCTTAGATGATGGTGCGTTGCCCGCGTTGTCTAATGACGTCATCATGTCGTGACACACTGAAAACAATGGTCAATGCTTTGTTTGTAAACATACTTTGACGATGCCAACGGGAAAGTGAAGCAAGTTTTTAAAGGAAAATGTAGATGTACCAAGCTTTAGATAATTTACAACTATACTGGATGACATTTGAATGGCTGAAGGTTCTTACTCTGCATGGAAGTCATTGCACATCGAGGTATTTGGTTCTATTCACGAACTTCCGTGTCCTTCGTATTCTACATCGACCACGTTGTCTTTAAAATAGTCGCTTTTCGAAATATCGATGTCAATTCTAATAGATGGCGGCCATCATATCCAATCGAATCGACGCACGAGATTAATGGCATTTGATTTATGACGTAGTGTCCCCTATTGTTTGTTTCTTTATCCTTTTGCTGATACACAGCTAAATTACTTACCGTTTACTTATTTGGACTTCTAGGTTGGATTGACCGCCTTTAAAAATAAAACAAAAAGAAATAGATGTTGAAGAAAACTTTTTTGGTCACTCTCTCAGAAGCGGAACTTCGTCAAGGAAGGGCATGTGATCGAGGATGGCTCTCGGCTCAGTGTTACTTTGCATTACAGAAACGGGACAAATCCAATGTAAACAGCCTAAGAGCGCAGCCATATTTGTCCAAAAGTTTTAAGCTGGAAGGTGTTGGATTTGCTCTTTGTGGAAGTAGCTTTTTTTTCTAATGATGCATGCTATCTATAGGCGTGCAGCAGCACGGACGTGCTTCGCGCGTCCGCGCGCGTGAGCGATTGCTTTTGCACGTATAAAGACCAGGCAAGTTGGCCTCTGTTACTAAAAGTAGCAAAATGTGAAAATGAGAAATTCTCAGTGGAATTGGACCAATTTTGTATCAGAATGGTCCCGTTGCACAATAGCCAGGTGAGCGATATCGGGCCCATTTGGGCCTCTTGTTTGTACGTGACGGTTTGTATACTTACGGCAGGTTTACATTTATTTTTCAGACGAAAAGCCGATTGCGGATCTCTTCGAAAAATACCTAAAGACACTTAACGAAGGTGCGTTCTATTGGAGGTCTCTAGCTGGTCTCCCGATTTGGTACGGGAATCAAGTGGTCGAAGTCAATAATCTCAAGAATATGATAAAAGTGATCTGCGCGATAGCTGATCATGCCGGAATCTATACAAACCATAGTGGCAAAAGAGGGATGGAAGGATGACTTGCGACTTTACGTCCTTTTCAACAGTATTTCAGTCATATCAGCACGATGGGCAGATGATAATGAAAGGCTGTGTGCAATGGAACCCCGTTTACGATGGAAAGAACTCCGCCTCTGGCGGGGTTCGAACTCGCGATCGCTAGATCAGTAGGCCAGCGCTTAACCCACTGAGCTACGGGGGCTGCTAGTGGGAAAAGAACCTGCGCGACACAGTTGTACATGGCGGGGTGGACGAGCAGAAGATAATGAAAAGGACTAGACATATATCAGAAAGAGGTGTACGTAAGTACAAGGTTGCGTTGAGTGATATTCAGAAACGACTTGCGGCTGTTCTGGACCCACCCTCCTCAAATGAGGACACGAAGGAAAACATACAACCCAAAAAGGCTAAAATCGAAACTGGGCAACTGTGTGATGACACTATATATAATGACAGGGAAGTGTTCAGAGAAAACCGACCTTGTTTCTCTAATTGCAACGTGTATGTCAAATATTGAAAAGATTAAAGAATCTAAAACAAACCACTAGACATAGCTAAGGATTGGAATCTTGTGGATCCGTATAGTCTGTTATCTGCTATAAAGACACCTTTGGCTATGTTGAGACTTTAGTCAGACTGGCTAATTTAAGTTTTAGGGTTTACTAGTAATTGTATTGGTTTTGACCATGAAGGCACACAACATTGAATCAATATTGAATCGACGTTGACTCAACGTCATAACGTTGAATCAGTGTTGACTGAATATTGATTCAGTATTATGTGCCCAGAGTGGACGTTCTTTGGATAACTATTCTATTTGAAAATTCAAATTTTGTCAAGTTTTATAGTTTAAACGTCATTGAAGTGACGTCAGGCTAGTTCAAATGTTCTTAGTTCAAACGTGTTTTAACATTTTCACACGAGTGAGGATATGAGAAAATGAGTCTAACATCATTAAAGGATATCTAAGGTTCTAAGCCACATCCATGCAGACTGCGAATATTCCGCCCAGGCTGAACTGAGTCTTCGGTGAGCGAAAGAGTTGATCCAAGCTCCAGGAAAGAAAACAGGAAGTCAAATAGTTATTTCCACTTGTCAAAAAGGGTGGGAAAATATTGCTGGCGATATATCCATTTGATTGTATGCACAAAGCATATAGAAATACGTTAGAACTCGTGTGAAGAGTAAATTTTGTAAAATCTGCGCTATACAGATGTCTAAGGTGCCATAAGAGTGTAAATTTGAAATGAGCCGCGACGCAAACAAAGTGGCATGTGCACCCAGCAAAGATTCAGATCAGCCTGCGCGTCCACCCAGTCTGATCGGAGTTTTCTCTATCCGCATGAAGCTAGCTTACACTCCTAGTTACCATTTAAGCGCACAGCAAAGGCTCAGATCAGACTGGGCAGATACCCAGGCTGGTCTGATTCTTTGCTGGTCACACATGCCACGTTGTTCATTTTATCGTGTCGCGGCTCAAATGTCCAGTTCTAACCTCGCTGAGGAGCAAGATGATGTTTTGCGCTGTCTCTACAAAAACCAAGACCAGGCTATGCATGACGATATCTGTTGTCCGCTTAAAATATTCCAGAAGTTTCATATACTCAGGACAGCCTGTGCGCATACTTAGCCTTGTAAGCGCATGCGCAGCAACTCTACTGTATAGAATTTATGGAGCAAGCAGCATTGTAAACGCATTTTGCGCAAGCTGGTCCGGCATGCAAATAGTTCACATCTGCAATAAAATTCTGGGAAACGCCGTTATGGAACTGGACATTATATATACCTACAAACAGATTGCTCCACTGTACGCCATTAATGATAACCTTACAACCGGGTCATATAAGACAGTGAGCACTGGAATATTCCCCTTGTAGAACGCCTTTAGCGTCCGCAATTTTCTACGCCACCTGGACGTCCCCAACAATTCTCCTCACCTCGATATAGTCACGCGCGGTACTGAAAATTCAGTTTTTGGATGTAGGGTAGTATTAAGTTTGTAAAAAATGACCGCACTAATATTTCTTTGATTTTCCAACAAAATATATCAAAAGATTTGTAAGATAGTGTAGAATACTAGGATAACACAACATTTTTTACTTAAGATCCGTGCTTTAAGAAAAACGTAGAAAACTGAGTAACTTTTTGCTAATTTTCTCTATTTTCCCTATATACTATTAGGAAATGATGGCCATATTAATCAGAGCAAAAATGACCGCATTAAATGTAAACTTAAAAGTTTGAAAAAAATATCTATGTGCAGCTAAAAAAGTGCACTATATTGACCTCACACAACATTTTTCATTTTTTATTCAGGGAAGACAAAAAAAAAAAAAAGAAAAACTGTCAATGTCCTATCTATAATGCTATTTCAAGCTCACGCGATATCGTCGTTTACAGGTAGATTATACGGGGCTGAGGAAAAAAGTTGCCCATGATCGTCAGACACGCAAGTTCGGACATAACTATTTTTGGTTTGCAAGACCAAAGTTTTATTAGCTCTTACGTACGCCGAATACCATTCAATTCGGCTATAAGACACAGAATAACCCACAATATCTTAATCTTCATTGTGTTATTGTTTTGTAAAACGGCAACATGCCCTGTCCCCACTCATATCCCACCTCCCCACCCAACTAGCACACAGAATAAAACGACAATATCCTAATCACTATTGTGTAATTGTGCTGAAAGACGGCTATAAAACGCATGCCGCTACAAACAGAAAACCCATTGTACCGTAAGACTAGGTTAATACGGATCTAGATTTTTTGTTCGCAGGGAAACCCCCGTCTTACAAATGAATATGTACGTACATCCTGTTTAAACTATAAACGTTCGGCTATAAAACGCATGCCGCTACAAACATTGTGCCGTAAGACTAGGGTTTTCCTCACAAACCCAAAGATCTTGGGGGAACTCCCATCTGATAACCGAATAAGTGGGTAAACCATGTGCGATCAGCGATTCTGCATTAAGCCGCATGCTCCCACCATCCCACTCAGAACAACCCAATTTGCTGTAAGGCGAGAGTTACCCTAACAATCCAACAGATCTTGACCTAGACTTCTTCTTTGGAGGGAAACCCCCGTCTTATAGCCGAATAAGTTAGTACATCTTTTACGAACAGCGAGACTCTGATCCGACCTTTCCACAAGAATGGGTCCACTTTTCACGTTAATGGAGAAAGAATCTCACTGCATATATGTTAAATATTTGAACAACTGTTTAGATTAGTCTGAATTATTATCATCTCTGGGGCATACACTATTCAAGTACAAATTTTAGCGCCTATTGTCCCCTCCGCCGCGCCCGGACGATCCGCAAGGAGGCACCTAAGGTCGAGTAATAAGGCATGTCATAATACTGTTAAATCGACGTTGATACGTTTTGCGCGGTATAAGGCATTATGGAAATTGTACTTATTGGCCTACATGCATCAGCAATGTTTTTCTCCCTGCCCCCTCCCCATCTAATACCCACCAATAAACAAGTGATAAGAAAATCAAAGGCGCCTCCTAACCTCCCCCCCCCCCCCCTCATTTACCCACCAATAAACAAGTGATAAGAAAATCAAAGGCGCCTCCTAATCCCCTCATTACAATCCAGTGCTGAAACCGCTGCCTGCCTGTGGGGCCCCAGTGGGAAAAATTAATGCATCGGTGCATCAGTCAAAATGCGAGAGATCAGAACAATTATATTCTATTATTTTTAAAATAAAATTTGCTGATTAGCAGTAAATATATTAATTTAGAAAAATAGAAAGAAATGAAAAAAAAAAAGAAAGACAGAAAAAAAGAAATAAAAAACAAAGAACTAGGGAAGAAAGAAAAAAATGAAAATTGAATATATTTTACAAATATTTTCTTGTATTATCACTAACTACTAACTACTATAATTTTTTTAAATATTAATACATGTTATTTTTAATTTTACTGTCTTAAATTTTATTTACTTATTTTTATAATTTCTATTTATTTATTCATGTGTTTATTTAATTTTTTACGAAGTAAGTCAAATGCCCTGTAATTGAATAAATTATCCCTTATAATAATCTCAAGAAGAAAAAATATGCAAGATTTGAAGATCATGTGAAATTCTGTTTCAAGGATCACTTAAGAGACCCAAAAACACTTCAGTTTAACTAGATGGCAAAACCTGTGTTTTGAGAAGCTTGGTGACATTAAACAGGTTTTTGACACCTTTTGAAAACAGTGAATTGGTCAAAGTTCATTTGTTTTACAAGAACTGACACTGTAGATGTGTTGGTTTTAGGCTGTAATTTGTCAATTATGGATTTATCATTATTAATATTTTGTTTCCACAGAGTATATTATTTTATTGTGGCTTCTCTAATAATGAATTTTAATTGTGAAAAGGGATAGTGTGAACTTAGGATAATTTTTGTAAACATTACCAGAATATATGTATCTAAACTGTTTTTCTACATCAAAAACTTTAATGACCACAAATGCCATTATCTCTGTTATTGGTTTCTCCCACTTTGGGCCTCCCAAAGAGACTGCTGGGACACTGGTCTAGAGAAGACAGGTTAGCCAGAGAGGACTGTTTATTGGATTAGATAAGGATTACATAACTTACTAATGACAAAAATCCAGGTCTTTCAGCTCTAAGAACTGGTACTGAAGGGAGCCGTCTGGTCTGGATCTCCTCTGTATTGCATACAGCTAACAGTTGTTTAAGCAAATGAGAAGCCGGATTCACAAACATATATATGAACTCAGCAAGCTCAGTTCATCCAGCACCCATGCACAACCTGACATTTCCAGACTGCACATACGCCCAGGCTGTTCTGTGACGTTCGGACTGTATAATCGAATGTCTTTTTTCCACGCGCATGTAATATATTTGACTCGCGTCACGGGATAAGAATATGAAGAATATACGCCAGTTGCGCTAGTCAAAAACTAGACTCTACATGTCATGCGCAGTCTGATCAGACATGGGCAGTTCTTTTTCAAACCAGTACACACCCTAGCTATTTTCTTTGCCTTACATTGTGCATGTATGCAGTCTGGGACAGTTTGCTTTCGCGAAAGGTCCTTTTTCTACGGTCGGAGTCAATATTAGGTTAAATAAACAAAGTGACGCTCGATTAACTAAATTAAGGTTTTGTGTGTGTGTGTGTGTGTGTGTGAGAGAGAGAGAGAGTCTTACTTTAACGGTCCTTTCACCATACTTAAGACGTTTTGGAAATGTGCAGTCAGACTAGACAAAAACGTCTGCTTTCTGAAATATAATACCACGCTCTGTAAATGTTGTATGCCAATAACCCATATCAGTTATATGAGGACGACGGAAGGGTGCAATATAACCCTGATCACGGTAAGAAAGATTTCCGCCTACAGCAGATATCGAACTCGGAACCGCTAATTAGCAGACTCAGTGCTTACCCATCTGAGTTTCCGCCCCCCCCCCCCTCCCCCCTACGTGTATTACCACCAAGCTGTGTATTTGTGCAGTCTGGTCAAAAGGCATACGCAATTTTCTTAAAATGCAATGAGCGAAAAAAAAATTTTTTTTTTTGTATTTATCAAGGTGTAAAAAACCGCTCAAATTCTTTTTGAACTGTTGATAAAAAAGCAGTTGGAGATGTATGCGAAAATGACGGTGAATTATCCAAGGAAAGGAATATTGTGGGACCCGTTATAGTAGCGTTATAGACGCCTTTGGACAAATGCAAACTATGCAGTCTCTCCATCAGCTTCAAAAAGTACGCAATCTACAGTTCGGTGCATTTGTGCAGGCTGTTCCGGGAACCGGCATGGCGGTGTAAACAGTGTTGATTATGCGCGCTCTGCTAAAACAAGGATTTTAGGACATTTAAAGTGATTTGAACTATCAAAGGTTATTATTAAATTCAGGAGAATATATCTATAGATAGAATTTCTAGCCTGTCGTGTCAAAAGGTCGCCGATTCCATTTGAACCTAGTAATCGGGTAACCACGACTATACCTGTAGCAAAACAACCGTCCGCCTAATATACTCGAATGCACTCGTTATTATCCGTCAGCATAGTGCATGGTATAACTATTGAATAATAATGTTTACCGTGGCGAAATGGGTAAAGCGATAAGCACTGTGTATGTAATGCATATTTTGCATGGGCATGTCCGTTGGGTCAGGTTTTTTTTTTTCAGCGGCAGGGGCGGGGCGGGGGAATTTTCTCCTCCGATAAAGCATGATGGTACGATTTTTAACTGTTTATGGGTCCCATTGGCACTGAGAAATTTATTCTACTTTTTTTCGGGAAGACTCAGGAACGTGCATATCAAACAGAGAAAGAGCAAAAAAAAAAACTGTCTCAGCGCAGCATGCAGCCTAAACAGGATACTGCTGATTAGACTAAGCAGAAAAGTCGGCTCAAAATCTTGGCTGGTTGGTTGGTTGATTGGTTGTTTGGGTTTAACTGCTCGTTGGGACATATTTCAGTCTACATTGAGCCGTCTGCCAGAGAGAGAGAAGGGGGAAGGAAAGAACGAAAATATGACAGGCGAGAGAAAAAAAAGCCCAAACGACCCCACCCGTACCTACTACAAGTACAGTAGGCCCTTGCCCTACTATTATCCAAATTAGTAGGACGCTCGGCACTAAGTCATTTTGAGCAGCGAGATTGGATGTCGGGCGACACCATCGCCCGACACCCAATCTCGCTGCTCAAAATGACGAATTTTATGCTTTCCCTAGCTTAGACAGAGATTCAGTTTTGTCACAGTCGAGCGTGTGTTTGCATTGATGCTGAAGCGCCGCGTAGCCAAATGGTTAGCGCTCCCGAGTTTGGATCATTGGGTCGCGGCGGGTTCGAGTCCAGACGGAGCTTTATTGCACAGAGTCCTTCATAATCACCCTTGCGTCGTCCTGGTATGACCAAAATAGTGTTGAGTAGACTGTAAAGCCGCCATTTCATCCATTCATCTTGTGAATACACGATTGTTACACCCTCGAGAAACAGGGATTTAGGTGGATCGATGGGAACGCCTTCGCTTGCATGTACGTAGGCGTCTCTTATACCTGATGTCTGCAGCCAATGTGCCCCGCGGAATGTGAAAGTGAGTGTGGCTCGGAGAGGGATGTTCTTTGCCTGCCGAGACTTGTCCATCATGATTCTTTCAAACGTTTGGGAGTTAGCGACACTGAAGAAGTTTAAAAACAGAAACGCGCATCTGTCGCACTAAATTTGGTATGAATACGTTTATATTTAATACAAGAAAACCCTTATGCATTATACAAACCCTAGCTATTGTGTGTAGTTTCGCATACAGTCATACCAAAACAAGAAGAGGGGAATTGACTATTAGACGTGGAGAACTCAAAATTAAATAATATGAAAAAAAAAAAAAAAAATAAAACAAAATAAGTAAAATGAACCAAAAAAAAAAAAAAAAAAAAAAAAGGAAGAAGAAAAATACGGGATTCGAACCATTGATAAATAATATTTAGTCTAACAATTGTAGAGTGACAGGTTGCAGATTCGTACAGGTTGCAGATTCGTACACTTGGAGTTTTAGGGCCTCTACAGAATGCATCATGTCAATTAAAAAGAAATTAATTATACGACTGTTTATACAATCTATCGTGTCAATCATTTTCAGTGCACGCTTACGCGTGCATTGTAGATTTCACTCATTGCAGACGATTTTTTCCGACCGTCTTCACTGCTGCCTCTCTGATACAGCAGTTTCATTTCATGATCGAGGAGCAGAATGGCCAAGTCCACAGCTTATTTTTATAACAGATGTTGAGAAAATCATTCAACTTTAAGGTACACACATTTACTTCAGTACAAAATGTCATGAATATTTTAAAATTTCCATTTTCTGAGCTGAGTCCCGCTCGCTGACTCATTCGATTCAGTTCTGTTATGCTTACAGACGTTGTCGGTAATTCGTTGTACCAGCTATATTGAAGTGCTTAAAATCTTACTTTCTTACTGATAGTCGGCCTTGATGTTTTGCACGTCTTTCTGAAATATATTTGTTTTGTTCAAAACAATGATGCTTTATCTGGCTCTTGTTTAGTTATGCAAATATAGTGGTGTACGAATCTGCAAACTGTGCCAAGAAAAATTCTCCTCTTTTCCGGCAGCGGTCTTGTGTTAGTCCCCGAGCCGGGTACCAAAGCTGGATCTAATTTTAACTTTTCAAAATAAACAAGAAATGTGTATTTGGTTGACGCTGACTTATAAAACAGTAATTCTCAAGTGTAAGAAAAATAAGGTAAAAAACCCATGTAAAACTGTACGAATCTGCAACCACTCACTCTATACATAGATTCTGCAAGCTGAACCTCTGGACCACACAGAAATGCTTCGGTATTGTTGTAAATGGCAATATATAAAGTTGTTCTGGCTGATACGGAAAGAGCCGACTTTTTCCGTGAAAAACTGTTCAACCTATTTCAAGGTTTGGTCCAAAATTAAAAGTGCATTGACACGACAGTAAACAAAATTTGATCTGTAGTGACTTGGACCGTGAATAAAGCTTTTATTATTGCAGTTTGTGAGAATTCGAGGTATGTTGCATAACAACCCCCACCTGCCACTTCAGTGCAAGACACGTCTGATATTCTAAGTCAGACAAGAAAACTGTTAAATACTGATAATATGTTTGCCCAGTATGCTCCTCAAGCTTCTCAAGTTCAGCACAGTCAGCAAATTCGCCCTAGCATCCAGCAACAAGATGCACAACAGCCTAAGGACCTCTGACAGTTTCCATGCAAATTTGCCTTTTTTTCGACAAATTACTGCCGCTTTCTTGGGAAGCCAAAAATGAAACTTTTAGCATTAACGGGTAGACTTTTCCATTATAAAGAGGTTTTGGTATTGCTTTTGAACAATTATTACATCTGCATACTAACTTCTCACTGAATCTCGCAAGAGGGGTAAGTGAAATTTTCAGTCATCTTAAATACATATGAGCCGAGACACGACAAACCCAACAATGTGGTTGTACGCCCAGCGCAGACTCAGATCAGCCTGGGCATCCGCCCAGTCTGACCAGAGTCTTCGCTGTCCGCATGGATGTAGCTTAGATCCTTAGCTACCCTTTGAGCACTTAACGAAGGCTGTCTGACCAAACTTGGCGGATGCCTAGGCTGATCTGAGTCTCTTCGCTGTCCGCATGACCACATTGTTGGTTTTCTCGTGTCGCGGCTCATATATTTTTCGCTTTTTCTTATTTAATGAATTTTATTTATTAAATAGGTTTTAAAAGAATTTTCTCCTCTAGGAAAATGGCGGAAAGGTTGAACAGGTGTACCCACTCAGCTTACGTTGTTGATGTTCCAAACATCCCCACCCGCACCTACTGCAAGGCCCTTGTCCAACTTTTAATCTAATTACTAGGACGCCACTGCAATAAAAGTTACTAAGCACCATAGCCCGACCCGACCACTCCATCGGCTTCCATAAACCTCAAAGTACAGAGAGACGTGTCCTATCAAACAGTGTTCTTGTAGACATTGGCGCGATGAGAGTTAAACGTGAATGTCTACAACTCCATATTTCCCAACCATTTTTACATAGGGAAACAACTTTTGTGATTTCATGTTTGCTTCGCTGTACAAAAATGGAGTCTACCCATAAAGGAAAGAATTTGCTTCCGGAGGAGGAAATGCTTTCCTTGAAGATTTGATCCCCATTTTAAAGGGACGTAAAATGATGAGGGTCTTCGCTGTCCGCCCTGAGCTAGCGTAGCCCCTTATCTAACCTAAAAGCGTCATTTCAAATGCAGATATCTCAGTTTAAATCAGTGATATCAGTGTTTTTTTTTTAAAAAAAACCCTCAAATATCTGTATTTGAAAAGCAGATATCTCTAATTGAAAACAGATATCTCTGATAGATATCTCTAATTATCATTTTAATAACTATATCTGAAATTCAAATGTAAAATCTCAACAGTAAGCGGAATTGTGCAGGCTGGCTCAAGTAGTCATTGTGTGCAAATGGGCTTAATGTCCCTTTACACGAAACACTGATCATCACGATTATTTTTTTTTTAGATTATTTGATTCAGATTTTGATTCTATTCCAATTAATATACTGTCATCCAAAGATAATTTGTTTCCCGCGCAAATGGCGTAGCACAACCATTTAAAGTCTTCATAGTTCTATCAGCGGTAAAACGTCTATTATAGTAAATTCAAATCATTGTAAAAGCGGTTCATCCTTCACGTTTGGCAATAAATATGGATTGAGTCATTAAACTGGCAAAAAATAGAGATAAGTTTTTGAAAAATAACAAAGCGTTCTACAAAATACAATTTCCTGTTCTGGTTTCCCGTCTAGCAATGCTGTTTATATATATGCGGGATAGAGATAGGGGCGCCACGACTGTACGTTGTATTTTTACCATTTTATTCAACTTAATGAAATCGAAAGTAGGTCATTTTAGTTGCCAATTAAAATGAACCAAATAAGTTTTCAAGGCATTTTTATGTGAAACTCAGGGATTTTTTATTTGTTTAAAGCTGGGTAATCACGGTAATTTACAGTGACGAAACTATAGTTAGAAGTTTGCAGTGATACCTCATGAAAAAGAATTTTATGCTGATAGAGCGATGGGGCCTTTAATGATAATAGGTAAAACAGGTAGTTAACGGCCCTCAGGAACTATCCGTATCAGTATTTTATATTACCATCGGTAATCCAGTGCGGACAGACAGACAGACAAAATCGTTTATTAATAGCTCAGGTCAAGTTATATGACATAAGAGCAAATATTCATACAATACAACATTATGAAGCATGGCATATTTAAGTAAAGACTACCTATCAAATGTAAATAGCGAAGAATTGACAAGTAAATACGGTAGTAAACCTAACAGGGCTCCAGACAGGACCTCATGACCCCGAGGGGACACTTGTCGTGGCACCCACTAGAACCGCCTCGATAAGGCGGCTTCAGTGTGACGCCCAGACAAGCTCCCATGAGAACTTTACAGAAGCCACCTAAAACTCTTCCAATCTGGAGCGCTGTATGAGAAAACGTTGCCAGGGAAAAAAACAGAACAAAGAGTGTAGGGGAAAGCACTAAGGAACAGTAGAACTGATTTTAGAAGAACATTACAGTTATGGGTATGTGTGGAGGAAGGAGGGGGAGGCAAATCAGATTATACTTGGATAGTACCGCATAGGTTGAATTTAGAAAAAGAGAGAAAAAAGAAATTGTAGCAAGAGTTTAGGCAAATGAAAACAATTTTATCTTGAGGTACTCAAAAATGGAGAGAAAAGAGTACAACACGTACATATGTATATATAAGCATCGCCAACATAGGCATGTCATCATTGGCGCACATATATATACTCAGCGTCGATGAAAACGCACCAGGCTTATAATGCCATATATATTCTTCATATTGATGACAATACTATATCTAAATCATATATTTATTATTTTGAGCTATGTTATTACGCCAATGATAAAATTTAGCCAAGACATACGCTCTCAGCCTGTGACGTTACGTAGGCTCTGAAATCAACAAACCTAGCAAACCAGTATGAATTTCACATTGTAGAAATTCTTTGTTGGTGGCATTTGCTAGAGAATAGATTGCCTTACAAATCGCCATAGAAAAGAAATCCAGAAAGCCGCATGCAATGAACTGAATAAGAGTCGAACGTCACTTAATTGTCACGTTCATTTAACAACGGACATACGAAAGGAATTGAAGGTAAAAAACGTCACCTTTTTCAACCGAAAGTGTGAGATTGGTTGAAGAAAATGAATTTCAGACATTTCGCGAGAGAAAAAACAACCATTAACCCAGCCTAAGTATGACGTTACATGTTTAACGTCACTTTATCTGCCTAATTACGTCGTAATTAGATAGCGTGTAACTGGCTGTATGTCAACAGATATTTTCAAAGAACGATATACTGGCAATCAAGTTTCTGGCAGATCGCGGAATGTGGATTTATTACGCTTTAAATGTGTGGTTTGATGTCGACAGTTTTCAATAACGTCACTTTTGACGTTACGCTTAACAGTGCCTACTGGTGAAAAACAGTTTAATTTGTATACATTTTATCTCAATGCCAGAATATAAAGTTTTCTTGAATTGTCTGTTGCATACGCCATATATCAAATAAACAGTATATGCCATAAGTCCCAAGCTGGTGCGTTTTCATTGACGCTGAGTATATATAGGTCGCATATACGTCCACGCGTATAGATTACGTTACCGCTCTGCACATTGTATGTAATAATATGCAGTATATATAAGTGCTAATGGTCACTTGCTTGGAAAAGAAAGAGAAAAATGTACCAGCACATATGCCTTTGCACAAATACAGGCTTGCAAAGGCACATTCTTACATGTGTAACAGGTTGTACCCAAGTGCGCACATACCTGCCCGCACGCATGCACACCGATACACCCTTTGAAATACGCATGCCTGCATCCGGATCTGCGATGAAACCTTAGCGGCGTCGCTCAGGAAGGGATTCCAGTTCAAATGCAAACAGTCGCTATCCAACCAATCTACCCCCCGCTCAGACAAGGGCCCTTACTTTCAAATTAACGAGTACCCATGATTCATAATTCGGCCGCTGGCTACTCTAGATCCATACAGCTCACCTAGGCTGTAAAGTACAGCCCAGGGCGACATCGCTCGTATATATCATAAACTAGGGGGAACACGTCACAAAATTGCGTTTTGGAAACCATTCCTATCTAACGTTATGTTTATCCCAAAATATTAACACTATAGAACATTTGTCAAGCGAGTATGTATGTTGTCGCGTTAAGTCTGAAAGCAGTTTGCACGTGCTGTCTTCGTCAAATGAGCACGAGGTCAAGTTATTTGTGTCAAGTATGTGGAACCATGATAAAAAGTGATATTGTTAAAAAAAGAGCTAATAATAGTAATAGTAATAATGATAATGATAATTGTTAAACAAGTAACATACTAAATAGATAGGATTATAAATCAAGCTCGTCAACCAGCGGTTAATAGGGGCAAGTAAATCTAAATTGTCACAGTCAGTTAGTTGATATTAAATAAGACAACACCAGTGGTTACAATCGGAACACTGCTCGGGCACTTCCGTAAAGCAGACCTGGTTCACGGAAGTGGTCGAGGAGGAGTTCCGATTGGAGTGACTTTATTATGTCCAACTTATTCGTCACTGCCATGGTTGGTTGGTTGATTTGATGCTTAACGTCCACGGTAAACAACTAAGGTCATGTCGGGACGGTCAGTTAACCTAACCACACTATTCCTGGGCAGGCTTAGACCTCCGAAGCGGTTAACCAGTACTAAGTGCACATACTTTCGCCAGTAACTGACAACTGCCCTTCTTGAATCAGCGGAAGGAGAAACGAAAGTATGTGGCCAGACCGGGATTCGAACCCAGGACCTCTGACTTACGAGACAGGTGCCCTACCGATTGCGCTACCCGGCCCGTCACTGCCATGTCCAAGGGCTAAGGGAGGTATGCAGTTAAGAGTACGAGCATGATCATCCTATACATTTGTAAACTCTCATAAGCCTGCTCCGATTTGAGTCCCTCACCCGACCCATGCCAGTCTAGCTGCAGAACTGGCATGTATCGGGTAAGGGACTCCTTGCCGTATTATCTGTGTTCCTGTTATTCCGGTACAAAAATACGCAGAAAGGACCGACCCGGTGTACACCAGACCGGCACCGACGAGGTCCGGATGCACAGGATGCACAGGATGGTCACGCGCTTATTCAGGTTCAGAAGTTAGAGGAGTTTATTTTACCGTTTGTAAGAGAATACGTATGAAATGGCAGAGTTTTTTTCAGCTTAGGCAAATTTTCGGTACACATTAATTGTTTGAATTTGATGATATTTGTCCTAATGTAATAGTATTTAGATATAAATTTAGTCCTGTCTGCGTGGAAAAAAGGGCAAATTAAGAGATAGTGCATTTCATCGCCCACGTCATTTTTTATCGCATAAGGTACATTTTCTATCGGACAGTTCAATATTCTGATATCGGCCTAGCTCACATGCTTGTGCGAAATTTGCATTTGTTTTGGTAATTTCAACCAATAGCTTTCAAAATGCGGGTTGTCTTTGAATAAGCTATAGTTCCTGCCTTTTGAAGAATTATCTAAACTAGAATTCCAATGTTGAGTAAACTGGTCTATAAGATTTTTCTTCACAAATGCAGCAATACTAATATTGTTGGGCGGATTTTGCCAGAGATCAGGTCGGCCACACTCTTCGAGTATTTGCTTAATTTTTATCACCCACTTTTAGTTAAGATCATTTGTACTACAAAGTTTCTGGTTCAATAGGAAAGGCAATTTGTTTTGTTTAACAATTATAATTCGGTGCCAGAAGCTTACCATTCTAGTTTTAATTGTAATTTCTAGGGGATATCGACCTTTACGTGCATGCATGATAGACCGAAGAAACTGATTGTGAATAGGTTCCAAACGTTTACAACTTTCAAAGCCCCAGACATCACAAGCATATGTTAGGATTGGAAGAACTGTGTGGTCGAAAAGTTTGAGTCGGAGATCAACTGGTAAATCGTGATTATTGATCCTCATATCTAATACATGTAAATGCATGGCTTTGTTTGCTTGTGTGGCAATATGTTTCCGGGCATTCAAGAAACTACCAGACAGGGACAGAAAAGTACCTAATATTTATAAGTATTAACCATTTCCAATTCGGAGTTTCCAAAAGAAAACTTAAAGGAATTAGTTTTTCGTGCTCCAAATATCATGACTTTGGTTTTAGTTTTATTAACTGATAATTTCCAATCTCGGCAATATTCATTAAATGAATTAAGACTATTTTGGAATGCTTCAGGGTTATCCGCTAAAATGACAGTATCATCTGTGTAGAGAAGTATAAATATTTTAATGAATATAGACATGTGCTCGTTATCACAATCAATAGTTATACCTGGTATTCTATCAACTATCATGTGGTCCCCAAGATCGTAGAGGAACATCGAAAATAAGACTGGGGAGAAGTTGTCACCCTGACGTACGCCACAATTACTAGGGAAAAAGAGTGAATTTTCGTTGTTAATCGAAACACAGGCTTTAATATCGAGGTACATATTATGTATAACGCGAAAGAATTTGCCATCTAAACAATTGCGTATTAGTTTTCTCCACAGTCCAACTCGCCATACCGAGTCAAAGGCCTTAGAAAAGTCTACAAATGAACAGAATATTTTTTTCTTTTCAAACTTCATAATTTCAGTCAGGGCAAAGAGGGCAAAAATATGGTCTGAGGTAGAGTAGTTTTGCCGGAAACCCGCTTGATTTCCGCATAATATACCTCTTTCATCCAAAAATACGTTCAGCCTCTCGCTTAATAGTGCTGTGAAAAGTTTGCCGAGACAGCTGAGGGTGGTAATTGGTCGATAGTTGTTAGGATCTGAACTATCGCCATTATTTTTAAAGATGGGTTTTATTTTGCCGTTCATCCATTGTTCGGGTATATGACCTGTGTTGAGCATGGGCAGAAATGGAGTGTAGATTCACCTAGCCAACGTATCAATAAGTCGATAAGTGACACGTTCATTTTATAATGGGCTGACATAGGACATGTTATTTTCTGAGCCAATAAAACTGTTAAAACCTTAGATAAACAAATTATTGTTGATGATTCCTAAATCTACATTAACTCTATTTTACAAACATATAACTTTCATAATTTTTGGATGAAAAAAAGTTAGGTCATTTTTATATTTAATGTCCATACCCTTCTTTCTATTAACCACAATGTAAAAATCATAAAAACGGCACCCCTTTGATTAAATAACCGATTAAAACAACATTATTTTTTCCATTAAATACAAAATTGCTGATACTTCCTAAAACTAGAAAGATTTATCTATCTAAAGGTATATAATTCATATTTCTGCTTTTAAAAAAAAGTTAGGTCATTTTTCAAAAAAGCCTAGTGGACGTAGCAACTTAAACTGCATTTTACCGTGTAAGACCGGTTTGCAGCAAGCGGTTGATGACGGATCAATTCATACCTAGCACTATTCTATTCCACTGTTAAACTGTTAGATATTCGCATACACAGGTAATACTAACAACAATAATAATAATAATAATAATAATAAAGCGTGTGGAATGGTTTTAGTAATGTTTTTAAATTAATGTTTGAAGAAATTCTATTAAAATATGGTAAAATATGGTAACACTACATGCCAATTAATCTATCTAAATTATATAATATTAAAAGATTCCATTATTAACTTACTAAAAAGAAAATATTATCAATTAGCAGGTTTAATTAGCTCCTTGATGTTCAATTAACTTTTGAATTGCGGCCCGTGTCTTTCGAAAACTTAGCGTGTGATTAGACTGCTTACATTTTTCTATAATTGTTGTCTAAACATTTAAGATTCGGTGTGTCTTCCTAATTAGGCGTCATTAAAAAAGGTCGCTGTGATCTTTCGCATCTGAAGTAGTCCTTTTGTTAAAATTAATTGAAGATTAACTGAAAAGTGTGAAAAGTTTATTACTCAAATAGCTGAATTAATTGACACAACTGAATTGTGCAACCATCTCCAGGCTACGCCCATTAATTACCATTAAACCATATCTCCTAACTAGATGCAACAAAAGGGTTAATTTAGGAATCTAATTTTGCATAAAATACTGAAAGTCATTAGAATCTCCTCGTTGATATGTTGCTCAGAATCTCCTCGCCGAGGCGATTCCTAAAGAGTGCACTCAGCATTTGTATTATTTGAGATGTTAAGGAATTAAATACTTTTTCAAGTTAAGTTCTTAATTTATTTGTTTTATTATTAAATTGCCCCTCTTGACAAAGAAATCAAACTTGACAACTTACTAGTTTTATTGCTGCGGTAAATATGGCCACGCGACGATTTATTTATTGCCCAGCTTATCTGACAATAAACAACATGCGGTCACAAAACCGATAAGATAAACAGAGTAATTGTTTGACTCATAAATTAGATGATATTTTTTTTTATTTCTGAAGGGTAGATACCATAATATGAACTAAACACTCAGAACGACGAATTAGAATTAAATTTATAAGGTCTAATTAGAAATAAATTTATTGGGTCTGATTACCCACGGACATTAGGGTCATTTCATATTTAGATGATTTCACCGCAGTACTGCTGATCCGAGTCCCACAGGCTGGTAGCCACGCTTCTTCAGACGGGAAGCTCTGCTTTGCTCTCAATCAGCGTGCGCATATGCGTTATGAGCTTGCTGGTTTGGGTCTTTTTTCACAGTATCCGAACGCACTGTACCATCTCCTCCGGTTTTCATAGTGTTGAATCGAGAGTACAGAATTCGCTTATAACCAGTAGCCGGAAATCATTATATTTTGAGTTTTTATCCGGAATCTACTGCGTCATTTATAGTTATTCAGCTTCGAAAATGTAAAGGGGTAACTTTAATATAATTATCTCTTCGGTCTTTATCTTTATTGCCCTGTACAATGAAAAACTCCTTGCCGTCGCAGATTTTTTTTTCAGAACAGCTTAATTTAACACGAGATTGTGTCGTGCAAAACTTAGCTATCATTCTTTTATCAAAACTAATAAACTGTAGATTGATAACGCCTTGCGTTTATTCTAAAGATTTTTTATAAAACATGTAAGAAAATGCTCAAAATGGTTTAAGAATCATGCCAAGGGCGATTTGAAAACTGTACTAATTACTACCCACCCATACACGACATTGTACAGGGTAATAAAGTAAAAGACCGAAGAGCAAATTATATTAAACTTACCTCTTTACATTTTCGAAGCTGAATAGCTATAATTGACGCTGCAGATTCCGGATAAAATCTCAAAACATAATGATTTCCGACTACTGGTTATAAGCGAACGTTTGTACTCTCGATTCAACGCTATGAAAACCGGAAGAGATTGTACATGTAGTTCGGATACTGTGTTTTTATGCATAGGTCATAAAACACATTTTGGCTTGACATGCATATTTGAGCCGCGACACGACGAAATCAACAATCTATTGAATCCACTGTCTGTAGATACTGTAGACAATGTAAATGTTTCTTGGCTCACTGTATATTTTTGTTATTACCATTATTATTACTACTATGATCTCTTGAGATGTTGCTGGTTGTAAATTCTACAATGAGCTGGCTTGTTTATCGGTGGCCCATTATCTATGTATTTCTCTTGTAGTTTTATGAGCTTTACCTGAGATTGACAGTAAAGCGGCATGGCATGTACGATCAGAGAAGGCTCATTTCGCTGATTAAGACCAGCGAAGACTCAGGTCAGACTGTGCATACGCGCAGTTTGGTCATAGGCGTCGTTGGTTGCGTGAGGTTAAGGCACAGTTCACACTGAGCATACGCGCAGGTTAATCATAGCCTTCGCTGGTTGTATTAGCCATCTATGGGATATGGCATCTATAAAGTAACAAAACGAGTTGTACCAGAAGTTTTCATTTAAGATATTGAAATATTTATGGTTAATCCATTGGGTGCGCGCCTTGTTTAGACTGCGTGGATGCGCAAGTTGGTCTGAACCTTGTTTGGCGCACACGCCATCTTCAAATGTTTAACAGTCTTTACAAGCAAACTAAACGAAAGGAATGTAAATGGAAAAATATGTGTAATTGCTGATATTTAATAGGATTATCATCTTGATGTAGATTTAACATTCTACAGTTTTTTTTTCTAATGGTAAAATTTCAGTTAGACAGTAATTTAAAGAATTGCAAGTAATGCTATGAATTTTGACAAAAACAAGGAATTGAATTAGCATTTAATTAATGCTTTGAATTAGCAGTGAAGTAATGCAAAAACTGGTGACTTAATACAATATGAAAATGCGCAAACATTCAGGATTGCTATATATGTGTTACTCATTGCTCCGTTTTACTGCATTGAATGTTATATGCATTGATTATTGTAATAAAGCTCAAAACTATTAGTTTTTTTTCATGTGTTTACTGTATTACCTGTTAGACGAGGAAATGTATTTTCATAAATACGCCTTAAAATTTTAAATATTGGGACACCTAACATAATTACTGTAATTTTCCAAAACATTGAATAGTATGGTTAAATGCAAACAGAATAGACCTTGATCCGACTGCTCTTCGACAATCAGTCTGTTCTCGAGTTGCACTGTTTGCTGAAACCTATCTGTCCCAATACTTAGAATTATTAAGGTACCGATAAATTGAACTGTTTGTGAGACTGTTCAGTTTAAAGCTGAAAACCACAGAGCTAACTTGGCACACACGGATAAATAGAACTGGGAAGCAAACAAATAATACAAAGAGTCGATTTTATAATCACTCTTCAAATACACCATAATGAAAATACCTGTGTAATAACCTCGGTTATAACACCGCCGAAATTAGCTATCGCAAGACACTGTGACAATATTACCTGAGGGTGTCCTCGAATGGCAGTTAATCCGTAATACAGGTAACCAAGCGTACTAACTCTACAGGGTATTGGAAATTCATCCGGTTTCGGTAAAAAAGGGGAGTTTTTCCCCTTTGTGATGAATTCTGTGGATGGAATACGGCCGAGTGGGTTAAGTGCGAGCAAGTTCCTATACACTAATTAATGTAGCACAATCCCTCCCTCATTTTTTTTCTTTTTAGTTCGATTGATTGATTGATTGATTGTTTAGGGTTTAACGGCCCGTTGAGACAGTATTTCAGTCTATATCGGACCGTCTCTCAGAGAAAGGGAGAAAGAAAAGAGAAATGATAGACGAGAGAAAAAATGTCCAAACAACCCCCACCCGCACCTACTGCAAGCACAGTAGGCCCTTGCCTTTTGAGTTCGACTCCCTTCCTCATTTTTGTCGAGCCCGCTTGCGGAGAGCAAGACATAGTTGTTACAATGTCGGTTCGGTGTATGTCCGTGCGTGCGTTAGTGCGTGCGTGGGTGCGTGAGTGCGTGCGTCCGGATTTGTCCGGACCATAACTTCTACATGTATAGATGGATTTCAAAATAATTTGGCACAATTGTTCTCCTTGGTGAGTAGAAGTGCTTTTTGAAACATTTGTTCAGGTAGGTCCAAGGTCAAGGTCACACTTGAAGGTCAAATGATAAAGGGCCATAAATTGAGCTTGTCCGAGCCATTTCTTCTACATTTATGGATTGATTTCAAAATAAATCAACACAATTGTTCTCTTTGATGTTTAAAAGTGCCATTTGGAACATTTATTCAGGTAGGTCCAAGGTCAAGGTCACACTTGAAGGTCAAATTATAAAATGGCCATAATTTGTCTGAGCCATAACTTCAACATTTACAAATGGATTTCAAAATAATTTAACAAAATTGTTCTCCTTGATGAGAAGAAGTGCAATTTGGAACATTTGTTCTAGTAGGTCCAAAGTCAAGGTCACACTTGAAGGTCAAATTATTAAATGGTCATAAAATTGAGCTTGTCCGAGCCATTACTTCTACATTTACGGATGGATTTCAAAATAATTTGGCACAATTGTTCTTCTTGATGAGTGGAAGTGTCAAGTGACATATGTGTTTGGGTAGGTCCAAGGTCAAGGTCACACTTGAAGGTCAGATATTGTAACTGTCATAAATTGAGCTTGCCCGGGTCATCACTTCTACTTATTTTCCTTTGTGAAAATTTGGAGGAAAAAAGAAGAAAATGCTGGCTAAGCATGATGTTTTTTGGCTTCTTTCTAGATTGAAGCAGTTACTTACTTGACATACTTATAGGTCACTAAAGCAAACAGCGGGCTCGACCAGTTAACCCAAATTAATCTTAAAAAAAAAAAATAAATTAAAAAATCGCCGAACATGGTAATACAAAATCATAAAATGTGCAAAGCCAAAGAAAATAAATCTTTTCCTGTGCAACCTTGCAGTCCAATCAGAGCCTTTGCTGTCCTCTGACACAATGATTCTATAAGCGGACAGCGAATATCTTTATCAGACTGCGAATATGCGCAGGCTAATCCAGGTCTACGTTGTGTGCATATGACCTGACGACTCATGCCTTTTTTCAGCGTTTCTGACATTGATGTTACGCCCATATCAACAAGATTTCAGTCATATTGAGAATAAAGACTGAGTGCAGTAGAATCCTGATTTTAATCGCCGGCGGGATAGATAAAGGTAAAGACTTCCCGTAGCCTAGTGGCCGTTGGAACAGAGAAGGCCGGAGGCCCACTGTAGCTTGGTTGCGGCATATGAAAGGCAGAGGAGCCCGTTCCTGATCCTAGAAAGTTACCCATCTACTGCCGGGTTGACAGAGACTTTTCCAATTTCCTGGTGGCTGAACCAGAATTCGATCCCGCAACTTTACATTATTACTGAACATCTCTCATCACTCGACCGAGGAACAGGCTGGAATACGCGACCGAAAAAAAAAAAAAAAAAATAAAGAAGAAGAAAAACATATATAAACTAAGTAATTGTTTAACATCTGATTTTTTTCAGATTTGTGGAACCGGATTGTAATAGTTTTCATAATGCCGCTCTTTGTGATTTTAAAATCGACAACGGCACAGCCCATCAGAGTACGAAATTTATAAAATATCTGAAAAGAATTTTATGTTTGTCCGTTGTAACTGTGAAGTTCGCGTTCTTTGATTGTTACACTGTTGTTACAAGAGTTGCAGCGTTTTCTTGAAATGCCTACTCCACAAATCATATGCTACAATGTTACAGCCCTTCAGAGCACTAAAGACATAAAATATATGATAAGAATTTTAGGTTTCGAAGTTGCAACTGTGAAGTTCATTGATTGTTACACTGATGTTACAAGAGTTACAGCGCTTTCTCGATAGGCCCACTCCACAAATCCAATGTTACAATGTTACAGCGTTACAGCCCATCAGGGCACTAAAAACATAAAATGTATGATAAGAATGTTATGTTTCTCAGTTGTATCTGTGAAGTTCTTTGATTGTTACACTGATGTTACAAGAGTTACAGCGCTTTTTCAACAGGCCTCCTCCACAAACCCAATGTTACAATGTTACAGCGTCACAGCCCAACAGAGCACTAAAAACATAAAATATATGATAAGAATGTTATGTTTCTCAGTTATAACTGTGAAGTTCCTTGATTGTTACACTGATGTTACAAGAGTTACAGCGCTTTTTCGATAGGCCTCCTCCACAAACCCAATGTTACAATGTTACAGCGTCACAGCCCAACAGAGCACAAAAAACATAAAATGTATGATAAGAATTATATGTTTTTCTCATTTGTAACTGTAAAGTTACTTGATTGTTACACTGATGTTACAAGGGTTACAGCGATTTCTCGATAGGCCCACTCCACAAATCCAATGTTACAATGTTACAGCGTTACAGCCCATCAGGGCACTAAAAAGGTAAAATATATGGAAAGAATTTTATGTTTCTCAGTTGTAACAGTGAAGTTCCTTGATTGTTACACTGATGTTACAAGAGTTTCAGCGCTTTCTCGATAGGCCCCCTCCACAAACGCAATGTTACAATGTTACAGCGTTACAGCCCATCTGGGCACTAAAAAGGTAAACTGTATAAGAATTTTATGTTTCTCAGTTGTAACAGTGAAGTTCCTTGATTGTTACACTGATGTTACCAGGGTTACAGCGCTTTCTCGATAGTCCCACTCCACAAATCCAATATTACAATGTTACAACGTTACAGCCCATCAGAGCACTAAAAGCATAAAATATATGATAAGAATTATATGTTATTCAGTTGTAACTGTGAAGTTCCTTGAATGTTACACTGATGTTACAAAGGTTACAGCGCTTTTTTGATAGGCCTCCTCCACAAACCCAATGTTACAATGTTACAGCGTCACAGCCCAACAGAGCACTAAAACAAAAAAATATATGATAAGACATAAATTATGTTTCTCAGTTGTAACTGTGATTGTTACACTGATGTTACAAGAGTAACGGCGCTTTCTCGATAGGCCCACTCCACAAATCATATGTTACAATGTTACACCTTTACAGCCCAACAAAGTTATAAAAACATATAATATATGACAAGAATTATATGTTTCTCAGTTGTAACTATGATGTTCCTTGATTGTTACACTGATGTTACAAGAGTTACAGCGCTTTCTCGATAGGCCCACTCCAAAAATCCAATGTTACAATGTTACAGCATTACAACCCATCAGGGCACTAAAAACATAAAATGTATGATAAAAATGTTATGTTTCTCAGTTGTTACTATGAAGTTCCTTGATTGTTACACTAATGTTACAAGAGTTACAGCGCTTTCTCGATAGCGCCCCTCCACAAATCCTATGTTACAATGTTACAGCGTTACAGCCCATCAGGGCACTAAAAAGTTAAAATTATAGGGAAAGAATTTTATGTTTCTGAGTTGTAACTGTGACGTTCCTTGATTGTTACACTGATGTTACAAGAGTTACAGCGCTTTCCCGATAGGCCCCCTTCACAAATCCAATGTTACAATGTTACAGCCCATCAGGGCACAAAAAAGGTAAAAATTATAGGGAAGAATTTTATGTTTCTCAGTTGTAACTGTGAAGTTCCTTGATTGTTACACTGATGTTACAAGAGTAACGGCGCTTTTTCGATAGGCCAACTCCACAAATCCAATGTTACAATGTTACAGCGTTACAGCCCATCAGGGCACTAAAACATAAAATGTATGATAAGAATGTTATGTCTCAGTTGTAACTATGATGTTCCTTGATTGTTACACTGATGTTACAAGAGTTACAGCCCATTCTCAATGGGTGCCCTCCACAAATCCAATGTTACAATGTTACAGAGTTACAGCCCATCAGGGCACTAAAAACAAAAAATATATGATAAGAATTTTATGTGTCTCTGTTGTAACTGTGAAGTTCCTTGATTGTTACACTAATGTTACAAGAGTTACAGCGCTTTCTTGATAGGCCCACTCCACAAATCCATTGTTACAATGTTACAGCGTTACAGCCCATCAAAGCACTAAAAGCATAAAATATATGATAAGAATTTTATGTTTCTCCGTTGTGACTGTGAATTTCCTTGATTGTTACACTGATGTTACAAGAGTTACAGCGCTTTCTCGATAGGCCCACTCCACGAATCCAATGTTACAATGTTACAGCGTTACAGCCCATCAGGGCACTAAAACGTTTAAATGTATGATAAAAATGTTATGTTTCTCAGTTGTAACTGAAGTTCCTTGATTGTTACACTGATGTTACAAGAGTTACAGCGCTTTCTTGATAGGCCCACTCCACACATCCAATGTTACAATGTTACAGCGTTACAGCCCATCAGGGCACTAAAAAGGTAAAAGTTATAGGGAAAGGATTGTAAGTTTCTCAGTTGTAACAGTAATGTTCCTGGATTGTTACACTGATGTTACAAGAGTTACAGAGCTTTCACGATAGGCCCACTCCACAAATTCAATGTTACAATGTTACAGCGTTACAGCTCATCAAAGCACTAAAAGCGTAAAATATATGATAAGAATTTTATGTTTCTCCGTTGTGACTGTGAATTTCCTTGATTGTTACACTGATGTTACAAGAGTTACAGCGCTTTCTCGATAGGCCCACTCCACAAATCCAATGTTACAATGTTACAGCGTTACAGCCCATCAGGGCACTAAAAAGTTTAAATGTATGATAAAAATGTTATGTTTCTCAGTTGTAACAGTGAAGTTCCTTGATTGTTACACTGATGTTACAAGGGTTACAGCGCTTTCTCGATAAGCCCACTCCACAAATCATATGCTACAATGTTACAGCGTTACAGCCCATCACAGCACTAAAAGCATATAATATATGATAAGAATTATATGTTTCTCAGTTGTAACTCTGAAGTTCCTTGATTGTAACACTGATGTTACAAGAGTTACAGCGCTTTCTCGATAGGCCCACTCCACAAATCCAATGTTACAATGTTACAGTATTACAGCCAATCAGAGCACTAAAAGCATAAAATATATGATAAGAATTATATGTTTCTCAGTTGTAACTGTGAAGCTCCTTGATTGTTACACTGATGTTACAAGAGTTACAGCCTTTTCTCGATAGACCCACTCCACAAATCCAATGTTACAAGGTTACAGCGTTACAGCCCATCAGAGCACTAAAACCATAAAATATATGATAAGAATTTTATGTTTCTCAGTTGTAACTGTGAAGTTCCTTGATAGTTACGCTGATGTTACAAGAGTTACAGCCTTTTCTCGATAGACCCACTCCACAAATCCAATGTTACAATGTTACAGCGTTACAGCCCATCAGAGCACTAAAAACATAAAATATATGATAAGAATTTTATGTTTCTCAGTTGTAACTGTGAAGTTCCTTGATAGTTACGCTGATGTTACAAGAGTTACAGCGCTTCTTCGATAGGCCTCCTCCACAAACCCAATGTTACAATGTTGCAGCGTTACAACCCTAGAGAGCACTAAAAACAAAAAATATATGATAAGAATTATATGTTTCTCAGTTGTAACTGTGAAGTTCCTCGATTGTTACACTGATGTTACAAGAGTTACTGCGCTTTCTCGATAGGCCCACTCCACTAATCCAATGTTACAGCGTTACAGCCAATCAGGGCACTAAAACATAAAATGTATGATAATAATGTTATGTCTCAGTTGTAACTGTGAAGTTCCTTGATTGTTACACTTATGTTATAAGAGTTACAGCGCATTCTCGATAGATGCCCTCCACAAATCCAATGTTACAAAGTTACAGAGTTACAGCCCATCAGGGCACTAAAAACATAAAATATATAATAAGAATTGTATATGTCTCAGTTGTAACTGTGAAGTTCCTTGATTGTTACACTGATGTTACAAGAGTTACAGCGCTTATTTGATAGGCACACTCCAAAAATCCAATGTTACAATGTTACAGCGTTACAGCCCATCAGGGCACTAAAAAGGTAAAAATTATAGGGAAAGAATTTTATGTTTCTCAGTTGTAACAGTGAAGTTCCTTGATTGTTACACTGATGTTGCAAAACTTAAAGCGCTTTCTCGATAGGCACACTCCACAAATTCAATGTTACAATGTTACAGCGTTTCACCTCTTCAAAGCACTAAAAACATAAAATATATGATAAGAATTTTATGTTTCTCCGTTGTAACTCTGAAGTTCCTTGATTGTTACACTGATGTTACAAGAGTTACAGTGCTTTCTCGATAGTTCCCCTCCACAAATCCAATGTTACAATGTTACAGCGTTACAGCCCATCAGGGCACTAAAAACGTAAAATGTATGTATAAAATTTTATGTTTCTCAGTTGTAACAGTGAAGTTCCTTGATTGTTACACTGATGTTACAAGAATTACAGCGCTTTCTCGATATGCAAACTCCACAAATCCAATGTTACAATGTTACAGCGTCACAGCCCATCAGAGCACTATAAGCATAAAATATATGATAAGAATTATATGTTTCTCAGTTGTAACAGTGAAGTTCCTTGATTGTTACACTGATGTTACACGTGTTCCAGCGCTTTCTCGATAGACCCACACCACAAATCCAATGTTACAATGTTACAGCGTTACAGCCCATCAGAGCACTAAAAACATAAAATATATGATAAGACTTTTATTTTTCTCAGTTGTAACTGTGAAGTTCCTTGATTGTTACATTTATGTTACAAGAGTTACAGCGCTTTCTTGATAGGCCCACTCCACAAATCCAATGTTACAATGTTACAATGTTACAGAGTTAAGGCCCACCAGGGCACAAAAGTATAAAATATATGATAAGAATCATATGTTTCTCCGTTGTAACTATGAAGTTCCTTGATTGTTGCACTGATGTTATAAGAGTTACAGCGCTGTATCGATAAGTCCACTCCACAAATCCAATGTTACAATGTTACAGCCCATCAGGGCACTAAAACATAAAATAAATGATAAGATTTTTTTTTGTTTTTCCGTTGTAACTGTAAAGTTTTTTAATTGTTACACTGATGTTACAATGGTTACAGTATATTCTAGTAAGGGTATTGGCAATATGGCCTGTAAGAGTAAGCCAAATGTGTCTTATATTGCCTGAAGTGGGTAACATGATCTAGTATGGCATATAAGAGGTGGTTTAATGTGCATTATATTGCCTGAAGTGGGTAACATGATCTAGTTACGGCAAGTTACTGGTGTTACTCTGGTAACAAATTCAATGGTACTCAACGATTTGGACCAATTTTGTGCGCTAGATGGAAAAAATACACAAATTAAGATAATTTTCACTTTTGCAAATAAAATTAAAAAAAAAGAAGAAAGACACCAGAAATTAAAGCAAAAACAAATTTAAAATTCTTATATTTTCTTTAAAAATAAAGTTGATGGTTTAATAGCTTACAACACATGGATTCTCTTTACTTGAAATAGATAATTACAACATTTTTTCTGTTATATTAAGAATAAATTAACATTATGTGTATTATTTTAATTGTCGTCTAAAAATACTCAAAGAAAGAATTAAAGACAGAAAAAAGACAAAAAAATACACAAAGATAATTTTCACTTTTGCAAATAAAAGAAAAAAAAGAAAAAAGAAAGACATCAGAAAATTAAAACCAATACAAATTTAAAATTGTTATATTTTGTTTACTCTTGCAATACAAATTAAAAAAAAGAAGATGATCTGGGTAGTGCACAAACTGTATGTCCTTTCCATGACTGGCTAATCATAAAAGTAGGTGTAAAGGTTCAATCTGAACTCTGAACTTCAGGTGCACTACGGTTTGAGAATGGGGTGCAACTCAATGCTCAAAGCTAGCTCAGGTGTAGTGCAACTCATGTGCAACTGGGTTGCACAAGGGTGTCAAGTCTTTCTCCGGCTTTACTGTACTTGTCCATTGGGAAGACTTTGTCTGTGATCTGTTTGTAATGAGGCCACGCATATAGCTGCCCACTATTAAGCTTTGTAACAGAAATAGAAAATCAGAAAAAAACAGAGAATTAGCGTTTTTAGTATAATTTGTTTACATTGAATGCTTTCGTTGGTCTGTTGTGTTGTTGGTAGTTGTTTTGGTCGGGTTGAACCATTACAGAAGCTAAGTTCGAGGGATTGGATCCAGTAAAACTAGCTAAATCCCCCACCCCAGTAATGTATTACTGACAGTTTCTGTTGCGGTTCTTCAATGTTACATATTGTTATGTCGGGTTGTCTATGCTCATCTAGCAATATGGCCACCTGAATAGCTGGGGTCGTATTTATAAAACCACTTAAATCGTTGCTATGCTGTTGCTAAGGCTAAATTTCTATGAAAGAGATTCACAACAACTATGAAATTTGCTCTGGAGGAACAGTCTTTTTCAGACTGTTCCTCCAGAGCAAATTTCATAGTTGTAGGGAATCTCCTTCATAGAAATTCAGCCTTAGCAACAGCATAGCAACTACTTAAGTCATTTTATAAACACGCCCCCTGGTCACTTTGCTTTAGTTTTGTTTTGTAATTTAGAAAAAGAAAATAGGTTAAATAGATGTCGATGCGTTTTTCAGTTAGAGTAGCTATATGACCTTCTGTTTGCGGAAAAATCCGTTCATTCGTTTTACCGTGCGTGTCTTTCGTAAACTTTGGTCAATTTCTGTGCGTGTGCTTCTTTCTCTTTTGATTTTAAGGGCGGGAAATGGGATCTGATTGTATTCATTCCTCATCGTTGCCTATCTTTTTACTTTGTTTCTAAACAATCCCTAAAATAAAACTGAAACACGATTTGTTTACATGAAATAGGACTATGGAAATCAGAACATATTCTAAGGACAAATTCATCTAACAATTATTCTTTCCTAGGTCGAAAATGAAACTAGAAGCATGACGCCTATGTTGTAGTGAAACAACGATAGAAACTGCATTAGGGTAAAATATATCCGGGGCGTATAATTATTAATTTAACTAAAGTTAGATATCTGAAGCATGCCCAAGTAGCTTTATCTATTTATAAGCTTCGTGGAAAGAGAGTCTGAGCGTCAGGATAGCAAGTTGTGTATAGGGTTATATTTTTCAAAACATAGGAAATTGCATTATTTCATTGTGATATTCGCCCACATTTGAATTCGGTCAAACTTTTACCAGGGTCACTGATGAGACTTGGACGTATGGCCCATGTTTCTTCTTGTGAATGTGTTCTCTGCCCTTGAGGGAACTCTTTAAGAGTTTTATTTGGATTGTTTTGCGATGACAAAATCTTTGAAAAAATGTGGCTATCTGTCCGTAATTCCGTAACTCCGTAACGCAGTTGTTCCGGAAGATTTTTTGTGTCACAATTAAAGCTTGTATATTGAAACTTACATGTAGTACACATATGGACAATTAGTTGGCGTATCGAGAATGGAGCTCATTGCTCTTATTTTTCCCTATATATGTCCATTATTCCGTCTTTATCGGGTAAATTTGTGTCACAGTTTTCTGAGGAACTGTGCAAGGTACAATCTTCAAACATGGCATATATATGGAGAATGAGTGATTGTATCGTAGGAGTGAGACTTAGGGTCATTGCTCTTGTTCATCTATTTTTATCCATTGTTCTTTTCTACTCTATTTTGCATGTTAACATTGAATATAAGTGTCATAGAGTTTTCTCAGGAAATATTAAAGCTAGAGTCTTGAAACTTGGCATACGTATGGACAATGAGTTGTTGTAGTGTGGGATATGGCTCATTGCTCTTATTCTTCCGTTTATTTGTCATTTTTTCTGTCTTTTCAGGGCCAATTTGTGTCGCAGTTTTCTCAGGAACTGTGCAAGCTACAATCTTTAAACATGGCATAAATATGAAGCATGAATGGTTGTATTGTTGGATTGAAACTCAGGCTCATTGCTCCTGTTATTCGATTTTTTATCCATTTTTTCTATCCCTTTTTGAATGTTAACATTGAAAATATGTGTCAGAGTTTTCTCAGGAAGTACTGAAGCTAGAATCTTGAAACTTGGTAATACATATGAACAGTGAGTTGTTGTACTTGTGGATTGAGAATCGGGCTCATTGTTTGGCTCGTATTCTTCCCTTCATTTTTCATTTTTTCTTTGTTTCGGTATAAATTTGTCACAGTTTTTTTACGATCTTGAAATAGACATTATAAGCTAGACACTTCACATTTACACAATATTTTAAGAGGGTGACATAATTAGCTGATAGCTATTTTACCTTATGGCCCTCTGTAACAAAACAAAATATGCATATATACACCATAAAATACAAGAGAAAAAATGAATCAATGGCACAATAATTGAGATATGAAATGAGCGTATAAAAACGTAAAAGGTCATAGGATAAAAAATTTGAAATCCATAGACTTTAAAAATACATTGAGTAACACAAACGAGGTTGCGCTAAACCGCAGACCCTGCAACTGTGCAGTGCAAAGATGTGCAGAGGGACATGATCAGTGGTGCATGCTCAGTGGTGCAGATGGCATGTGGCGGAAAGCAATGTCCAGACAACATTCCCTCTGCACCAACAGATGCAAAACCAGTAGCACTACACAGGGTATGCACGGCACAGCGTTCATACAGGTCGCTATAATATGCATTGTGTACAGGCAGGAACAATTTAAAACTATAAATTAGCTCTAAAGGTTTAGCGAACCAACATTTTTAACAGTGTTAGGAAGAGCATTCCGAAGTTTGGGCGCTGAGCAGGAAAAAGATCCATCATATAGGGCTGTTCTGGATTTTGGTATAAGGAACCGTTATTCGACGATCTTAAGTTTAACAGGTGCATTAGTGACATCGGTTTCAACAGATCTAAATACATTCTGGGGTCAAGTTGTTCAGTGCTCTGAAAGTTAGTACAGCTTTGTTATATTTCAGTCTATTTGAGACTAAAAGCCAGCCAAGCTGGTGGAACCTGTGAGCGGATGGCGTATTAAGTTGTGCGTGTATAATTATGCGAGCTGCCCGCTTTTGCAGTTTTGACGAACGATCTATATGAGTACCTGCCGCTGATCCCAATGCTAAAGATCCATAGTCTATAAACGGAAGAATGTATGCCTGGTAAAATGTTTTCTGTACTTCAATGGGAACGTACTCTCAGGGGTAACAACCTACGTCATAGTGCGCGTGACAGAATTAATTATTCGACGGCCATTTTGAAGAAACACTGACAGATTTTCCGTTTGTAACATATAAGAGACAGGGTTTAACATAAGATAAAACGGCGCGTCGGCGCCTCCATATACACATGGTCCAGATATATAGGGCAAGATTCTTCAAAGGGTGAGAAATGATAAAACGCCTCACCACAATTTTTGATGCGGACAGCTAAAATAAACATGCATTAAGGCAGAGTCAATACAGATCACTCTGTTGAATCGTTATCACATTCAACAAGTATTGTATGGTGAATTCTGGTAATATTGAGTCCAAAACATCTATAGGCACCAGATCAACTAGATATTTGGTTGTTTCAGTGTTTGCTAAGCCTTCATTGTGCAAAACAGTTACCTTATTAAGGCCGCTGATAAAACGATTATGACGTTAGCGCTATGATGTAGGTTGTCACCCTTGTACTCTGATAACTGTCTGAGTAGAGATATTTTAGAAGAAAGGAGTATCAGAGCATAGGTGGTCTATATGTGATGACCATGTCAGATTTGAATCAATAACCACTCCGAGTTTTTGTTCGGACACATTCTGTATGCAGGTGTTTTCAACTTGTATGCTTAGTTTACGGGACATATCTGTTCGCTACCTTGTCCCATCTAGCATGCACATTGTTTTTCCAAAGTGAATTTGCATTTAATTGGGCTTGCTCCATGCAATAGCTTTACCCAAATCATTTACTCTGCTTTCTTCAATACTCGTTAAATTACTATCATGGGTGTGGATCGTAGCATCATCGGCATAAAGCTCACAAAGGCAACGATCAAAATAAAGCGGTAAATCGTTTATATAAATAAGGGATAGAGTAGGGACTAATATAGACCCTTGTGGGACGCCAGAAAGTACATTCGAAAACTCTGTTAGCCCCTTTTCACTTTAAATTGATTGCTGGCGATGGCGTAAGTATGATTTAAACCATTGAAGAGCCGGTGGACTAAATTAATACAAGGAGAGCTTTTGTATCAAAATGGAATGATCCACTCGATCAAACGCTAAATACGGAAATCTAGGAAAAGAGTCCCGACCATATCTCCGTTATCAGTGCATTCTATCCAGTTATCGATTAACTTGATAAGCGCAGTTTAGCAGCTATGCTTTTGGCGGAATCCCGATTGACTTTCATGCAAAAGTTTATATTTGTTTAGAAATCCCATTAAATGCTTGTTAATATGTTTTTCGAAAATTTTTGACACCGTCGGTAAGATAGAAATGGGTCTTTAATAGATGGGTCGGCTTCTCACCGCCTGTAAAGATTGGAAACACTTTAGATTGTTTCAACTGTGTCGGAAAAACTCCTGTGTTTATACTTTTGTTGATCGACATAGCGATGGATGGGCCAGTGACAGAGGACGTTGCTTTGAGAAGCCTAGGTCCAAGGCCATCAAGACCTGTTGCTGTTCTTGATTCAAGTTTATTAATATGTGAAATAACTTGTTCCGCTTTAATAAATGGGATGGAAAAGAGAGTATGATTTGGAACTTTATCATTGACGTAATTAGATATGCAATCAACGTCTAAATTTGACGCTTCGGTATAACTTTCACTGAAACTATCCGCTATTGAGTAGAGTTTAAAGAGTAACTTAACTTCAGGAACTGACTAAATCAGATCCCAAACCCTATCCCCAACATCAAGTATATGTTCAGTTTCTGAGCAATTTCCTCAGACTTGGTGAAGCGTTCGTTACCAATAAAGATTTCACCAGGCAAGTATTTACCTGAAGCTTTTGAACTACCATTTACTGAACGCAGATGGGCTCAAATATATTTAAAATCTTTAGTTTTAATGATAGATTCGGAAAAGTATTTGCGGTTTACAGTCCTAATCAATTGTCTAGTTTTATTACGGTATTTTTTATAGTCCGTCCATTGTTTTAAACGCTTGCAAGTATCCCTTAGTCTCTGCATTTGTGTAATTTCTGGGGTGAACCAGTCGGGCAGGCGTTTTGTTTTAATACGCTTTGTTTTAATAAGGGCGTGTCTATTTAAATGCATTAAGATTAAGGATGACTATACCACCAAATCATGTTCTACTGTTTCCTGATCGGTTTTGAAGGTGTTTAGATCCCTGGTGAGGCCAGCAAGTAAGTTGCCTCATCAAAATGTTTGTAACTGCGATATGAGGGGGTTGTATGCTGTTGTTTTGACATTTTACAATTAACTTTTCGTGAAAAGCAGACCGGAAAATGATCGCTGATCGAAAGTTTAGGTACGAAACATTCCGAAATATTTTCAGGATTAGAGGTGTATATGTGATCATTAATGTTAATGTAGCCTGTGTAACACTCGTAGGCTCAGAAACCAGTTGTGAAAGATCAAACAGTTGCAGCAGGTGTAACCATTTAATATCCGTGCAAGAGGTCATATCGATATTGAAATCCCACATCAATATAAATTCTAAACCAGTCGTTTTCTTTCTTCTCATATTTAGAATGTTGAAAATTTGTGTTAAAGATTTCTTTTCGACTTATTTATTGCCCTTTGTCGCACCTGCTTTAGCAAGGTGCGACAAAGGTGTCCGCTTTTCCATCCGTCTGGCCGTCCGTGATTCCGTCCGCCATTCCGTTCACATTTACGTCGACAATGGCGTTAAGATTTGTTTAGTTAATTTCTCCAAAACCACTTTACCAGCGGTTTTCAAATAACATAAGGACCATGATCAGACTAGAGGGCCTTAGATCACAGGAATTCATCCGGGTTGATAATTCAAGATGGCTGCAGTTACTAAAAATAGCAAAAACAACAAAATGAACAATTTCCCTAGAACCACTGAGTGTATTTGACTAAACTTTTGCATGGAACATTAGAAGGACCATGTTTTTGAAAACTATGAAGATGAAAAAATCTGTGGCGGAGTTAGGTCATAGTGACCATCTTTTGGTGTACGAGTTCAAATTTTATCTGAATGCCAAGAAATAAAAAAAATGAACGTATTTTGCTCAAATCTAATCAGAATGATCCTTGAAAGAAGTTTTTTCTCAAATTTATGGGATTATACCATCCAAAATGGTCGCCAGATGCTGTTACTAAAATCAGCAAAAGCACGAAAATGACAATAACTAAAGAACCTATGAATGGATTTGGACCACTTTTGTGTCAGAATGATCCTTGCATATAGCTATTTCATTTTGGTTTGTCAAATCAGCCGTCCAAGATGGCTGCGATGTTATGTTGCTAAAATAGCAGAAACATGAAAATGGCAATATACTGAGGACCGCTGAACAGATTTTGACAAAATTTGTGTCAAAATAATCCTTGCATCGAACTATTCTTAATTTTCCATCGGGGAATTTATAAATTTACTAAACCCTTTTTACACTTTCTTCTCACCACGACTTCTGCTTCTGTGAAAGCTCGATGAAGATGCGACATAAAATTCCGCGGAATTTCTAGTTTTATGTGCATTATTTAAGCGGTGCAGCGGGGCTATAGTCAGATCCTCTGACAGTTCTAGTTTTTTCTAGAATCTTTTCCCTTCGAGAAGAGAACGCTGTCTTTGAGGTGTATCCGTCAAGTTAACCTTTAAGCCCATGAGTACGCTTCCGTTTATTTCTCCCATTTTAACGAAGAGGAACATGTTTATGACTTCCCGCTGATTCCTTAATGGCAAATCTGTTTCTAAAAATGAGATTTGCTCTTAAAGGAAAGTTTCTTTCTTAGCAGAGAAAATACTTTTCTACTTTTGTATTTAGAGCTGATCCCCATTCAGAAGGAGGCAAAAATGAAAAGCGCAGATTTGCATCCCCTAAAAGTATATCCATTCACATTAAGTGCACAGATATATCCTTTGTTATGAATGTTGTCGATCAATATTTTTCCGTCTCATCTTTCTATTTTTCTGTTTTCTTTGTGATCATGCCCAATATCACAGAGACTTTGCTTAGTTTTTAATCTGAAATTAACAATGTATAATCATCAGCTTCTTTACCGATTCTTATTGAAATTAAACGTAATTACGTAACTGTCTTCATTAGAGATAGTTTTATCTCTGTCTTTTGTTCATTTTTTGCCCCAGTGCGAACATAAGCATATTTAATACCATACAAGAAGTTTGCATTTAGTGTATTAAGGGCATGTGTTAAAATTAGACCGAAGTTTAGATTTTTTAACCTTGGTAATTTTATGTTTTCAGCAAGTCAATCCTGCTCTGTAATATAGAACTTGTGTTTTAGCTTCTGAAAATTATAATAAAAAAACATACATTATAGGTAAAGAAAAGTAAAGGTTTCCCATAGCCTAATGGCCGTAGGGGCAGTGGGGGTTAGAGACCCACTGTATCTTTGGCACAGCTGATAAAAGGCGGAGCCCATCTCTCTCCTTTCACTGCCTTATCTTCCCTGTTTCGAAAAAGGTACCCATTTACTGCTGGGTTGACAGAGAGAGAGAGAGAGTTTTCCAGTCGTCGGATGGCGACGGAGAGCCGCGAACTAACGACCATCCGGCGACTTTCTGCACCATAACCGAGTCACTCTAACCATTCGACTACGGCCCTCTCGTTATAGACTTGTTGTAAAAAGGCTTTCTTCTTGATAACATTTGCAGACCATAAGTGGGTAAATTAATGGTAAATTATGCACCACTTGTTGCATTTTCTATGCAAGAGACTTTATGCTTTCTTTTTCTCAACTTAAGAAAGTCAGGCCGATGTCACTGAAGAATTCACCTCAACTTCTCGATATTTAGACAATTTGTAAGCATTGATATCTATTTTGAAAGTATGGTCTAAAGTGCTTCAGCTTAATAAGGTAGATGCTTCTGACACCGTAGCACCATGTTTGGATTTACATTTATCTATAGTTAATGACTTTTCATTTAAAACCTATGACAAACGTGATGACTTTGACATAGAGTTTGCTAATTTTTCGTTTTAAGATGGTGATATTCCGTTCGCAACAGCATACATTTCTAAACGTATTTCTTAAAGCTTTCAGTGAGCGGACTTAACTGATTATTCCCTGATATACATAGACATGGCGAGTGATAGATAGGCGATGCTTACTACTTGTGAGCACCTGGGGCCGTATTCATAAAACTACTTATGTGGTTGCTATGCTGTTGCTAAGGCTAAATTTCTTTGAAGGAGATTCCCTACAACTATGAAATTTGCTCTGGAGGAACAGTCTTACAAAGACTGTTCCTCCAGAGCAAATTTCATAGTTGTAGGGAATCTCCTTTATAGATATTTAACCTTAGCAACCGCATAGAACGACTTAAGTGGCTTTATGAATACGGCCCCTGGTAACACCTCTATATTGATAGTTCCGAAAACCACGCCTACTTGAAACTGGTAAAAATCCCTCCATTTAACCATAAAGTAAAATCATGGGCTTATGTAAGACATTGAACCACGTGCGATTTTATTTGTGAGACTATGTCACGTGCTTAGTTGTCGTTGCATTGGTCAGATATGCACTATCAGGTGACTTTGAGTTGCATTCTGGGTGTGGCTCGGAACTGTGTATAGAAGCTCATGTCTGTGTACATGTATCTACATATTTCGGATCTATCGATGTTTCTTCGATTTACGAGTTAGGAAATATAATGCTGGTACTTAAACGATGTTAACTATAAAACTCCATCATGACTGACAATTTTGCTGCCCTCAGTGTGCCGAGTCTTAGTCAAAATGACGGATCTTTCTTAGGTTTGGTGCTTGACCACAGATGCCTGTTGTCGGGTCCACCGTGATCAAACCAGTGATTTCCCATCTCTGTCTGCAGACGTTCAGTGGGCTTTCAACTTCGGTAATCTATGCTTTTATGTTTTTTTCTTGTTTGCCTGTTTGTTTATTTCTGGTGTTTCTCGGAAGTGAAAGAAGGACAATAGGTACAAAAACAAAACGATTCCCCTGCTCCTCTCTAATTATAAGTGGGATGATGCCATAGATCAGTTACCATAGCAACTATGGACTTTCCAGCGTTTGTGCTTAGTACCTTGGCAGAAGGGCGTCTCGGCGATGTCATTTAGACATCAACAATAACTCTTAGTTGCTATGGTAGCAGATATATGACGTCAATGGTTCAGGAGCATGGCAAACATTGTATGCCACGCTTAGCCAATTCTTCAAAGACATTACAAACTAACATTCTTTCAACAGATACTTTAGATTTTAAATAATTATTCTCAAGTCATTTAATTCCTTGTTTCAAAACATCGAAAGGTGAAGGAGAGAGAAACACAAAGGTAAAGAAACAACAGCAAAAATACACACTTTTTCGAAAACAGACTCAGTCCAAAGACACACATAAAGTAGAAGGCACACTTTGGCAGCTAATAAGATGACCACATTGCTAGTGTAACTACATACATAATTTGCATTTGGAATACTTGGAATAGACCGCAGCATTAACTACTGGGAGTGTGTGTGTGGGTGGGTGGGGGCGGGGGAGGGGGAGTTTAACTAGTTTTAAACATGCAGCATAATGTCTGCTTCCGGTGCAGTTAACACTTAATTTTTTGCTCAGCTCTGTAATTTTCCTTCATGCTTCCCTTCTCAGAAGGGGGTCTGCTCTTAGATGAGTTATTTCTTCAGATAAACAGCCCCCCTTTAGACTGCAGTTTTTAAATTGTCCACCCTTTTAGCCGATCAGAAGCGGTTTTGAGAGCTGACTATGTTATGAAGAACCCCTCTTCATGACCACGAAATAGTTCAATTAAAAGAAGGTTAAAGAAGCCTGCAGGTAATTACTTAATGCATGCAGTCGGATAGTCTGTCACATGTTCCAATCTAGTATAATTATGTTCCTCTAGTGCACTCCGCACTTTTTCAAATTTCTAGTTTTATATTTTTGCCACCTTTCCCTAGAATAACTTTCTTCACACTATATGGTAACTGGATAACACATGTGTCATCTGAAACTCCACAAGAATCCGAATTCCCATAGACTGTTCACTTTGTAAAATGTATTCCAAAACTTTTAGAGGCAAGATCCTTCACTTGTGAACCAAAACTGTTTCTATTTCTTTGAAACTCAAAACAGCAACACCTTTTGAGGCAAGCTCCTTCATGAGCACATCAATTTTTTTTTGAAACTCAAACATCAGTATGATCTACATTTCAGGAAAACTAAAAGGTGAATAAATAAATAAAACAGGTAAATCAAAGATAATTTTGTGAAAGACAGCATTGGTCTTTGATGTAGTGTCCAGGGCCTAGTAATGAAGCCAGTAATAGACACTTTTCAAGGAAACTGAGGGCAGTCTAAGCCGGTTAGAAGTCATTAAGAAATTTCTTCACAATTAGAATCTGCTACGCTCCGCTTCGCAGATTCTAAATTGTGACTTCTAACCTATACTTGTTGGTGTGGCTGCGTCGTCTGGGAGGAAACAGAATGTCACAAAAAATGGCGGGAAAACATAAAAGTGAAGCCATGAATCTTAAGTTAACACTTAACTACATTGATTTCTCTTTGTTGTAATATGTTATATCATGACGTCACTGGTAGTGAGTGGCTAAAGTCATGGCATAAAAGTTGTAAGACACCTGGTTAATGTTCCGTAACGTCAAGATGCCGTCCGTGACAACGTTATGTTTTCTGTTGAAATGTTGTAAACTTTCAAGGCGATGAAACTCCTTTAAAAATAAAATAAAACAAAACAAACAACAACAACAACAAAAAACAACAACAACAAAAAAAAAGTCATATGACAAACAGAAACTTTGTACACCTTTTGATACATAGTAGTCTTTAAATTGACTGCATATCTAAAATTTACAAACTTACAAACTGTATGTTTTCCCCTGGCTTTCGATGCCAGACCATTACAGCGTCACTGATGAAGCTTTATTAGCCGAAACTACGTAGTCTGATTCACCTTCCTTCTTATGACTGTTTTCATTGCTCTTGAAGGAACTCATTTATGGTATCTATTTACATTCGTGGACATTTCATATGAAATTTATGATATTTATTTACACTCGTGGACATTTCATATGAATATTTATGATATCTATTTACACTCGAGGACTTTTCATATGAAATTTATGATATCTATTTACACTCGTGGATATTTCATATGAAATTTATGATATCTATTTACACTCGTGAAATTTATGATATCTATTTACACTCGTGGACATTTCATATGAAAATTATGATATCTATTTACACTCGTGGACATTTCATATGAAATTTATGATATCTATTTACACTCGTGGACATTTCATATGAAATTTATGATATCTATTTACACTCGTGGATATTTCATATGAAATTTATGATATCTATTTACACTCGTGGACATTTCATATGAAATTTATGAAACGAGCTAAGGCTCGTTTCATGAATATCACATGAACTGACCATTCGTATAAGATCCTCTATATCTGTTATCCGTATGTCGGTACAATGTACTATACGTCTTAAACTGCACCTTAATATAAAGAAATAAGACAGGATTTCTTTGCAGATAGCAAGATTTATACGTCGACGGTGGTTCCATACAAACAAATATATGATGGACACAACGTCATTTATATGACATGAAATGATACTGAATACATAACTGCTTGTTAGCGTTATTCCCAAATATACTTATCATTCTAAAATACATATAGTAGATATTGCGAATTAAGAGACTTTATTATGAAACGTTTACAGATTCGATGCAAGCAGGCTACCCAACCCTACTCCCTTTTAGGAAGGGGGAGGTAGGTTTATCCATGCTCAAGACCAGCAAGATCATTTGCACAGGCTGTCAAAATGTCCAAACCCAAAGCACAAAACCATTCTGTGACCAACGAATGCTCCTCTGCTTCGATTACAGGCATTAAATCCCAAACAAGTGACCTCAATCTAGTGAGTGTTGTCTCACTCTACATAACAAAAGTCTCACAAAATTATTACAAATCCAACTTTTGCAAAATTTAAAACTTCGACTGTCGAACGATATGTTCGGGTAGAAATCTCGCTTAGAACTGAAAACCCTTTCCCGCCCAAGCCTTTATATGACACCTGTCGTATGACTAGACACTGCTCAAACCTGTTATAGAACCGGTTCTTTTAAGACATAAGTTTTCCGCTATACGTTGTAACGCGAAGAAAAAATAATTCTTCTATCGGCGTCTTGTGTGGGTTCTGCTTAATGATAATGGCATTTGAAAATGATTACATTTTGTCGGTAAAATCTGGTGCATTTTAATTGAACTTAACGAACTGCATTTTCTGAATGTAAATCGAACATCCGAACTAATTATTGTAGTGTACTTGATAACAACAGTCTATATTTTCATATAATGATCACTTTCGATGATAAAATATGATATGATGATATGTTTAATAGAAGGGATTGTCAGAACATAATGTTTGTTTTCTTTCTTAGTTTCAAACAAAACAAGCATAAAACCATGATATAATATCGTAAGATTATACTGCAGTACAGCATTTTATATACAAACAGCAGTAAGACTTATACATTCAAGTTCGCATAGTACTCCTATGGGTGTAAGCGTCTGAACAGATGCATGCATCATTGTTATAAGCGGTTTTATCATATGACGTCGCATATGAGAGTGTAATAAAGCCATGCATTAAAAACGATAATTTAATAGTGGATTAAATATGCAAATTGCATCGTAACGTTATGCGTTGACGTCCATAAAAACGTCGCGTTTTCTAATGGCAAAATAGTGCCGATTTAGTGCAAAATTTGCTAATAAATGTGATTTTAATTTCATATGATAAATGCAATCTTGCATTCGTGCTCCTGTATTATTGAATTTATTAAACTCGTTGGGGAAAACCGATAAGATGCTCGACATAGCCTCCCATCTTATCTTTTTCCCCAACTCGTTTAATAAATTCAATAATACATGAGCACTCATGTAAGATCCTCTATGTAAACACTCTGTCGGTTGATATGCTAACAATCTGTCGTACAGTGGTGACAAAAAGTAAGAGATTATTCAAAAACATATGCCTACCATTAAATACTGCCAGGCCGCGTATCGCAGTCGGTACCGCGTCTGACTCAAGAGCCAGAGGTTTCGGGTTCGATACCCGGTCCGGCCACATAATTTCGTTTTTCCTTCCGCTGATTCAAGAATGGCAGTTGTTAGTTATTGGCTAAAGTATGTGCACTAAGTACTGGTTAACCTCTGAGGAGGTCTAAGCCTGCCCAGGAAAAGTGTGGTTAGGTTAACTGACCGTCCCGACATGACCATAGTTGTTTGTCGTTATAATTGCTGAATTGGAACAGCTTTTTTTATCGTAATTGTAAAGAATAAAGGGAAAAGAAGATCTTTCAAAGTGTAAGATGAAAAAAACATTCGATGGTTAAAATACCTTTGAACCAAACTGTGTATCATGTTTTCTATGTTTTCGTTGTTCTGTGATGAAATCTAAAATAATGAGTTCCAAGCAGTATTCATGATTTAAGTGAGTGGGGTAATTTCAGATTATTTTCAATAATATTCCACACTCATTTACATTTCAATATGGTCAATAAAACAAGAGATTTTATATATAAAAATAATTGATGGTTTTGACCACAAACTGCATAAAAGACGGACTTTGATAGTCGTGATACTAGGCATACAGATACTCTGACGCATGCTACTCTAAAACATATTATTGTAGAAAGCATCCGACATAATTTTACAAATGCCATTTTCTCTACTAAAAACAACAACTAATCTTTAGAATTTGTTCTTGAATAGTAAAAAGTACATGGTGCTTTGGAAAGATCGAATAGGAAATAGCTGAAATTCATGTGTGATTTATAAGAGAGTAAAAAGACAGTGTGAGAATATCTGCAGTAAAAATTGAAACATTTAGATATCACGGCTACCAATCGCTCTCATGCGAAACCGTGATTCAGAACGACAATCCATTAGAGGGGTTCCCGGTTTTGCAGAAGCGGAGCCAAACTGGTCAACAAATTTGACATCGGTACAAGGTTTAAGGTATTTATTTTCTGTGCAAAATATAAGAATGCTAGTTTGTCACATTTTGATTGTTTCTTCGGCGAATGAAAGGATTAGGCACATGATCTTGCATTTTTCCAGATATGCATTTAGTACGGCGAAGCGTGTGGTCAAGGTCAATCTCGGCGAGATATATACATGTAGGGAAAAGTCACATTCCGTTGCTTGATTTTGAGTCTCTGACCTTGTCAGTCGCAAAGAAGTGAACAGAACTACTGTATGCATGGATTCAAATGTTTGAAGTAAGCTTTTTACATTGGACAGTATAGTTGATAGAAAATATACGCAAAAACTTGGCGTCGTCAGCCCGGTTCCGCATGAGATGTTAGAAAGTACGAGGGTCGTCCAATAAGTCTTGCAAACGCCGCCATTACTGCTTTAATAATTGAGTCAGGGTAGTCAAATAAGACCACTAACAGCTTACATATGTAATACACTTATGTGCTAAAAATCATACACGAGACATTCCTTTCTCAGATATGGGACGGGTTTGAATGCCAATGTGTAAGCGATACCGGCGGTGAAATTGCAAAAACACGACGTCTTTTACAAGAGGTGAGGGGAAGAAAATTCCTGCATATTTGTTTAAAATTCTTTCAATTTACTAGAATTCATGTTCTAAAGTAATCGCCTTATTGTCAAGAACTCAAATAAGAGACAGTTATCATTTCACATCACCAAACGAATTTGGTTGCTAGGCAACAAGAGAATATTACAGAATTTTAGCAAAATTCTAGTTTTTGACGTTTACCTCTGGTTTCTTAAGGCTGCAAACGATATCAAACAAGGCTCGAAGCTTACATTTTCTGTAATATCAACATTTCAGCATCTCGGAACTATTCTTTGATAACAAATTGATGGCAATTTAGGAAATACTTCTTCTGCTGTAAAAGCCTCTTCTTCATATACTCGTTTTATATGATATTTTAGCAGCCCGAAGAACATGGTGATCTTCCTTTGAACAATAATAATATCTTGACTGACGGCAATATCTTAACCTTGGTACCGTGTACATACTTCAGTATTATTTGCCGTATCTCCCAGCAATCTTCAGATATATACAAGCATTCTGCTCTCAGCTAGGGGATCTTAAACAGACAACTAGAAGCCACCGCCGCACCCATAATGGTAGTGTTCTTCAGTTGCCTAGCAACGCCTTTTGCAAGATCATGACGTTTCTGGAAATTGTTACTGGAAAGGAAGGAAGATGCAATGTAGGAATGTGGATTGCTTGATTCGTTTTTAATTATCATTTGCCTGAAACTTGGCCGTTTGCAGGACTTATTTGATGACCCTCGTATAAGAAATTTTTATCAAACACAAAAACAGATTCTGAACAATAATTGGATCAAAACTAACATGAACTGTGTGAAATATCATTATTTTATACATTGCAGATGACCTTCTGTCTGTTTTAATCCCCGTTTGTCTGTTTTTGAGGCATCAAGAGAGTTTGAAAGAGGGTTTGCAAAATGCCTAAAAAAGACAAACAGGGAATAAAAACAGCATAAAAGTATTCATCTGCAATGTATAAAATAATGATTTATCACAGAGTTCATAATAGTTTTGATTCAATTATTTTCCAGAAACTGTTTTTGTTTCTCATAAAAAAATCATTATATTTTCTATTATCTCATGCGGAACCGGACTGACGATGTCAGTTTTTTGCGTATATTTTCTATAAGCTAAACTGTCCAACACGGAAAGCTTACTTTCAACGTTTGAATCCATGCATACAGTAGTTCTGTTCACTTCTTTACGACTGACAAGGTTAGAGACTCAAAATCAAGCAACAGAATGTGACTTTTCCCTACATGTATATCGCCGAGATTGACCTTAAACACATGCCTTGCTGTACTAAATGAATATCTGGAAAAATGCAAGACCATATGTCTAATCCTTCAATATGTGGAAGAAGCAATCTATATGCGACAAAATAGCATTCTTATATTTTGCATAATAGTTTTCAGAGATAATGAGTAACTCTAACCTTGTATCGATGTCATTTTTTTTACCTTTTTGGCTCCCCTTCTGCAAAATCGGAAACTCCTCTCATGGATTGGCGTTCTGAACCGCGGTTTCGCACGAGAGCGACTGTTAGGCGTGGATATGCTCATTCGGAACTCGGACACACCACAACTCGACGCGTGGAAAGAGCGGTAACACCACGTGGCAACCCAGTCACCCTAGTGACGGCAAATGGCTTGACGGTGTGGCCCTTACAAGGGCTGTTGTTGCAGAAAGAAGCCTATGGTTGCGTGCGTTCGAGGATTGCGGCACTACGACGACAGAGGACAGAGGACAGACGCTCGGCGCCCCATTACTGCGGCTACGGCTACGTTCCGCTGAGGTGCGGGGGAACGTCGATATGACAACAAAGTTTAGATATATGCTGCCCTCGTGCAGTCGAACGTGTAGCTGTTTTCACTATAACGCCTCTGTATTACGAGACATGTGCCACGTCACAAGAAAATGTAATTTACGGTAAGGACTCAAATCAGTTTGTGCATTTACTGGGTTTGATCAGAGTCTTTAATATTTGCATTATTAATCTCAAAATCCTGTAAATGCTATATGATTGCACACTTAGAAGAATCTGAACAGACTGCGCAGATGCGCAGTCTGTTCTGAATCAACGCAGTTTGCACATTTTATCAGGCCTGTTTTCCTTATTGCGCATCTCCTAGAGTGATTAAGGTTTCTGAGAGTGTAATACTAGCGTTAATGGCTAGCAAATTGCCTATATAAGACGAGACGAAAGTCATTTGAACCATTCTTGGAATTTGATGCTTCAATATTGGTGGCTAAAATAGGCATAGTTTATTGCAGCGCGATCTGGAAAGCTGTCTCTGGTCAAATTGTACAGCGCTTGCCTAGACCAGCCATCGCCGATGTGTAGCCTAGTCAGGGTACGTGCATAATGCAAGGTACCATAAGGTTTATGTGTGGACAAACTAATCATCCTCTGACAGATGGCATATTTGATCGGGCAATTCTGAGCATGCGCAGTATTCAAAGTTTCTCGCGCTTAAGCCTCAAATCCAAATTTTCATTATTTTCTTTTTGTGTCAGGATGCGTGATAAGCAACTTTCAAATGTCTTTTATATAAACTAGGGTAAAATTTTCGTAGAAAGCCAATAAATATTTTTAATAATTGAAGTTTTGAATCAAAATGGCAAAAAATACAACGAACTGCTAACTATAAAGGTTTCGCCAAAAAAAAACTATATTTTAAAAGAATATATTGTCGACTTATTACTTAGTTATAATTGCCAGACGGTAATACCTTCCTCAATTACAGAAAAGAAGGAAATACAGTTTTGTCAGATATTAATGCTGATCTTTTGATATAGTTATATATTATTGGTTGTTGCGTGATAAATGGATGTATAAAATGGTATACATTGGATTTACGTTAAACAGATAATGTAATTATATCAAAAGTTAAAAAAAAAACTGATCGTACGTCAGAAAAATGCAAAAGAAGTTGGAAACAGTGTAATCTAATTTTGTAAGACAGCAATGCTAATCTTTTATACAGTTAGATATTACGATACCATATGATATAAAAGTGTATATTTGTGTTAATGTAATTAATTATACCAAAGTTGAAAAACCTGATCTTACCTCAAAAAAAAAAAAAAAAAAGACCAAAGGAATGACTTTGATTATGAGCAGTCTGATATGCGCCGTCATTGTTTGCTGTTTTGTGTTCTAGTATTTAGTATCATCACAGTAATTCCTGTCTGTAAAAGTGCAGTTTTCCTGTAAACCTTCTACAATTGGGACACATAAAATATTCACTGTAGCTGTCCAAAAAATTGAAAATATTTTTCTTCTGCGCAGTAATGCATCATGTAGATGCAGCTGGAATGACAAACAATGGACACCCTGATCAGACTGCTCCTTCAGGAGCAGTCTGATCTGGTTCTGCACTGTTTGCTCAGTTCTCTGTTTCAATATTTAGAATATTTTTGGTATATAGGTGCATCTGATATAAGACTGGAATTGTGGGTAATGTTGCTTTATTAAAGATAAGAAAGAATAACGTAAAACTGACATTTTGAGAGTTGACAGTTAACATCGGATTTCATAAGAGAGAGAATCGTCTAAGAGGATTGCGTTGGATAACAACCTCATAGCTTGTGAATTATTTCTGAAATAAATATTGTTTAAACCAAATCCTGGTATCCTCGATGTAATAAATATACATTTTGAAATTTTATGAATAAATTAACTATTGTATTCTGTCGGAACGTAGAAATTACTGAAACATAAATTCGGTATCCTTGAATCTGCTATACTCGATGTTATATAAAATTAATTAATAAATAATAATAATAAATTATTAAATAAACTATTGTATTTTTTTGGGGTGTCAAAAGATTATTACCATGAATTTTGGGACAACAATAATATTTGTGAGCCTCCTCTTGATATTCAGCGGGCCAAGAACTGGTAATGCTTGTTGTGCCAATATAACTATTGCGATATTATGTGAGCGGTCTGCACTTATAGACTTTCCGTCTCAGCTTAACAGGACCATTGGGATCATTGAACGGGCCATGAACAAAACGAGAGAAATCTTACAGCATGTTGCTAATGTGGAATTCATCATAAAGAACTTAGACTTTCCGGGATGTACGGATTCTCACTGGGGAGCAATGTTGGCCGAGTTGTACTATATCAACCAAATAAATGCTCTCGTTGGACCAGGTATGTACTTATTACTGCAAGAAAAAGGCTTATATTTACATTCTTGGTGTATTTACCGTAAAGCCCTATAGTAAACCATTGGAACGTAATGCAGTTTACATTCCAACAATTACACATTAAGCCCATGGGACGTCACATGACGTAAAATGACGTCAAATTTACCATTGCCCTTTACAATCTGATTGGACCACGACGACGAAATAATGTCATTGACGCTGTTCCACTGGAAGTAGAAAAAAAACTGCGTGTAGATGTTTACAAACAAAGAGGCATGTGCTCCAAGCGAAGACTCAGATCAACCTTAGCGTCCGTCTAATCTGATCAGTGTCTTCACAGTCCGCATGGAGCTAGCTTAGTCATCCCGCAAAATGTTATAAAATTTATAGCGACGCAAAATATTATAATGTTATAACATTTTGCGTCGAATCTCAATACGAATAAAACGCAAACTGTTATAAAAACAAAACGTTATATTTCTTCATCCTGCAAAATATTATAACAACGCAAAATGTTATAGTAAGAAAAACAACGCAAAATTTTATTATATTGCAACATTTTGCGTGGATTGTCAAACCTTATATCAACGCAAAATGTTAAAATAGGTATAGCAAAGCAAAATCTTATAACAACGCAATATGTTATAACAGTCATTGCAACGCAAAACAATATAACTTTATAACATTTTGCGTCGAATCTCAAAATTAATAAAACGCAAAATGTTATAAAGTTATAGCATTTTGTGTTCTAATTATTGTTATAACATTTGGCGTTGTTATAACATTTTGCTGGGTGAAGAATATTATAACATTTTGCGTTTTTATTGGTACTGAGATTCGACGCAAAATGCAATAAAGTTATAACGTTTTGCCAGGTGGGGGGGGGGGGGAACGTCGAGGGAACGTCGATATGCCAGCAACGTTTAGATATGTGCTGCCCTCGTGCAGTCGAACTTGTCGCTGTTTTCACTATAACGCCTCTGTATTACGAGGACATGTGCCACGTCACAAGAAAATGTAATTTACGGTAAGGACTCAAATCAGTTTGTGCATTTACTCAGTTAGTCTTTAATATTTGCATTATTAATTTCATCATCCTGTAAATTCTATATTGTAAACTTCGAAGATTCTGAACAGAATCAACGCAGTCTGCACATTTTATCACGCCTGTTTTCCTTATTGCGCATCTCCTAGAGTGGTTAAGGTTTCTTTGAGTGTAATATTAGCGTTAATGGCTGGCAAATTGCCTATATAAGACGAGACGAAAGTCATTTGAACCATTCTTGGAATTTGATGCTTGAATATTGTAGGTTAAAATAGGCATAGTTTATTGCAGTGCGATTGGGAAAGCTGTCTCGGGTTGAATTGTACAGCGCTTGCCTAGACCAGCCAGCGCCGATATATAGCCTGGTCAGGGTACGTGCATAATGCAAGATGCCATAAGGTTTATGTGTGGACAAACTAATCATCCTCTGACAGACGGCATATTTGCTCGGGCTATTCCGAGCATGCGCAGTATTCATAATTTCTCGCGCTTAAGCCTCAAATCCAAATTTTCATTATTTTCTTTTTGTGTCAGGATGCGTGATAAACACCTTTCAAATATCTTTTATATAAACTAGGGTAAAAGTTTCGAAACACACACCCAATAAATATTTTTAATAATTGAAGTTTTGAATCAAAAGTACAAAAAATGCAACGAACTGCAAAATATTACGGTTTCATCTAAAAACTATTTTTTAAAAGAATATATTGTCGACTGATTACTTAGTTATAATTGCCAGACGGTAATACCTTCCTCAATTACAGAAAAGGAGGAAATACAGCTTTGTCAGATATTAATGCTGATCTTTTGATATAGTTATATATTATTGGTTGTTACGTGATAAACGTAAATATAAAATGGTAGACATTGGATTTACGTTTAACAGATAATGTAATTATATCAAAAGTTAAAAAAACTGATCGTACGTCAGAAAAAATGCCAAAGAAGTTGGAAACAGTGCAATTTAATTTTGTAAGACAGCAATGCCAATCTTTTTATATAGTTATATATAACGATACTATATAAAAGTGTTATCTGTGTTAATGTAGTTAATTATACCAAAGTCTTTCGTCCAAAGAAAATATAAAGGCCAAAGGAATGACTTTGTTTATCAGCAGTCTGATCTGTGCCTTCACAGTTTGCTGTTTTGTGTTCTAGTATTTAGTATCATTATAGTAATTCCTGTCTGTAAAAGTGCAGTTTTAGCGTAAACCTTCTAAAATTGGGACACATCAAATAATCACTGTAGCTGTCCAAAAACTTGAAAAGATTTTTCCACGCAGTATTGCATCTAAAAGATGCAGCCGGAATGACAAACAATGGAGACCCTGATCAGAGCAGTCTGATCTGGTTCTGCACTGTTTACTCAGTTCTCTGTTTCATTATTTAGAATGCTTTCAGTATATAGATGCATCTGATATAAGACTGGAATTGTGGGTATTGTTGCTTTATTAAAGATAAGAAAGGAAAAACGTGAACTGACATTTTGAGAGATGACAGTTAACATTGGATTTCATAAGAGAGAGAATCGTCTAAGAGGACTGCGTTGGATAACAACCTCATAGCTATTGACTTATTCCTGAAATAAATATTGTTTAATCAAATCCTGGTATCCTCGATGTTATAATATACGTTTTGAAATTTTAAGAATAATAAATTAACTATTTTATTCTGTGGGGACGTAGAAATTACTGAAACATAAATTCGGTATCCTTGAATCTGCTATACTCGATGTTATATAAAATTAATTAATAAATAATAATAATAAATAATTAAATAAACTATTGTATTTTTTCGGAGTTTTAAAAGAATATTACCATGAATTTTAGGACAAAAATAATATTTCTGAGCCTCGTCTTGCTATTCAGTGGACCAAGAACTGGCAATGCTTGTTGTGCCAATATAACTATTGCGATACTAGGTGAGCGATCTGCACTTATAGACTTTCCGTCTCAGCTTAACAGGACCATTGGAATAATTGAACGGGCCATGAACAAAACGAGAGAAATACTACAACACGTTGCCAATGTGGAATTTATCATCAAGAACTTAGACTTTCCGGGATGTACGGATTCTCACTGGGGAGCAATGTTGGCCGAGTTGTACTATTTCAACAACATAAATGCTATCGTTGGGCCGGGTACGTATGTACTTATTATTGCCAGAAAAAGCCAGTATTCAAGTGGTTTAGTGATACCGAGTTATTTTCGGAAGAAACGATACGTCACACTTAGTCGGAAAATACCTGGAGAGCGTGTACTGCAACGATTCGTTCTAAACTTCTTAGGGCCGCAATATTAAGCCAAAGAGATTGGAAAGCTCGTTCCGGTTTGAGACTGAATTTCTTCATTATTTTCTTCACAGACATAACAAACAAAGACCTCGTCCGATTTTGTCTATTTTTATCCATATCTGATTTACCTCATCTGCTAAAAATATCTATGGAAACTTTATTCTATTTTTGATAGTACATGTACTTTTTTTAACATTTCCGTTAAAAAGCACGTTTTTCTTTTACAAAAGCCTTGAACTTGGCCACATTTTTTTCCTTTTTATAAACTGATTGCATTTTAAATGAAACTCTGAATTTAATGCAAAATATTTGGCTTTGCATCCAAAGTAATATACCAAAACCTGTGTAAGAAACAGTGTTTATATATATAGCTTAGCGCAAAGCATTAGCTTTTCCAAAAATCATGCAGCGGCGTCGCGAAAAATAGGCCTTGGGGCATCGCATAATCTGACTGGTCAGGGCAGCCGGCGCCGGTGCATTCATGGGATCTGATCAGTCTTTTTCGGCATATATATTCTTCATGATGATCGATGATGAAGACATCTTTTATGCTGAGGATAGACTGATAAGACTGCGCTTATGCCGGAGTGGGCTGATCTGTGTATCTGTAAAAACTGAAAGAGCAGAGTTCCAATTTATTGTTTAGGTTTAGAAACAAGCGTTTTTGACGATTTTCTTCACTTATCACATTAACTGAAAAACATTTATTCCATCTATCTATGGCCGGCCAAAATGTTGGAAAACTGTTTTTGTTGTTGTTGTTGTTGTTGTTGTTTTGTGTGTGTGTGTGTGTGTGTGTGTGCGTGTGTGTGTGTGTGTTTCCTAAATTTGTTTTTCAAATAAATTCTTCACTTGTGTTTACCTTACACCCGTGGATAATGTCACCATTCAAGAAGTTAGAAATTAAATACTTTGCTAAATAAAAGTTAGCAACAGAATAGTGCCCTAACAATCTGGTTCACTTCAATAACAACTCATGAAAATTTCAATGTTTAAGCTGTGAACGCCTTCCTTTTAAAAGGAAATTTTATATTTACATTCTTGTTGTGTTTACTAAAAGCCCTATAGTAAAAAATTGGAACGTAATTCACTTTACATACCAACAATTACATTGAGCCATGGGACGTCACATGACGTAAAATGACGTCAAATTTAACATGACCCTCTACAATCTGATTAAATTGGACCACGGCGACGAAATAATGTCATTGACGCTGTTTCACTGTAAGTAGAAAAAACTGCGTGTAAATGTTTACTGCTTCAATTTTAGCGCTTATATAAGATTTTTCATTAACGTTCGTGTTGAAATGAATGGAAATATAAGCAATGATCTTATTTTTTCTAACCTTAGAAAATAGAAATTCATCTCTTAAGTATATTGCATATGGTATCTGGTAAACAAAACGCAATTCTTTTCCCATTATGGGAATTATAAAGTCAATCTCCAGCAAACGCATTGTCAAAATATAACAATGATGCCAATTAACTTAAATGTATATAAAACATGATGGTACAAAAATAAAATTGTGGAAAAGATAAACTGGAGGAGTAACGATTAAACTCTTGAAACTGACAAACACGAATTTCAGTTTTACCACTTTCTGAAGTTTGTGATAACTCCTCTGGTTCATCGACTTTATAGCAAAAATTTACATTATCACTGCAAAGCTCTCTCTGTAAACCCAATTAAGTGATGCGGGAGTCAATGTCATTTATAATTCAATAATTACATTGTGCCACGTGGTTTTGAGTGACAGGTCATCTCGCTAACTTGCACGTGGAATCAACAAGATGCCATGAACTTGAATGGCTAGCAAACATTGAGTGAAAGCTCGCTACGCCTACTTGCACGTGAAATCTACAGCAGGAGGTGGAATTTACCGGTAGGCAGTGACAATGCGGACGGCTGTTCCAAACTATTGCAAAACTCGGCGGGCAATGTTTTTAAAACGATTCTTATATATGTATTTCATGTTTTTGTTTATCTTTTTATTGATCAAAAGCGTCGTTTAATAATATAAATATAAGGAATAAACGTTATTTTTAAACGTTTACTGAAGTATAAACTACATCGGGTCACGAGCAAAGTTTACGTAATGCCCTTCGTGGTTTTATTTACTTTGCTCGTGACCCGATGTATCTTATACTTCAGTAAACGTTTAAAATAACAGTCATTCCTTAAATAAATCCTATATCTTACATGAGATGATTGATAAACTCTAGTTTGCGTCGAATCTCAAAACTAATAAAAAATCAAAATGTTAAAATTTCCTTCATCCTGTAAAATATTATAACAACGCAAAATATTATAATGAGAATAACAACGCAAAATGTTATTATATTGTAACATTCTACCTTATATTAATGCCAAATGTTACAATAGGTATAACAAAGCAAAATGTTATAACAACGTAAAATGTTATAACAATGATAGCAAAACAAAATTTTATAACTTTATCACATTTTTTATAGAATCTCAAAACTAATAAAACGCAAAATGTTATAAAGTTATAACATTTTGCGTTCCTATTATTATTATAACGTTATGCGGGGAGAAGAAATTTATAACATTTTGCGTTTTTATTAGTACTGAGATTCGACGCAAAATGTTATAAAGTTATAACGTTTTGCCCTGCTATAGATTTTATAACATTTTACGTTTTTATAACATTTTGCGGGTAGACATAGTTTAGGCCTTTAGCTACTCTTTAAGCGCAAGCGAAGACGCTGATCAGACTGAGCGACTGTCCTTGCTGATCTGAGTATTCACTCAGCCTACATGCTATTTTGCTTGTTTGGTCGGGTCGCGGCTCTTTTATGCACACTGAATGCACTTTTCATATATAACGAGTCGAATGATTTTATATCTTTGCTACTTGATTTATAAATTATCCCCCCCCCGCCACCCCCGTCGCAGGACAAGAGGCGATATAGTAATATCCGTAACTTTTTTGTCAGGCGCTTAACTCCAAAATGTGTTGAAACTTGAAATAACCATAATTACAGAGGACAAAGAGAGAAAGTGCAGTGTACAAGAATCATAACAATTTCTTGTTCTATCTAAGTGAATAACTCAAAAACGTGCGGATGGAAATCTCTTTAAACTATGCAAAGAAAGAAGACATTCAAGGCAAGCGCCATGTCTAAGAACCATAACTCTACCCTGTCATTTTTTCAATTATCTCCTTTGTTCCCTTTTATTGAATTCATTATAAAGATTAATCAATACTGCTTTATCATAATAAGTATTCGCGTTATGGTCCGTCCGTCCGTTCGTCCGTCCGTCCGTCCGTCCTTTCGTTCGCCCGTACGTCCGTCTGGATCCATAACTAAGTAACCACTTGACGGAATTTCATGAAACTTAAAAGAAATGTATATCATTATAACCCGCTGATGCACGTGAAGTTTCATCGGACTGGCGAAAGTAGTGCATAAGCTATTGCCCTTAAATTTACTTAAAATCAATAAAATGAGCAATAACTAAGTAACAAACTACCAAAACTTCATGAAACTTGAACTAGATATGTATAATTTTAAAGCAGCCATGCACATAAAGTTTTATCAGAACGACATCCGTAGTGCATGAGTTATTGCCCTTGAACTGACTTAAAATAGATAAAATGAGCCATAACTAAGTAACCAAATCTCGAAACTTCATGAAACGTAAACTAAATATGTATCACCATAAATCAATCATGCACAGTTTCATCAGAATTGCATCAGTAGTGCGTGAGTTATTGCCCTTGAATCAATTTAAGATCGATAAATTCAGCCATTATTAAGTAAACCATCAATAGAAATCTATGAAACTTATACTAAATATTTATCACCATAACGCACTGGTGCTTCATACGTTTTGTTGGAATCCTTCCGTAATTGATGAGTTATTGCCCTTGAATTGGTAAAAAATTAACAAATTGAGTCATAACTAAGTAACCAATGAATGGTATTTCGTGAAACTTAGAGGAATTATGTATTGTCATGACACAGCAGTGCACATTAGATTTTGTAATCATCGCATCAGAATGCATGGTTTATTTCCCTTGAATAAATTTATATTCCACATTTAAACAAATCAGGGCTACTTCGGCGGGGGATATAAATTCACCGAATTTGCTTATTTCCAAACTAAAATGGCACTATGCTCTTACTTATAATGTGTCACAGCAAAAATAAGGGAGGGTATTCTTTCCCATATATTTTTATGACATTTACTGGCACGGTAGAATCATCGGACGACAAGAACAATTTGAGCCGCGACACGACAAAACCAAAAAAATGGCATCAGCACCCAGCAAAGACTCTGATCAGCATAGGTAGCCGCCTTGTCTAAGCAGAGTCTTAGTTGGCGGCATGGAGACAGCTTAGAGCCTGAGCTACCCTTTAAGCGCACTGTTAAGACTCTGATCAGACTGGGCGGATGCCCAAGCTGGTCTGAGTTTTCGCTGTGCGCACATGCCACTTGTTGGTTTTGTCGTGTCGCGGCTCAGTAGACTGTTCTACACACTAAACACATTTGCCAAGTTTTATGTGACAGTCTTTAATGCGAGTAAAAAGGAAACAATGGTAATAAAACGTAAAATATGACGTCATTTCAACGTTATGACGTCACACCGACGTTGATATGACGTCATTTTTGACGTTTGATACCTGGTGGGAATAGAGTAATGGTAAGATTGATAATCGATAGGCGAGAGTATTCTTTCCGAAAAAAGTAAACCACCATTAAAGGGGGATTCAGAAACGAATATGGCAGGGTTGCTTACCATGTATGTTTACTGAAAGTTTTAAAAGTGTAGCCAAACCAAAATATTCGCTTTTCATATATATTATCCCACGGATCAATTTACTTGATGTTAAAAGTAAGTACTATGATCAGATTGCAAAAAGGTAAATGTAGATCATATGAGCCGCGACACGACAAAACCAACAATGTGGTTGTGCGCCCACCGCAGACTCAGATCAGACTGGGCATCCGCCCAGTCTGATCAGAGTCTTCGCTGTCCGCATAGAGGTAGCTTAGACCCTTAGCTACCCTTTGAGAAATTAACGAAGAGTCTGGACAAAATTGGGCGGCTGCCCAGGCTGATCTGAGTCTGCGCTGGGCACACGATATATATTCTTATACTTCGAGTGCCTTTTTTAAGCTCCATTAGCCGTACAGAATAGAAATTTGTGTCAAATTACTGTCAATTTGGTCATCATTTGTCATTTATGCATTATTAACGAACTTTTATTATGTCACTAGTCAGTCTTAAAGAATTCGCACAATTGTTTAGGTAGTTTACCTTTTAAATGTACTTTTCTAGCTCATAGAACTTTGTGACATTCTGCGCAACAACAACATTCAGGAACAATAAAGTTTCGGACCTGTGTATGGAAACATAGAGAATATTTGACTTGTACAGTGTTGTTTCACCGAATGAAAACAAAAGGCAGAATTTTCACGAGTGGTGAAGCCACCAGAACCTTTGGAGTCCATGAGTAAAATAAAAATCAGTCTTACACTGAAAAAGTCAAATTTTCTGTTTCTTTTATTCTTTAAACTTGCAATGAATCAATTTATTCAAATAAGTTAGCCATAACGACAGAGACGCAACCTTTTTCTTATCGTTTTGTGTCAAACCTGATGCTTCCAGCGTGTTTACCGGGTATGATTTTGGTTGTAAACAAAGTTTGCAACTGAAAATAGCTTGAAATTACATTTTGATAAACAAATATAATGCCAACAACCTCTCTTTGGCACAAGTTCCGAACAAATGATTGGCTGACAGCATCTGCAGAGAAGCGTTTATACACCGATAAATCCTGTTGACTTTGTATCCATACGCGGCAGTCTCTGCCGACTAAGTTTTCTCCCCCTTTTCGTAATGAATCAACAATTTTGCATTTTCTAATTGTAATTCAGATGGAAGAACAAAGTTTGTCTTGAGACGACCAAAACAAATGCGTGCATGACGTTATTTATGACGTATCGTCAGCGTCATAACAAACGTCAGCTGGATACTTTTTCATAATGGCGGCGCCTTCGACAGGGTTTTTGGTGGAATTATTGACTATTTTGGAGTCTTTTTTTCGACTTTTCATGCAATGAAACGGGTTAAAAATGAAACAGTAGAAAAAGCCGTTTGTCATTCCAAATAGAGTTTGTACTTTCATTGAAATTATGCTTGAAATAGTGATGCTCTGAAAACTTTATTCTTCTCCAGGACTATTTCTATGCGGAATAGTTTAAGGCCCTTGTTTTGATTATTGGTCCAGAGGCATGTGTTTTAGCATGCCTCTAATCTGCTTTTTGTAAATAGTTTAAATGGCCCACCCCGAAAGTTTCAGTCTCAGTATCGAGAGATAGATAGACTCCCCTAATAAAGTACGTCATCAACAAGTGACGTATTTTCGAAATTACACCATTTCGATTGGTCCAGTGTTCGGAAATTTCCAATAAATCTTGTAAATTTCAAAATCTTCGAAAAGCCACTGGGTGCACCAAATACGGCAATGAAAGGACAATCTTACTACATGGAAGTCAGCTTCTGACATTCAGTTGATTTTACAAACAGTTTGACCAAATATGTTTCAACCTATATAATGATGTATTTAGTCAAAGTATTTGCAAATTCTACAACATTTTATGGAGTCCCATCTCATGTTAAAATATTGCCCTTTTCAGAATGCATTTGGTGTATGCAGCCTTTTCTCGAAAAGTAATCAACATATAAAGATTTGTTGGTCTATTCCGAATAGTTGATTGTCCGAATATGTTTTATTTGATCAATTAGTGACGCGTCGGATGACGTAGGTTGTTGCCTTGGATAGAATCAGAATCAGAATCAGAATTACTGGTGATACGTCCAAGGACAATCATTCATCAAGGAATGATGTATCTATACGCTGTACTCTCTTCCGACTAAGTTTTTCATCTTTCTCCGTAACGAATCAGCAATTTTGCATTTTCTGATTGTAATTGTAATTAAGATGGAAAAACAAATTTGTCTTGAGACGACCAAAGGGCGTGCATGTATGATGTTATTTATGACGTAATAATTCCAACAGCCTCTCTTTAGCTTAAACTCTGAACAAATGATTGGCTGACATCATCTGCAGAGAAGAGTTTATACATCGTTAAATCCTGTTGACCTGGTATTCATACACGGCATTCTTTTTTCTTCTTCATCCTTTCCAAAGCAAATCAGCATTTTCTAAAATTTCTAATTTAAATTCACAAAATTTGTCTTGAAACGATTACAGCAGTAACGTCAGCATCATAGCAAACGTCATTTGGTAACGTTTTCAAAATGGCAACGTCCTCGACAGTGTTTATGTTTGAATCGTACACGATTTTTGAGTGTTTTCTACTTTTCATGCATAGAAGCGGGTAAAAATAGAAAGGTAGGACAAACCCGTTTGTAATTCTAAATAGAATTTGTAATTTCAAAGGGAATTATGCTTGAAATGCTTACAAAATATGTCTTTGATTTTTTCAAACGCTGTGGGACTAAATTTCTACTCCAGGCTCTAATGTAGTAAACCGATGGACAATGAAGCCTTAGAAAAACTTTAGGAAGGACAAAGTTGGAGTTATAAGAAATGAATTTCCCTTTTTGGGATTTTATCGATGTGTAAGCGCCGGCGAATCCCTCACAAATTTAGCATAAAGCCCGAATTCAGTTTGTGACTGATTCGCCGGCGTTTGCACATGTATTAAATCCCAAAAAAAGGAAATTGATTCTTATAATGTCATAACAAACGTCAGCTTGTAACGTTTTCAAAATAGCGGCGACCTCGACAGTGTTTTTGGTCGACTCATTGACTATTTCAAAGTGTTTCCGACTTTTCGTTCAACGAAACGGGATAAAATGAAAACGTAGGAAAAAGCCGTTTGTCGAAAATCGAGTTTGTAACTTTAAAGGGAATAATGCATGAAATGCTAAAAATGTCTCTTGAGGTTGTCAAACGCTGTTTACCTAAACCCTTCACTGTATTAGATCCGATAGGCAATGCAGCCGAAGAAAAGCTTAAGGTGGTGATTTGTGGTATATACAAACATCTGAATAAAACCATAAATAAGTATTATATCTCCCTGAAAAGTAGCAAATTTCTTATTTTTGTTGTTCTCTACAGTATCGAATACAGAATAGAGGGACATGCTGTTTAAAAATTTGTTTTTCTACGGAAAGATCAAAGGGTAATTTTCTGCGCAGAAATCTGAAAAATAAAATCCGTCGTTGAAAATGTACCTCGCTCCGAAAATACTTTGATGTGTTCAAAAGAGCGTCCTAGCAATTATTTGCTCCAACTCTTTTTCAAATTGTTAGGTAGACCAGATAAAAACAGTAGCTTTTTCTCAAATGTCTGACCATATATATAGTGCATGTATTCTGGTTAGTTTAAACATATTTTATTCATAATTTCACTCACATGCACCATAACATATACACAAAAAATAGTTACTGGGATTGGAATGAAAGCAAAATGCTTATAGGATTATAGGACGTCAACACCGGCTCAGCGCCATAACTAAAGGAAAATACAAAGAACGAAAACGTTAACTGAGCTCATAAAAAAAATAAGGCCTTATGCTGCTTGAATTCAAGTGGTCGCTCCCTGGATCCTACCATCGGCCAGTCCATACATTATGGGAATCACCCACTTATATTATATCGCGCACGCACTCATATACTGGTCGCTCCCTGGATCGTACCAGGGACCAGTCTATATATAATAAGAAACACTTTAGTGGACGAACACTGTCTCACTTACACCTCCGCAGCAATCACATCGACGTAACCGGCCGACTTCGCCTATATTTTGTGATTCCCGCCTCGGCTAGGAAACATGCACAAGCGGCGTTGTAACTGCCTCTACCCGAGTTAGAATTAACCTGGAGATGTATATAGAGTCTCCAGGTGAGACGTAGCTCTAAGCCCTAACAGCTGACTGCCGGATTTGATGTGCCCCTCAGGTCTTAACACTGAACATAGGCACACGACTATATAACATCCTTCGTCTTAGAATTAAAAAGCCACGTCTAATTTTTCAATAAAAGATACGAGTATTAATACTATGCGTTTCACTTTTAAATCATGCGACTCGGTATTAAGCATGCAGGTATTCACCTTAAAATCATGCAACATGCTGTCCAGTGAAAACTGCCACGTGAGGTATTCACCAATAACCCATGCATGACCTAGCCACAATTTCCGTAAATGTTTTATTACCACAGTTACCCTAAAAACTGAAGCCCTACTGGTTGAATGGATTGAAATAATTTCGACGACATAGTCGACGATCTGATTCATTTCGTAACAACATTTTCAATCATGATGGTCATTTTTTTAGATTTTTGCGCACAAAATTACCCTTTGATCTTTTCTTATATAAATTCATTTTAACATGAACAAGTCCTGCATTATGGGATTCGGAATTGTTAGAAACGACATAAAGAAGGCATCTGCTCAGTTTTGGGAAGATCTGTTGTATTTTCAGCATTTTATGCAGATTTTTGTCTTTGCCCCAAATTAGTGATGATCACCACCTTAAGAATGGCCACAGTTGGAATAATTTAGCTATAATTTCCATATTATAGAAATAAATTTCCTTTTTTTGGATTTTATCGATGTGTCAAGGCCGGCGAATCCCTCACAAACTAACTTAAGCCCGGTTTTTGAAATTTTATCGATGTGTAAACGCCGATGAATTCCTCGCAAATTTGGGCTTTATTCAGTTTATGAGTGAGTCGCCGGCGTTTACAAATCTTTAAAATCCCCAAAAAGGAAATTCAATTCTATAATATGGAAATTTGCAACATGAGACTTAGGCGGCTTAACGTCGCGTGCATTAAAAATGTTATGTTAGCGCTTTAGTGGCGTCTTTAACGCCGTAATGACGTGCAAACATGCGTGACATAATTTTTGTCAAGCCGGATGTTTAGCTTAATAATCAACTAATAAATGAAACTATTTCATGGAATTCCTATTTTTGAAACAGTGAAATCTACAATGATAATTTCACTGTTTGAAACAGTGAGATTATAAGTTTCGATTTCACCGAGAAACCTCTATAATTCATTGAAAAGTATCATGAAAAGGAACCTCCATTTCACCAAAGGAGACAAATTTTGTGACTTTCTGTTAGCGTCCTCTTTACAAACAGGGGTCTTTACTCTAAAAGAAAAGAGCTGATGCCTAAGATATGGTAGGAAAACCGAGACTGGCAGAGTTGTTTCCCTTCAAAGTGTACCTATTTACCGGAAAGATATACTACCTCGCCATTTCATCATGTACAAATAAAATCGTTTTGTAAAATTTCGTTAGATGTGCGACGGTTCGATCATCGCCGATTAATGATAAATCTCGACCGATTTCGCCAGTGAACTACATGTAATAGCTTCTATGGTAAACTGTTGCGATAAGTGGCCATATCCCACGTATATCGAACTGACCAATCAGATTCACTTCTGGTTGTCGGCCAATTACGCGCTCCCCGGCGCTAGAGCTTACCGTGGTCCGAGGCACGTTAACAATATCGCGGACTCGTAATATTGCTTTAGTCCGTACTTCTGTTTTTTTTTTTGCATATGTTCGTACTATAGGGCGCGCTGTAGTTCGAGGTGAAGTCGACCCTGGTTTAGCTGCTTTCCTTTTATCGCTTGTTAGCCCCATAGTAAAGCAAAAGCAAATCAAACCCAACGAAACAAATACTGGTTCTTTGATTATAAGGAGTTTTTCCAAGCGAGGGAAACCAGTGACAGCCTTAGTCCAACCAGAATGAGTTGGTGGTTTGTCTAGTCGTTCCGAGGAGTAGTGAAACCAAACCAGAGTAAGTTTGATCAACCTCGGTTAAACGGCAGTTGATAGACAGCGGTTTATGATCCCCACATTATCATATCTAAATCCTGAGTGAAATTTCATAAACTGTGTTGATCTAAGGCAATCATGATTTAAAAAGATGAATTCAAATCGTATGTGCAAATTAGAAAACAATCGTTAGTAAGAAATATAAACATAAGGACAACCTTAACTTTAAGGTACAAGGTTTTACCCCAAGAAGGTTATATTTAAATGATAACGAGATGAACAAATTTTGAGTGATCCTACTAACAATGTTCATTGAGTTGTATTAAGGTAAATTGGTACACCTGTCTCGGAGAAGACCAAACAATTCCTCTCGATAGATTTTGTTTAAACGTGTCATGTACTTAAATACAGGTTGATCTAGTTCTGGAAAAATCTTGCTCCAAAGATTTCGTTCAAAAACTACCAGTTCACACAAGAGACATGCAAGATTAATATTGCGACAATTTCATTTACTTCTATCTATTCTATTCTATCCCATAGCCTTACTAGGTCGTTGGGGCACTACAGACGACTTCGAAACAATCCCTTTCCACCTTCTCCTGTTTTCAGCTGCCCTAGCTGAGCTGGCAAATCCATCTCTGTCCATTCTTAAATATTGTCTTCCGACCTCTTCTTCTGTCTACCTCTTCTTCTTTTTCCTTTCACTGTGCCCTGTAGAATCGGCTTTGCTAAACCAGAAGACCTTGAGACGTGACCAAACCATCTTAAATTCCGTTTCTTGACCAGTCGTCAGGAGTTCATCGTGTTCTTCAATGGCTGCTTGGAACTTCCTGCGAACCTCCTCATTGGTTATATAGTCCTTGTACGAAATGTTTAGTAACCTTCGGTAGCATCGCATCTCAAAGGAAGCGCATAAGTTTCACCTTTGATACAAGAGATATGTTGTTGAAAGTATTGTATATAAGTATTCATTTCATATCATTAAATATAGGTTAAAAGTCTGAGCCGCCTCTCTAAAGCCCAAATTCCATATTGACTGTTTGAATATCATTTTTCTCTTTGCTCTCTTTTTATATTATTTCCTTTTTGTATGTATAAGGTGACCTATTTTTGGGCGACGGCGTTGGATCGGCATTGCATCGGCGTTGATTCAACGTAACGACGTTGAATCGACGTTGATTCAATGTTGATATGACTGTACGCCTGCAGGATTCATTTATTCAATCGCCTTCGCTGTTCTGCTGTTTTTGTAATATTTTCTTTAAAGTCCACCAGCACTGATACAAATTGTATATATACTGAACATCAACAGAAACGCATACAATGTATATGCTCAATATATTTGAAGGTATATGTATATGCTCTTATTTAGACATTTTAAATTACTTTGTTTATGATATTCCGAGAGAATGAGCACCTTAACGCATCGATATTCCATAAACTTTAGGGACCAGAACGCTTGATGTTGTTATGGGGTTAAACTTAAAGTCACCATACTTTCAGAAGCTGAATTTTTAAATCCATAAAATGCTCAGCCAATTATTTTCTCCAGACATCATGTCCGCAGCAAGGGTAAGAAAAAGCGAAAACATCAAAGCAACCGAGCCTTGCGTTTTAGAAAAACATTTAGGTGAAAGTTGGCTTTAGAAACAGTAACACTGACTAAACATTGGACTTCCCATAGACCTTTTAACACCCTGTATTTCTTGGAAAGAACAGATATCATTCATACAAAAAGGTTAAATGAAATAACAACAGTAGAATAAAAAGATTTGCAAAGAAATATTTCGTAGCACTGCAGAACTTTTGATGTAATTGGATTTCCCATTTTGCTATTTGTATAATTGCAAGGGAGATAATTTGACAAGTGTTCAACTTCAAACTGCTGTCATGTTCCTAAGAAGAATACCATGGTAATAAAACCGACGTTTTTTTTTCATAACCACACATAAGAGTCGCGTTTTGGAAACAATTATACGGCCAGGGGAAAGACAACTCTTACAACAACTTTGAATGTTTTACGATAAATTGAGACAACTCTTTAACTAAGGTTTATTTTTGCATGAAACTTAGTTTATATTGTTGGCAGACGTCAGTAGTATTTTCGCCATATAGAGAATACCATGATAGTGTCTTCTGACATCAAATTTATCAGGCGAGACCAGAAACAGCGTAGGAATGGCGAGGCTTGCCGAGCCAGTCCGTCGTGTTTCTGGTCGAGCCTGATAAACTTGATATCAAAAGACATTGTCATGGTTTTCTATTTATCATCCATCATAAGAAAATTTTACGACGTAAAGAGAGTCAAATAAATGAAAACCAAACGCAGTTTTGTTCGAACTTGCTGACGTCGCGAATGCGTTATGACGTAAGTCGGTGACGTCATTTAACCAATCGAACGTTGTCATCACGCCCAATGTCAGTATGTAGCCAATCGTCTTCAAAGATCGCTTCTAAAGGCATCGCCTGATAACATTCGCGCAAGCGCTGTTCTAAAGTGGCATGATAGCACATCATGTTATCATACCCCTGTTATCAGGTGAATTTTGGAGCAGATGCATGGTAAACGTGATTTAAAAGCATAAATCAGCTGACAGAAGAAAATTGAACCTAAACTTGTAGGCGTTTCTTTTGATGTTCAGTATATATATTTAGGATAAGAACTCGATAAGCTTTAGCTTCCGTTCTGATCCTTTAAATGTTCTCATGTTATGTAAATACATGTGTTATTGTGTTGTTATGAAATAAAATGCATGTATGTTTAAACTAAGATTCTAACATAGTGCGCCTATAGAAGCAATGGAAAGCTACCGTGTTTTATTCTGCAACAATTCACTGTTTGGGAGCGCGTGAGTCTAATTGCTGACGTCACTGCGATTGCTGACGTAATTTTGTGACGTTTTGAGACGTTAGACGGTGTAACGTCTCTTTTTCTTTCTAAAATCGCCATATAAAAGTATATTTGTCTTGGATACAGTTAAGAATATTGGCGGGAGCAGGAACGCGCTGGCAGGAAGGTTGGGAGAGTTTGAATGAAAGGAATAGTTTTTTGGGCGTTTTTGAGTGTTAGAATCGAAATAGTTCAGCTCTAGCATTGAATTGTTGTGTAATAATTCACTGTTTGTCGGTCAGTTATAAGTAGATATATCACTCGCGCTCCGCGCTCGTGATATGATCTACTTTACAACTGACCTCCAAACAGTGAATTATTACTCAACAATTCACTGCTAGAGCTGATCTATTTCTTAATTAATCTCAGGTGCGAATTTCCCAAGGTTCATGAATAAGATTGTTTGTCGTTCGAAAAAACATATGTGTATCCCCGGATAAAGAAAATATGATTACTACCACGGATTATTGCTCTTTCTGGTATTCTGTCATGTTTGCTATTTATGGATACGTCAAATTACTAAACATGCTAAAAGTTGTGACATAATGGATCGATAACAGCAAAAATGATATGTGTTCGTGAGATTTTTAAATGATTCCATATTTTTTTCACCAAAAGTAATATTCCCCTCACACTTTTCATACATGTCAGTGTAATATGTTATCACTCTGATATAGGAGCAACGAGATAAACAGTCAAGGGTCAAAAGTAATTTTCCAATAGACTATAGTGTATTTTCATGTTTATTGGAAATTAGTTTTTGGCACTTCTGTTCACTGCATTAAAATTATTTTTTTGTACTAGTCGAACGCTATATGAACAATGTAAGCAATATACATGCATCTGTTTGATTTGTGTTGTATATCCTGTATGGCATCCTGTCGCTTTCAAATTTATGCTAGATTTGACAAGTTGTAGCTTGACAGTGAGGAAAAAGAATTGAATTCTGTAAATATTATTTGAGCTGCGACACGAGAAAACCAACAATGTGGTTGTGCGCCCAGCGCAGACACAAATCAGCCTGGGCATCCGCACAGTCTAATCAGACTCTTTGCTAGGCGCTTAAAGGCTAGCTAAGAGTCTAAGCTACATCCATGCGGACAGCGAAGGCTCTGATCAGACTGGGCGGACGCCCTGGCTGATCTGAGTCTGCGCTGGGCGCACAACCACTTTGTTGGTTTCCTAACCCACCAATGAATCATCGTAGGAAACAAACAAACAAATCATGGATAAGGCCTATGATCAGTCAGAGATAAGGACCCTACAGAAATATCGAAAACTGCTACACCTAAGAAACATCAGTTGAACCTCAAATAACCAAGCAACAGACAGGGCAAGCTCCGGCCCCAACCAACTAAACTAAATAGCTCTATCTCGGGCCCATCATTAAGTCTGCAAAAATCAGACCTTCTTACAAATATTTTGAATTTATAGACTAAGTCACCATAAAATTCTGGTTCCACTAGTCTCTTGCAAAAACGTTTCAATTCGACCTTGAATTTAGTGTCGGCGATAGAATTTTGAAAAAGGTTTTCGAAATTTATTATACCGATATCCCTGTTTGAGAAGCTTAGCAGTTAAATTTCTTTACGGGCATTGAAGGCAGTCACGTGACTGGACACAGTGCAAACCAAATAAATTGAGAAATATGAACCCCGTAAGAGGTAGAACGGGGAACGTCACCATCCAAAGAATGGAATATTTACTATGTTATAAATCATAGTTATCGCTTTTATCATAAATTTTGAGTGAAATAGATCCGTTTGAAGTAGATAAATGTTAATTCAGAAATTGTGGCTTCGGTATGCATTAGCTTTGTTTAATTGCAGCTCATGTGGATACATTCGATTCACCATGCCTTCAAAGTAGGGATTGTCAATATTTATAAGATCGTCTAGATATCTAGATATAGAGCTAAATGCTTCAATAATTTCAGCTTGTCTTAAAAAAACAAAGCAAAAAAAAAAAATACAACAACAGAAGCCATGAAACCTCTTTCATAGCAAAATAGAAACATATCCGCTGCAAGAGGAGCACTTTTAGAACTCGTCGGAATACCAACAATTTTGTCTGTGTAACTTAGTACCAAATCTAATGTAAATATCATCTAAAAGATGTGTTAAGGTTTGACACATACCGGTTTTTTGACATGACCAAAGTTTATCGGTTTTGGTGTTCAGAAGTAAAGAAAGCGTTCTTTCTTTAAGGGCAAGGAAAGGCGCGCCTTCCCTTTGGAAAGCCCACCCAGTTAAATATAGAAGTTTTTCTTAGATCAGCTTATGTTGCAAAATGGTATAGAGTGTAGAAAAATCATAACTTGGCAAACTCTTCGCACGGAACCCGCTCAACTTCAATTTAATAATCACCTAACCAGAAAGTTTTAGAGACGAAAAGAAATTTTTACCTGACCTTTCATAAACTTTCTCTCAGTACCTTATGACATGATTTTTGACAGCAGTGAGGCAAGAAGTTAATAATTTAGGAACTTAGCAGTAGTACAAAAACTTGAGTTGGCAATAAATCGTGCTTTCTACCTTTTTAATAAAGTCTATGGGATTTTTTTGTGAAATTTCTTTTGGCCCTTGAGTGTATGATCAAGCTGCTTGGCTTTGCAGGTAAACTTAGATCTTCGCCGTTTCATACTTGCAGTGCGAATCTTTTTGGGGCGGAATATTTTTTAGCTTGCTACTTGCCGGTTTGCGGCCGTAAAACGTCTCAAAATAGACAGTCACCAGCCGATAAAATGTATATTAACCAGCTTGTAATATACATTTTACTCAATGCAACAGATGCCTTTACAATAGCAGATTAAAAGGAGCCGCGACACGAGAAAACCTGCAAAGTGGTTGTGCTCTAAGCGCAGACTCAGATCAGCCTGGGCATCCGCCCAGTCTGATCAGAGTCTTCGCTGTCCGCATGGATGTAGCTTACATCCTTCGCTATTCTTTAAGCACTGAGCGAAGAGTCTGACCAGACTGGGAAGATGCCAAGGCTGATCTGAGTCTGAGCTTGGCACACAACCACTTTGTTGGTTTTTCTCGTGTCGCGGCTCAAATACTTTAATGGCAAGGCTGTTCTGTTATATTTCATAAAGGCTGATAACGGAATTCATATCTCATAACTACATCCTATTTGCCTTAAAACATTTGGAACTATTTCTGAATAGTAGACATAAAGTTGAAACTGTAGTTGGAGGCCTATCACAATTGTCTAGCGAGTTCTATTTTCTTGGCAGCACTGTCGCCTAAATGCATGTAAGCTACGTTATATGCATCAATCTGAGCAGCAAAAAAGCAACTTAGACCAGTGTCACTTCAATATTAAGTTGCATTTCAAGCCCCCCCCCCACCCCCAAAAGAAAAAGGTGTTTCTTTCCATCTTGACTTTCATTGATGACAATTTCAGGTTGCACCAACTCAGTGGAGCTTGCGGCAAGAATGGCCAGCTCATGGAAAATACCTTTGATGACGTTTGGTGGCACAGGAGAATCGTCGGGCGACAAAAACCAGTTCACTACGCTCTCAAGACTGTCCTACACACTAAACACATTTGCCAAGTTCTATGTGGCAGTCTTTAATGTGAGTAAAAATAGAATTTAAAAAATGACGTCGTTTCAGCGTTGGTGGGACGTCATGACGTCGCACCAACATTGATAATGACGTCACAATGACGACATTTTTTGACGTTTTGTGCCCGTTGGAGATTAAGAAATGGTAACAAATTGGTAATTTTGATTACATTTAATTGTCGGGTCGAGTTGGAGGAGGGCTAACGGATGATCTAGACTCATAATCCATGGATAGCAGGTTCGAGTGCTGCTCAAGGCACTAATTCTTCTATGGTCTCTAGATCACTTCATCCCCATTTCTAGTTTATACCTGACCTAACTGACGTTTTCAGATGATTTAAGTCTTATGCTCAGCAAGCTTCAATGAGAAAATTATCCGAAAAAATAGCCAGAAATTTCCTTTTCTCAGCCTCAACCCCATCAGATTCTATAGATGATCTCTTTGAGGTCCAAATTATTACCTTAAAGCAACAAGATGCTTTCCCGAGCTTTCTTCAAGATAATATCTCGTTCTTTCGAAATAAAAAAGAGAGAAAAATGTGTGTGCCATCAAGGTATTAGTAAGTTTGCAACTTTATTTGAGCCGCGACGCGAGAAAACCAACAATGTGGTTGTGCGCCCAGCGCAGACTCAGATCAGCCTGGACATCCGCCCAGTCTGATCAGACTCTTCGCTTTGTGCTTATGGGGTAGCCTAGACCCTTAGCTGCCCTATTAGCGCAAAGCGAAGACTCTGATCAGACTAGGCGGATGCCCAGGCTGATCTGAGTCTGCGCTGGGCGCACAACCACATTGTTGGTTTTGTCGTCTCGCGGCTCAAATTTTATTTGTTGTTTTTCTGTTCAAGGCATTCAGTTGGGTTGACGTCGCTAACATCTACGATTCTTCGTGGGTTTCTAATGGAATGGTCGGATACAGCCTCCACGTTAGTATAGCTTTATTGTTCCGTATAATCAGGCTCAGTTCGACAATCAATTTCCACTTTCCACAAACACATAGAAATGAGCCACGCCACGAGAAAACTTGCAAAGTGGTTGTGCGCCCAGCGCAGACTCAGATCAGCCTGGGCATCCGCCCAGTCTGATCAGAGTCTTTGCTGTCCGCATGAAGGTAGATCAGACCGTTAGCTCCCCATTATGGGCTAAGCGAAGAGTCTGGTCAGCCGGACTGGATGCCCAGGCTGAACTAAGTCTGCGCTGGGCGAACAACCACTTTGTTTGTTTTCTCGTGTCGGGGCTCAAATGTGCCAAGGGAAAGAGTAAACTGAGTGCGACTTCATTCTATTTGTTTTCCTTTCTGGTAATGTCTTTTTAGAGTCTTTTTTGTGTGGAAGACTGTCTCATCCGGCGCATGACGTCTCAATGACGTCTTACTCAATGTGGCATAATGACGTCGCATAGACGCCAGTACGACGTCTTTCTAACGGCATGAGCCCGCTGGGGTATATTCCCAAATAGAGGGCATAATTTATGATAATTTGGGGAAATTTCCTTGATTTCTTATTCAAAATATATGTTACAACCCCTCATTAGAACCGTCTCGCCAAAACGTTTCTAATGACGGTTCACAACATATAATTGTTTAAGAATTTAACTGAAATTATCCCCAATTATCATCCAATACTCACTCGGCGCGACACGACAAAACCAACAAAGCGGCATGTGAGCCCAGCAAAGACTCATTTTTGAGCCTGAGCATCCGCCCACTCTGAGCAGAGTCTTTGCTGTGTGCTTAAGGAGTAGCTAATGGTCTAAGCCAACGACATGTAGATAGAGAAGCCTCTGATAAGACTTGGTGGATGCCAAGGCTGATCTGGGTCTGCGCTGGGCACACGTGCCACTTTGTTGGTTTTGTCACGTCGCAGCACTTAACAGATAAGGAGGCCTCCCTACACTCCAAGACTGTGGGTGTCCACTTGCCTCTAGCACCTAAGTAATGTGGTGCTTATGAGGACTAGAACTTTTGTAGTATATAGAGAAAAGAAAAGGTTACTGACACATCTTAGGCAGTGATGTTCCGGGAATAATAAGCCATTTTGATGTCACAAAGTATGTCGGCTAAGCTTGTTTATTTCTTGCAGTTCAATGCCCTTTTTCAATCACAGAATAAAATTTCTTTAAAATGTTATTACTTTAGAAACCTTATGTGTGATGAAAAGAAAAAGATAAGCAAGTTAAGAAAAAAGTCGGATTGTGCGCGAAACTGTGACTCATGACATAAAGTTAGGAAGGGCTACAACGTCCAGAGAAGCAACGGGAAATCTCAGAAGTTGTTGTTCTTCCTTTCTTCCTAAAATTGGCGAAAAAGAAAAAGATGAAGGTGTACCTGTCAGAGAGTGGTTTTTCCCCCTTTCCCCCCCGGAAAAATGGCTATAGGAAGGACGACTATATAGTGGATTGTCCGGACCTCATAGAGCCACTTTTCCCCCATAGTCCTTTTTCCCCCACAGGGAAATTGGCTATTACTGAATTTTGTATGGCTATTGTTATTTTGCGGAACGGAACGAAACGGAACGGAATGGAAAAGAGACAGTTCACGGAATTAATCGCATTAGAAATGTATCAGTTTTTCACCAGAGGTAATAAACGTGATTGATTAAAAAAAAAATCAATATGCAAATTTAGCAACCATATTTTTTAATAATCAATAATTACTAATTTAAGAAACCAGGCGGATGTAATTTCTTCCCATCGCAGATATTTTTATACGTACATATACGCATGTAAGCTTACAGGACCTGGAAGATGTACGAACGGTGTTTTGTCCAGTGATGTTTGATTTAGCAGGCAGTTTATTAATAATCGGACGTCTGTCCCGATAGGAGTCGAGCCCACGACTCCTGCATGAAAGGCGAACTCTAGTCCAGAGACTCCGCAGCGCGCACGCACAAATGAACGCTTGTACAAACACAAAATTATACAAATTTATGCCCACAACCACGTACACTCATAGCCGGTTTTGGTTAACACGGAAAAGCAAAACGCCTGCCTGTTTCTCCAAAACAAAAATAAGACAGACTGATGGACACATGTATGCGGTTCTAGTATCTGTTATCCATCGATATTTTACGCTCAGATACTCGTATTTCTGTTTCAGTTATGAACCTCACTATTATGATCGGACAAGGAGCAAATTCCAATATGTAGCTTGTTTTCCTGCAATAGTATTACCAGGGGGAAAATCCACTATAGAGGGGAAAAACGGCTATGCAAAAACACATATAGTAGATTTTCCCCGGGGAAAATTGGCTATATAGTCATATTTCCGGGGGGAAATTCTACTATATAGCCATTTTTCCGGTGGGAAATTCTACTATGGAAAAGTCATAGTCATTTTTCCGGGGGGAAAAACTACTAGGGGGGAAAAGCTACTCTCTGACAGTACCCATTCTCCTAAAGTTACAATACAAATGAGCCGCGACACGAGAAAACCAACAAAGTGGTTGTGCGCCTAGCGCAGACTCAGATCAGCCTAGGCATCCGCCCAGTCTGATCAGATTCCTCGCTAAGCGCTAAAGGGTAGCTATGGGTCTAAGCTACCTCCATGCGGACAGCGAAGACTCTGACCAGACTGGGCGGATGCCCAGGCTGACCTGAGTCTGCGCTGGTCGCACAACCACATTGTTGGTTTTGTCGTGTCGCGGCTCAAATATACATTTTAGCACATTCTGTTGACCCTGTCAAACACAAGAAGTTGCTGTTAATCTTTGGATGATATTTTAGATACATCAATTCTTAGGTCAACACCCCCCCCCCCCAAAAAAAAAACAAAACAAAAAAAACAACAAAAAAACAACAACAAAGATTCGTCCAATTTGTAAAGTGAAAAAAAGAAGCACACACACCCAAGATTCGTCCAATTTGTTAGGTATTCTATACAGAGTTGACTCTCTCTATCTCTTTCATGCTCTCTCTCTCTCTTTCATTCTCTCTCTCTCTCTCTTTCATTCTCTCTCTCTCTTTCTTTCTTCTCTCGCTCTTTCTCGCGCGCGCTTCAATGCTTAAAGTCTCGATTATGAACTATTAAATGTGCTCATTGGCCGAGTCATATTTGATCCAATAAAGCAATGATCAGATGAAGAATTGGTAATGGATCATGCAGGGAGAGCAGCAATTACAATTATGTCGTTCACTCATGTGAAAGAGGGAAGACAAAGCTGACAGATCAAAGATTAATGATTGAGCCGCGACACGAGAAAACCAACAAATTGGTTGTGCGCCCAGCGCAGACTCATATTAACCTGGGAATCTGCCCAGTTTGATCAGACTCCTCGTTAAGAGCTCAAATCTAAGTGTCTAAGCTACCTCCATGCGGACAGCGAAGACTCTGATCAGACTGGGCGGCTGCCCAGGCTGATCTGAGTTTGCGCTGGGCGCACAGCCACATTGTTGGTTTTGTCGTGTCGCGGCTCAATAAGGCGCCATCAAGGATAAACAAAGTACAAAAGACCTGATATGATATGGCCCATATTATTCCCCAGAAGATTCAGTAAATAAGTAAGGCCCTGAGAGGGCCGAGACCTTCCCATCACTTTTTTTGTTTCAAACTTTTGCGTTGCGCTTAGCAATTCTGAAGAAGTTAAACACAGAAATGTACATCTGTCACATTAAATTTAATAAAGGTATGTTTATTCATAAGAAAGTTCAAAACCAAAATGCAACATCAAAAAGAAAACAATCCAGTCATCAAAGTATGTGTCTTATTAAAAATGAGAAGGCACATTAGCTTTATCACTAAAAGCCCATTATCGAGCGCTCTCTAAACCGATTATAACCGTCTTTTTATTAATAAATGAACTGCTTTTCAACATCTTTTATTGCTTTACCATTTTTGTACAATTAAGATAATTCTTTTATGTGTATCCGTTTTATTAACATAATGTAGCTATCTCATCGGGCACACAACGTCGAAATGACGTCGTATTGACATCGATGCGACGTGATAAAGAGATCCATACGACTTCATTAAATTTTCAACGTCATGTGTCTGCTGGAATATATGCCTATGCTCGCAGCCCAGCGAACACATTACATTTAACCAACGTTGTGAAACGGCAGTAAAGCTTCTCTTGTCGTCTATGGTGCGCATGCGCCTTATAACTATTTTCATTTATGGCGAAGGTCAACTTCATGCCCTTATTTCTATTTACAGCGTAGCTTCATGGCAGATGGTATCAATTCAAACCTAATGTCCTTCGATTCAAAAGAGGCAGATTTAAACAAAGAGCTTCTTCGGCTTTTAAATGAAGCCAAAAAGGTTTCCAGAGGTAATTTCTACATCTTGGTAATAATTTTACATGTATCACCATTTTCCTATCATCTTTTTAGAAATGATTTTCATTTTTCCGATGTTCATGGCAGTGTGAACACAATGGATCATAGGCAAAGTTAGTGACGCTCGAAGGGCGTTCACGTTATCTTTGCACATGAACCTTTGTGTTTACACCTCCACGAATTTCGAAAAAATGAAATGTGTCTCTCATAATTACATTGAATTTTAAAAGCAGTTTTGGCATCATTTTCGATTTTTAAGAGCAACGTTTGTAAAATATACGACGAAAAGCTGTTACTAACCAACAGGTAAGCAACTACCGTTCAACGGCCGCACCATGACGTAACGTCAACTAGAACGTTACAACGACCGATGAAGTCGTTTTTTAGCTCCTCTGGACGAAGTCCAGGAAAGCTGTTGCACTACTCCCGGCGTCGGTGTCGGCGTCCACATTTACGCCCAAAGTTTTTTAAAGAGCTTATTTTTTCCTGAACCAGTGGCTGGAATTTCACCAAATTTGCATGGATACATTATTGGGACAGGTGAAAGAGCTGATTAGATATTGGTGACCGTGATCGCATTTTCAAGGTCAATGGAGGACTTAGATGACATTTTTTGTACCCACAATATCTCATGAACAAATAGATGGAATTTCATTAAACTTGCCTGAACACATCATTGGGTCTAGTTTAAGATCTGATTAAAGTTTGGTGACCTTGATATTATTTTCAAGCTCACTGGAGAACTTAGATGACAATTTCTTGTACCCATGATATCTCCTGAATTAATGAATGGAATTTCACCAAACTTGCTTGGATACATTATTGGGATAAGTTTAAGAGCTGATTATATTTTGGTGACCGTGACCTTATTTTCACGGTCACCGGAGTACTTAGATGACGATTTCTTGTACCAGCAGTATCTCATGAACCAGTAAACGGAATTTCATTAGACTTGCCTGAATACATCATTGGGACTAGTTTAAAGGCTGATTAGATTTAGGTGACCTTGACCTCATTTTCAAGGTCACTGGAGGACTTAGATAACAATTTCTTGTACCCATGATATCTCCTGAACCAATGAATGGAATTTCACTAAACTTGTATGGATACATCCTTGGGATAAGGTTAAGAGCTGATTGTATTTTGTTGATCTTGACATTATTTTCAAGGACACTGGAGGACTTATATGACAATTTCTTGTACCCATAATATCTCATGAATCAGTAGATGGTATTGCACCAAACGTGCATGGATACATCATTGGGCGTAGCTTATGAGCTGATCAGATCAGATTTAGATGACCTTGACCTCATTTTCAAGGCCACAATGTGACTTTGAATTATGTAAAATTTCACTAAAATTGATATATCTCGTTAGCCCTTGGCTTGATTTCTACCTCATTGTCATACATATACCTGTGGGACAATCTCAAGAGTTTACTGTCTTTTGATGATCTTGACCCTGTTTTCAAGGTCAAAAGCTAACTTACAATTGCTTATTTTTTTCTCTTTAAAATGAGTTATACCTTGAACCGATTGATGGATATTCGTCAAACTTGCATGTTTATATCGTTGTGACAGGTTTAAGACATGTTTAGTAGTTGGTGACCTTGACCCTTTTTTCAAGGACATAGTCTTCTACGCAGGATACCTTTTAAACCAGTGGATGGATTTAATCAAAAATGAATAATAGATATTTTATTTCTACAGACCTTTTATTCGTTACAAGTGATGGGACATAGACTGGGGAGTGGGGGGGGGGGGGGGGGGGCGTTGACATAAGTTTTTCTCTGAAAAACATTTCTAGATTGTTTTTAGCTTGTTCCCAATAGGATGGAGAACCTCTAAGATCTTTGAACACTGTAAAGCCTTTATCATGGTGGCACAGTTTCTCAACATTTTCAGGTGATTTACAACCTGCAGCTGTCAAGTCTTGGCTGCCTTTTGTCTTCCGAATACAAAGGTTAGCATATTCTTACCCATTTGAATTAGACTTTATCACTTGGAGTATTAGTTATTTCCTTCTATCACCCCAGTTCCAGGCAAGCTATGCTGTCTGCTGACAGCTCTTGTTTACATGTGACATTACGTACCAACGACGTCGCGTGACCGAGTGTTGTTCATGGAAGTATGAACATTGTTTCTCCGAAATAGGCTTATCTAAAGAAAATCAAAGAAAATGTAATTATTTTACAGTAACATTTTACTAGTCCGTCAACTAATGCAACGCTTCACTGTTGCGCCGAGGTCAGACACTTTCGAATATGTCAAGAACAAACATTCAGATAACAATCAATGTCCTTAAATGATTTCTATATTCGTCTTCAACGAATTGGCACGTTAATTGGTCACATGTCACTGTACCCGATTAAGAGCCAAGAATTATACTCTGAGTCCAGCGCATTGTTGATTAGGTTTTAATAATGAATGGCAGTCAAACTAACCACTGAACTAGGCCAGGAGACACATGTGGAGGCAACACACTGAGCATCGTCAGTTGATATTTTGTTTTGATACTAAACTGTTACGATAGTTAGAACTGACAGGAAAATAAATTAGTTTCGATAGACTGATTACTGCAACAGCTTCGCGAACCAACTTTTCAGATCTGCTGGAAGATTGTATGCTGCATTAATTCACAGTTTCCGAGAGCACTGTACCATCTCTCCCGGTTTTCATAGCGTTGAATCGAGGGTACAATATTCACTTATAACCAGCAGTCGGAAATCATTATGTTTTGAGATTTTATCCGCAATCTGCAGTGTCATTTATAGATATTCAGCTTCGAAAATGTAAGGATATAAGTTAAATATAATTTGCTCTTCGGTCTTTTACTTTATTGTCCTTTACAATGAAAACCTCATGGCCGTCACAGAAATTTTATTCCGAACAGCTAATTTAACACGAGTTTGTGTCATGCAAAACCTAACTATCAGCCTGCTATCAAAACAAACCAACTTAAGATTGATAACGCCTTCCGTTTATTTTAAAGATTTTTATAAAAAAAATAATAAAAGGCTCAGAATGGTTTTGGAATCATGCCTAGGGCGATTTGAATAATGTACCATTTACTATCCACCAATACACGACATTGTACATGACAATAAAGTAAAAGACCGAAAGGCAATTTATATTAAACTTACCTCTTTACATTTTCGAAGCTGAATAACTATGAATGACGCAGCAAATTCCGGATAAATTTCTCAAAACACAATGATTTCCGACTACTGGTTAAAGGCGAATTTTGTACTCTCGATTCAACGCCATGAAAACCGGAAGAGATGGTACAGTGCGTTCAGATACTGTGCAATTGGCAGGCATGTAGTAATGTGAGCGATAATTTATAGCAAACTAAGACAGTTTCTCTGTTCAAGCTTCTTGATTTTTAGGACAAACAAAAAGGCGTACTCATCTCGAACGTCGTGACGTCATTTTCATGCAATATGTTTAATATTTTAAATCAAGAGAGAGAAATATCCTTAAATACCTCTCTCTATTGCAAGTTCGATCGTCAACCGAAAACCAAATGTAAATTTGAGCCGCGACACGTGCAAATAACAAAGTGATTGTAGCTTAGACCCTTAGCTACCTTTTCAGCGCTTAGCGAAGACTCTGATCAGTCTAGGCAGATGGCCAGTCTGATCTGAGTCTGCGCTGGGCGCACAAAAACTTTGTTGGTTTTCTCGTGTCGCGGTTCAAATGTGGTATAACTAAATAAGTTGATCGAACATGTTCTGGTTTGGTTTCACTAAATCACAATTCGGAACTCCTCGGAAAGACTAGACAATCCACCGAATTCATTTGGTGGAAATGAGGTTGTGCCTGGTTTTCCGCGCTGTGAAAACGCCTTAATTTTTTTTCGGTGGTTTTGACTTGCTATTGATTTATCATAGGGGTTACTGTCAGAGAGTAGCTTTTCCCCCCTAGTAGTTTTTCTCCCCGGAAAAATGACTATGATTTTACCATAGTAGAATTTCCCACCGGAAAAATGGCTATATAGTAGAATTTCCCCCCGGAAATATGACTATATAGCCAATTTTCCCCGGGGAAAATCTACTATACGTGTTTTTGCATAGCCGTTTTTCCCCTCCATAGTGGATTTTCCCCCTGGTAATATGATTGCAGGAAAACACGCAACATAATGGAATTTGCTCCTTCTCCCATTATAATAGTGAGGTTCATAACCGAAACAGAAATATGAGAGTCTGTCTATAAAATACCGATGGATAATAGATGCTAGAACCGCATGCATGTGTCCATCAGTCTGTCTTATTTTTGTTTTTGGGAAAGCAGGTAGGCATTTTGCTTTTCCATGTTAGCCAAAAACGGATATGAATGTACGTGGTTGTGTGGATGAATTTATGTAATTTTATGTTTGTACAAGCGTTCATCTGTGCGTGCGCGCAGCGGAATGCCTGGACTAGTGTTCGCCTTTTATGCAGGAGTCGTGGGCTCGACTCCCATTGGGACACACGCCCGATTATGATTTTCAATGTAATAAACTCCCTACTAAATCAAACATGACTTTACAAATAACCCGTTCGTAATCTTCCTGTAGCTTGCATGCGTATGTGTACATGTGTACGTATATAAATATATGCGGTGAGAAGAAATCACCCCCTGCTCGTTCCTTAAATTAGTAATTATGGATTATTACAAAAATATGGTTGGTAACTTTGCATATCGATTTTTTGGAATTAATAACGTTTATTACCTCCCTTGAAGTACCTATACATCTCTTATGCGATTAATTCCGTAAAATGTCTCTGTTCCATTCCGTTCCGTTCTGCAAAATACCAATAGTCATACCAAATTCACTAATAGCCAATTTCCCGGTGGGGGAAAAAGGACTATGGGGGAAAAGTGGCTCTATGAGGTCCGGACAGTCCACTATATAGCCGTCCTTCCTATAGCCATTTTTCCGGGGGGAAAGGGGGAAAAGCCACTCTCTGACAGTTACAAGTGCTGAAAGGAATAGCGACCAAACCAGTCTGGTTTGATGATAGAACTCGCTCATATCTTCAATATTTCTCATGTTTTCGTCCTCTCGTGCTCTAAACTGAGTACTAAATCAAAACAAGGTAATTTATACCTTGGATTGTTTTCGTTTTCCTTTTTTATCATTATAAAGTTAGAATTTATGTTTGCCCTGACAAAATTCAGTGCAAATAAAATATAATGAATACTTTTGGTATTATTTTTCTTCGACTAAAAGTAAATTGATTTATAGCGTAATATGCCTTTTAAAATGATGATGCAGCGTATTTAACATTGATGTTTTAAGATGAAACTCGTGCAATTTATATAATAATATGGTTATGATTGCTTTGTTATACTCTCATTGTGAAATGCGAGCGTCAACAACAAGACTATTAACTATGTTTAATGAAAAGACTGAAGAAAGACATTTTGAGTATAAAAAAATTACATGTAGTTCATTTAAAATGTTTGTGTCATTTATAATACTTGAACTTAGAATATTGTATTCGAGCCGCGACACGAGAAAACTAACAAAGTGGTGGTGCGCCCAGTGCAGACTCAGATCAGCCTGGGCATCCGTCCAGTCTGATCAGACTCTTCACTAAGCGCGTAAAGGGTAGCTAAGGGTCTGAGCTACCGCCAGGCAGGCAGCGAAGACTCTGATCAGACTGGGCAGATGCCCAGGCTGATCTGAGTATGTGTTGAGCGCACGGCCTTATTGTTAGTTTTCTCGTGTCACGACTCATTTGTTCCTTATCATTGCGTATTTTTTTCTTTTCAATTCCATTCTCCAGGATTAATTGCCATAGGTACTCATTCTTTTTCATGACAGTAAATTTAGGGAACAACCTCCCTCTCTTAGGGCGTAGCCAGAAGCCCAGACTTTGCATTTCGGGCCGGACTTGCTCATCATAATGGCTCTGTATACATTAAAGTGAAAATTTCGAAACAGTTTATTTAGTTTCAAACATAGTTTGTTTTCTTATTTCACATGCACTCGTCCGCAATACTCTGAGAACTCATTCTAGGTGTATGTAAAGGCAGAATCATAAAACACAAAAAGACGATAGGGTAGTTCGCCCTTGAGTCGAACACCTTTTGTATTACCTTAAGCCTTAAGGTCAGGCTGTTGGCCAACTCCGTGTTTGGGTGGTGCAACAACTAGCGCAGCTTTCTAGGCAACAAACACTGCAACCCTTTAGCCATACTTTGCGAAATCAAGGCAAAAGAAGGGTTTTTATCCACCTACCCAAATTAGCGCAAAATGACAAAAACAACAAAGTGGTAGTGTGCCCAGCGCAGACTCAGATCAGCATGGGGATCCGCCCAGTCTGATCAGAGTCTTCGCTGTCCGCATGGAGAAAGCTTAGACCATTAGCTACTCTTTAAGCGCTTTGCTAAGAGTCTGATCAGACTGGGTGGATGCACAGGCTGCTCTGAGTCTGGGATGGGCGCACAACCACTTTGTTGGTTTTCTCGTGTCGAGGCTCATATATTGATCCAGCCATTATAGGGCAACCTCCTGTAGGGTATGTGATATCCAGAGATTCCGCATATTTTATTTTTTTTTCCCTTAAATTCTATCCCATAACCTTATAAGGCCGTTGGGGCACCACGGATGACTTCGAAACAATCCCTTTCCACCTTGTCCTGTTTTCAGCTATCCTAATTGAGCTGGCAAAATCCATCCCTGTCCACTCTTTAATATTGTCTTCCCACCTCTTCTTCTGTCTTCCTCTTCTTCTTTTTCCTTTCACTGTGCCCTGTAGAATCGTCCTTGCTAAACCAGAAGAGCTTGAGACATGACCAAACCACCTAAGTTTCCGTTTCTTGACCAGCGTCAGGAGTTCATCATATTCTCCAATGGCTGCTTGGATCTTTCTGCGAACATCCTTCTTGGTTATATGGTCCTTGTACGTAATGTTCAGTAGCCTTCGGTAGCATCTCATCAAAAAGGCCTGCGTTCTTTTCTCTAACTCTGCTGTCAAGGTCCATGATTCACAGGCATACAGAAATATGGAAATGGCAAGGGAGCGCATAAGTTTCACCTTTGATCCAAGAGATATGTTGTTATCGCTCCAAATTGTTTTATGCTAAATTATATATTTCGAAAACATTTTTGTTTGGTTTCAAATAAAGACACTCTTTAGAAGATAATGACGTACTAGTATATGGCAATGTACGTAAATGCATAAAAATCCAACTTGTGACTGTTGCGTGTAGTAAAACATTCGTTTGAGGGGTTCACTTACCCTGTATTCTATTCATTTATGCTGATCGTAGACCTGCGTTGCGTGCATAAAACGAAAGAAAAGGGTGTTTTGGTGCATTTAGTCTGTGACTGAATGTATGTACCAGTGACACAGTGAGTAAACCGTCTCCGAAACTATATGAGACGTGACACGACAAACTAACAGTGTGGTTGTGCGCCCAGCGCAGACTCAGATCAGCCTGGTAAGCCCTGCAGTTTGATCAGACTCTTCGTTAAGTGCTCAAAGGGTAGCGAAGGATCTAAGCTACCTCCATGCAGACAGCGAAGACTCTGATCAGACTGGGCGGATGCCTAGGCTAAACTGAGTCTGCACTGGGCGCACAACCACATTGTTGGTTTTGTCGTGTTGCGGCTCAAATATGACCGTGTTCGACTTCAGGGCGAATCGGTGTTCGTCTCAATGGCTTAATATAGGTTTGTGTTAAATGTATAAAATTTTGTAGATATTACTTATTTTGACCAATAAACATTTATATTTTCGAGTATCAAGAAGCCACAGATTATTTAAAGGAAATATTATATTACTTTGACTGAGTGTCTTCTTACCACATGATATGAAATATTTAACAAAACTTATGAAAATCCAAATTCTAAAATTCAGAGAGAGCTCGAGAGGGGTTAAGTTGCGACGACAGTTAGTCGTAAAATAATGCATGTTGTATACTTTGGACTCTTTTATGCATATTGTTCAAAGATGAAGGTAACCTCTGGTATCTAAACAGATGATGATCCACGAAGATGAAATATCAATTTTTACAGTTTAATTTGTTCGGCTTCGGGGCAAATTCGACTTAAGGGCCAGTTACCCTACTTTGTTGATAACAAATAACTGTTGATTTATTTATTTCTTACTGGCTGATTGTCTGATCGATCAATTGATCGATATATCGATCGATTGATCAAATCTAAATATTTCTTAATATTATTTTATTGACAGTTTTTTTGGTGACTTGCCAGGCAGACATATTTAGGAAGATGGTATTGCTGGCTCAGCATATAGGACTGAAGCAAGGAGAATATACGTTTATGTTTTTCCATGTGTTGAAAGGTGACCCTTTCGTTGGAGAATATACTTGGAAGAGAGGAGATAGTCTTGATGCGGTAATATTTACATATAATTAAGCCACGACACGACAAAACCAACAAAGTGGCATGTGCGCCCAGCGAAGACTTAGATCAACCTGGGCATCTGGCCAGTCTGAAGGCTATTCGCTGTGCGCTTACAGGGTGGCTAAGGTCTAAGCTAGCTTCATGCGGACGGCGATGACTCTGATCAGACTGGGCGGATGCCCTGGCTGATCTGAGTCTCCGCTGAATGCATATACCACTTTGTTGGCTATGTCTTGTCGCGGCTCATATAAAGTGTTCAGTTTGCATACGTAGTGGCTCCCTAAGTCAATCAATGCACCAGGGCGACAACACAAAAATCAAATTCATATCTAACTAGTCTCTTGGCTGAACCAAATGCACTGCGAGCCAGAGCTAATGGAAACCATTAGTTGAACCACGCATAGTGAAGAAACTGCGTACTAGCACTTCTACAGGCGTGAGCCAATTTGATATATACAAGTAACAAGGGAAAGTTTCAGTATCACTTAATAACTTCTTTTTTTCTTAACATATTTTTACATCACAAACGGTATCAGAAAGTAAAATTCTTCATCTTAAATATTGTGTTTTAATTTTGATTCTAGCCCAAGTACAAAATGGTCTTTTTTAGGGTGATTTTCTAGAGGTACGTAATTAATTAAAACAAATAACAACATCTCCGTAAAACCAGTAGGGCGCATGAATTTAACGACTAATTTCGAATCAAATTAATATAAAATGTTATGCATCACAAATAGATCAGATTAAAAGAAAGAGTATATTTTCATCTGGTATAAATTTTATTTGTCTAGCTAAATGATAAAATGGTCTTTTTTCAATATTTGTTAAAATTTTAGTTGATTATTTTTCTTCCGGTTGTTTCCGTGCGTTTCCGTAAAATGCGACGCTAGGGCACGACTCCGGCTTTCAGGTAATAGCTCCAGGCGGAGATTACCACGATAAGATATGAAAGAAAGTTGTAGAAATGAATTTTAAAGTGAATGAATTATTCAAAATGTAGATTATCCAGTACTGTGTCTAAATTTTGCTTGAACTGAAAGCTAAAAGTAAATTTATTTAGTTTTTATTTTATTTTTCTGGTCCAGAGCTGCACTAGAGAACGTTTTTGGTTTCTGGTGTTAGAACAGAAACGAAACCGTGCTAGTGAAATACAATAATAATTGATGTCGATATTCTTTCGTCTTATTAGCAATCATATGAAGAGCATAGGTCGGCTAACTTCTTTAATTTGGGAAATAATTGGTATCACTGGTGCAGAATTGAAAGACAGGATATAAATTATCTTATGATTGTATAATGCCAATTAGTAAAGTCGGTATGTTTGGTAAGCGTTTGCTCAGTTGTTGCTCGTTTATGTAATTATTAATGTGAGGCAAAAAGCCACACTATCTTCATAATCATTATGCAGTTGACTCTAAGACCCAAACAAAACATAGATAATGAGGGTGAATTCCGGACACTAAAGAAGAAAATTCTATCTGCTAAGGATGGAAGGACGATAATGACAGGTTGTGAAACCGTTTACGTCTGAGAAGGTTTCCGTCTTCGGAAATCGATTTAGGACCGCTAGATCAGCGGGTCAGCGTTTAGCCTACTGAGCTACAGGGTCACCTCGTAGATAATACTTTGGCGGTCTCTAGCGATTTAATATAATTTTGTTAGTAGGAAACAGAACACTTTATTTTTCTACCGCATTTAAGTTATGTTTATTTGTTTATTTTTTTTTATATCTTAAAGAAAGTGAATTACTTAATTTACAAAGAAGGTCTATATGCATGTTTTTTTTTATTATTCATTTGTGTCATTCTTCTATATAATGCATTATACAAATCCGTAATTCCAAGGAAAATGTTCTTATTGTATCAAGTTTGATCTCTCAGGTTTATCATTATTTTAAAATTTATAATCTTATTTTGATCCAGTTTCATCAATTTCATTTTAATTCAATTCAAATATTACTCAGTGTCAATTTGATCAATGTGTGAATATACACTATTACTGACACGGCAATATTTAATTGAGTCGCGACACGAAAAAAGTCAAGAAAGTGGCATGTGTGCCTAGCAATGACTAAGATCAGCCTAGGCGTTCGCCAAGTCTGATCAAAGTCTTTGCTGGTGGCATGGAGATAGCTTAGCTACCATTAAAGTACACGGCGAAGACTCTGATCAGACTTGCCATATGCCCAGCCTGATCTGAGTCTTCACGTAGTACATATGACACTTTGTGGGTTTTGTCGTATCGCGGTTCCACTGGATTAACCAAACGTAATATGCCGTGACTCGCCAAAACTAACAAGGTGGCATGTGCACTTCGCGTCCGAGCAGAGTTTTCCCTTTTCGCGTAAAGGGAGCTGAGTGTCTAAGTTCTCTCAATGCTGACAGCGAAGACTAAGATCAGCCTGGACATCCGCCCTGGACATGCGCTTACAATATAGCATAGGTCTTAACTATCCCTTTGCGGACAGCGAAGACAGGTTAGATTGGGTGGATGCCGAGGCTGATCTGAGTCTTTGCTGGGCGTACATTCGGCTGTGTTCGTTTTGTCGTGTCGTGGAAATAATCAGTTCTCTTTACCGATAAAATAAATGCATGTTTACTCACTCATTAAATTCTAGGTTTTTATCATATCATGAAATTTTAACTAAACTTATTTTCACAAGACTTTTTATTATTATTATTATTTTTGAATCAAAATTTTGTGCAATCAATCATATTTTTGCTTGACTGTTCTAACAAAACCCTCAGTTATACAATTGTGTGACATACAATTCGTTTATTTATTTATTTGTTGTTCTTGATAATGTTGAACTTAAATTCTATGTTTGAATCAAACGTACATTGTGTCTTATATAATGTTTAAGAGAGAGAGAGAGAGAATTTAGTCACGTAAAATTTTGATTATCATTGCATTATGAGACTAAATGACATGAACTGTTAGTAAATATAACCAATTTAGCACCTCTTTTTCCCCATTATTGGCTGCCAAAATCAGTTTGGATTTCTGGAGCATGACAATTCCTTTTAAGAACCAAACATCTTTGAATAATAATAATAATAATAATAATAATAATAATAATAATAATAACAATATTATTATTATTATTATTATAAAATATCATTATCATGTGTTCTGACAGCATAATGCAAAGGAAATCCAAAAGGTTTAATTACATTACCATGATTATTTTATGCATGAGTCTGACTATTCTAAGAGACTCATGAAATGTATTCAATATTCAATTAAAGTCATAAAGATCGATATTTTATCATGATCGAGATAAGAATATTAGCCTCAGGAAATACCTTGACACCTGCGATTATCGCATACTGTCGTTAAGTTTCGGAGATCAACCGAAAGATCTCTGGAGATCTACCTGTCCAAGATGAAACTCAATAACCTAGATGACGAAGTACGAGTATTCTGCCAGATGATTGACCAAGCCAACGAAAAATCATCAAGCCCCAACCAACTAGTAAAAGCCTCATGAACAGACCATTATTGACTCTGAGGCCAAAACAACTGTCGTGCATTTAATGAGTGAAGCATAGTCACTGTTCTTGCACAAAAATATAATGGTAATATTTATGCATATTTCATTTTACATTTCACTGCACCGCCCGGTTGGTATCTGAACGTCACCTATCAAAACCGCAAAACGACAAAACCAACAAAGTGGAATGTGCGCCCAGAGAAGAATCAGATCAGCCTCCGAATCCGCCCGGCCTGAGAGTCTTCGCTGTCCGCATGGAACTAGCTTTGACCCATACTACCCTTTTAGCGCACAACGAAGACTCGGGTCAGACTGGGGTTTAAACATATTTTATTCATTTTAGAAATTGTAACATACATAAATATATGAGCCGCGACACGAGAAAGCCAACAATGTGGTTGTGCACCCAGCGCAGACTCAGATCAGCCTGGACATCCGCCCAGTTTGATCAGAGTCTTCGCTGCCCGCATGGAGGTAGCTTAGTCCCTTAGCTACCCTTTGAGGTTTTAACAAAGAGTCTGATCAAACTGGGCAGATGTCCAGGCTGATCTGAGTATACACAGGGTGCACAACCACATTGTTGGTTTTGTCGTGTCGCGGTCAATTATTATAGTATACAATACAGGCTTGGGATTAGAACGAAAGCTGGGCGCTTGTAGAGTTCCTCTTCCTATAAACCACTTTTGACAAACTTTATTACCGCAATATTCCTCACAATCTTTGTTTTATTGGTCGTCGGCAAATTTCATAACATGGCGTAAAATTAAGAATATCAATAGATTTAACAATTAAGGACGCTTTTGTTCACACCAGATAAGCATCTTCAGTTGACTATATTTTGGAACGAGGGCGCTATTAGTCAAAACGTCCTCAGTTAAAGATTGTCTCTCTCGTTTATTTTGTGTTTTCAGAAACAAATATTTTAACAACATTTCGTTAGACAATATTTCATAGTCTCATAATGAACCGTACAAGTTTTGAGAAAATGCATGTTTTTCGATAAATGTTGAACCAAAAAATAATCTTCAATTTAAAATGCAAATAACCTATTTCCTCACGGCCTGTAAGAATATCGATTTTGACTACGTGTGTCATGTGATCATGTACAGGTATTTTTCTTATTCGTGCACGAGATTATGACGTATGAATAAATTATTTTTGTCCAATAATGCAATTTCGATCGCGGTCCGCGATTGTTTAAAAATTTGTCTAATTTTTGTTTAAAGTCACTTTTGTCAAATATTATTATCAAAACTCTGTTTCAAATGTATAGTTAAACCATGTCGAAGGTATTGCATGAAATATTTCATCAAATCATTTTCTGATATTATTATCAAGGGAGTAAATCTTTAAGGATGTCCGCTGGTGACAAATTTGAGACCTCTGCGCAACGCGAACTGCCAACAACTGTTTGGAATGTCAGGTGTCGGCTGTCGTAATTTTTCTGTCTTACAATTAAGAAATAATATAAAATCACTATGTTTTTAAAACCTTTGTATGTTTTTGTATAATTTTCATTCGAGCACTACCATTTTTTCATTCGCTCAAGAAATATTAGGTTCCACGTACCCGTGATGTCGTTATTTGACTGCACACCAGGCGCTTTACTGTGCCTTTACAATTTGCGAAATATATTCTTGGGAGCTCTAACCACACTGCATTTAGTACTATGTCACCCGGCATCCCATCCGTCAGACTGTCTCTGGTTTTATATTCGACTTTCTTTACGAGTTTCGGAGCAAGTTGACACAATCCATACACCCCACCCACATTTGGCCGCGAGAGGCCAAATCCCTTAGACACCAAAGGAGCTCTGACGAGTCTGAGGGCTAGACATGATATAAAAATATGCCTTTTGACAGATATAATCTTACTTCAGCTAATATGTTCTGCTACGCAAGCCTAGTCCTAGGTATAGACAAGTTTCTGCTGAACAGGTAAACACAGCTGTTTCTCATGAATAAAATAGTGGGGGTAAAAAGGTCACCCCCAGATAAACTATCAGAGAAACTGCATCAGTAGAATGTGTAATAGAACCACCAACAATGGTGAAAAGCTGCTGCATGGGATGGTGTGCAAATAAACAGAATATGGAAAAGAGAATTTCCTTGCACAGAATTCCATAAAAGCCTCCATGGAGATGAGAAGCCTTGATCAAAGTTATTAATCGTTTAGATCCTGAAGCGGCTAAACCAACACAACTGGTTCCATGTGGTGCCATTTCATGATTTATTCCCTATTCTTTGACAGCCATAATTCAAATTATGGATATGCATTATTCGAGTTATTCATATCCATATATCAAGGTGAATATTGGGTATCAATAATTCGAATATTATATGTCTATAAATCGATTTATGGATATCTATAATTCAAATTATGGATATCCATAGTTATATTCTATTTACTGATATCTATATATGGATTTATTGATATCCATAAATCAAATTATGGATATCCCTGAATGATCGAATTATAGATATCCATAGTTTGACGTATGGATATCATAAATTCGAAATGTGTATATCCATAATTCAGTTTATGGATATCCATGATTCGAATCATAGATATCAATAATTATAGATATCCATTGAAAATTATAGATATCAAAAATTTGAATAATCTATATCCATAATTCAAATTATGGACATAAATAGATAAGGAATTTATAGTAAAACGGCACCCCGGGATACTGGTTTACTATTTATTCCCTATTTATTGATATCCATAATTCAAATAATGGATATCCGTTATTTGAATTATTGATATTCATAAATCAGGGTCAGCATTGGATATCCATGATATGAATTAAGGATATCAATAAATAAGCAATAAATAGTAAAACGGCACCTGGAAATAAGGGGTGCCATTTTACTATTTATTCCCTATTTATTGATATCCATAATTCAAATTATGGATATCTATTATTTGATAGCCAAAATCAGGGTAAATATTTCGAATAACAGATATCTTTAAATCGATTTCATAAAATCTGTAATTCGAATTGAAAATATCCAAAATTCTATTCTGTTTTTTTAATAGAATTCTTGATATCTATAAATCGAATTTTGGATATCCATAAATCATGTTGAATAATAAAGATCAATAAATCGAATTGCGGATATCCATAATTCAAATTATAGATATCCATAATTTGATTTATTGAATTCTATAATTAAACTTGATTTATGGATATCCATAGCTAGATTTATGGATAAACCATAATTCGAATTTTTCGAATAATGGATATCTGTAGGGTTCGTACACAAAATTTCTGAATATGTAGTGAGTAAGATAGTTGTTTTTCATTGATCGAGAAGCGTGGAAGCATGGTAACTCAGCGGTTAGCACCCTTGCCTCTGATGCTTAAGGTTCCAAGTTCGAACGCGGCTAAGGCCTTAGAATTTCGGTGTCCGAACACGCTTCACTAATGTAATTTGAAAGGATGTCATTAAAAAAGTGTGCCGTCCTTCGGATCGGGATGTTAACTGGAGGCCTCCTGTGCAGGGAGGAAACATCCATTCTGTAATCACATGGCTACAAGGGGGTTCATGATAGTCAATGAAGTATCCATTCTTATCCTACCAAAGACTTATAGGATTTCAGATTCATCCTTTGTATAAAGGCTGCTTCTGTCTACAAAATAGTTGTATATATCAGGGTAATAGATATCTGGCTGCAGTTTGGCATTGTTCAGCCACTAACCTTTATTTAAAACAAATTGGTCTGGCAATGTTTTAGCAGATAGCTTAGTCTTCATTATTTAATGTTTTAGCATTTTCTGAAAGATTTTTTTTGCTATCATATGTATATCAAGACAATCACATCTTGGTTAATACATGTACTGCCACAATATTCCAAAAGACACTATTTTATATCACTTATAAATAAATGAAATGAAGCTTGAACTGTGATCTGTCAGTGGCTGCAAATCCTTTGTTTTCATTAAATAATGCTCTCAAATCTTAATGATGCTGTGTTGAATGTTATGAAATTATAGGTTTATCTGCAATTTGTTTACACTTTTCTACCCCCAGTCAATCAGCTGATTTCTAGTGCTGAGTAGCTGTGCTATAAAAAGAAGCTCAGAAAGTTGTCTATAGCCTACGGCTGAAATTCTCTTATCTCCGCAAATACACTGCAGCTGTTTTGTTTAGGTTCGTTGGTACACGTAACGATGACGTGTGATGTTGCTGTCAATTAGAATCTACAGCTGACTTCATCTGAAACTCTAGTGAATTGCTTAAGTGGTGTGTTTAATTTTACTTTGGTATCAGTCAAAAGTGTTTTTTCGCGCACCTGCAACAAACAGCTAGCACGTACAAGCGCAAAAACTGACCAGCGTGACACTGGTGGAGTGAAAATACTGTCATTAGTAAAATAACTGCGCTGAAAGCCTACATAAGACTTCATTAGTGCATGCATCAGGCTGCTCCAAATCTCCTCTACGAAAGCAGGTTACAGTGGATGGGGGGGGGGGGGGGGAGGGGGTCATGTTTTCTTTAGGCATATGAGGGTTGGGGACAGGATTTTGTATCCGTCTACATTAATAAAAAGTTTCAGCTTTCAGGGGCCCTCCCAACACCCCCACTACTACATTTTCAGATTAGTTCTATTCCTATTCGATCAAACTTGTCTTCCAAACATTTACCGAAAAAAAAACTTCTCGTGCTTCATGTCCAGAAAAAAATCTTTATTTTTTTAGTTGGACAGTATGACTTAATCTATGAAACCATGCCAATCAGTAAATTTAATGTCTGCGTTTGTGACATCAAATTTCCAGGTGCCTGTCATCAGCAAAAATGCTTTTGGCTTCTGGGTACGACGCCCCTAGACGCCCTAAATATTATTAACAGCTTTACAGAGCATTCAGCATTAGATTTCTTGTGGTAAAGGACCTGGGCAAAAAATATAGATATAGAGATAAGGGCCCCCCTTTGGCCCCCACTCAAATTCTCTTAAAATTCTATGGATTTCAATGCTTTGCATGTATGCGTATTTGAACAAACAGAAATAATAGACGTCAATGGAAACACCTTTATAGAAATTACGCGATTTTTAAAAAAATTCTACAATTAGAGATCACAAACATACAAAATTATTTTTCTTTTGATTGATTGATTTGTTGCTTTACGCCCACGGTAATCAGCTAAGGTCATGTCGGGACAGTCAGTTAACCTAACCATACTATTCCTGGGCAGGCTTAGACCTCCTAAGCGGTTAACCAGTACTAAGTACAGCTTATTTTTGTCATATTTTTCTGTATGCATGTTAAGAATAGATTTATATAAGTCAAGAAAATAGACTTTGGAAATGATTTTATCATAAACATGAAAGAAACATATTGTAGTTTACCATCACAGGCAGCCGTTGTTTCTACATGGGGTGGCTTAGAATCTGCTTCGATTAGCCTAAGATCCAATCAGTTGTTTGTGAAGTACTCTTTGGTTATGAAAAGGCTATATAATTTTAGAGTAACATGGCTGTTTTCAGTTTTACATTAAAATTCTTTCATCGGACTAGACAGATAACTCAGATGCAGCCATGATTTCTCTATCAATTTACATATAGCCAAAAACAAAAGGGGGTAGGCTTAAAATTTTCAAGTTTTCTTTCTTATTTGCACTCTAACCTATATTTTTCTACTAATTTTCCTGAAGATAATTGTCTGAACAATAAACTATCAAAGTTTAAAAAAAAGTTAGAATCTGCTTCTGTTATTTTTCATCACTTTGGTGCAGCATTACAAAATATTAAAAATTTTACATTCTTTTGGGGGTAGGGATAAATTTTGTCATTTTTTGCCAAGGCATTTACAGTTTTTAATATAAAATCTTAAATAACTTGTTTAAAAATACACTTTGTGTCAGGTATAGTCAAATTTTAATCGAAATATCTTTATTTATTCAATATTTTGTCTTTTGTTCCACAGTTACTCTTATATTCAATTAGAAGAGAAGATATCATAATACTAACATATCTCAAGTGCTATTTAGTAACAGAGTATTGCAGGACATTATTTTTTGCTTAATTATCTTTAAACAAAAGCCTAGCAATATAATATAATAAACAGAAAAATTGTGCTAATGTCCTCTGTAGCTATTTTTTGAAAGTGGCCTGGGTTCATTTTTATGGCTTAAGAAATAGGCCAAAGTCAAGGGGGTGGGGTAACACTTCCTTTAAATTTTTGGAGACTAACATAAGACTGTGCGCAAATTATGCTTGAAATCAATGTAACATTGTGTGGTCGTCAGAGGAAACGCATGTCATTATTCATTTAATCAACTGATTCCTCTTCTGAAAAGATTTAAACACATGGTTAAATATTTTTATATTATGCTCAAAAATTTCATAATGGCCGGGTACCCTCACAAGCTTCCATGGCATGTACTGCAAAAAAGTCCACACTAACCTATACTTTATTTTGTATTTTTGGACTACATATTGATGGAAGAATTGAAATAACACAAAAGTAAAAATAGTTTGAATAAATGATTTTCACCAGCGGACATCCTTAAACAAATTCATGGCATTACGGATTTTGGAATCATCCATTCAAAATATCTGCGGATAAAATGAAAAAGGGAGATAGTGTTAAAAGCGGACCGCCACCGTAACTTACGGTCCTTCTACTCAACGAACGATTAGATGGGTCATGGCAATTGCACATTGCCACATAACCGACGCTCAGTCAACCTTGTGGATAATTGTACAGCATATCCATGTTTTAATCATAAATTTTCATGCTTTTTAAACATCGTTTTAGGGTTTATATATACAAAAGTAATGGCATGTATAATGCGAAGAAACAAGCAAAAGTAAAAAGTATGCAAAGACCAGGAACTGAAACAATCAAAATCCAAATCCAGCCCTCAAACCATAGTTGGAAACAACTAAGATTACAAATAATCAAGATACAGAGAACATTATTCAAACAGCCAGAGAATTCCATGACTGTGTCCCCGCACCAAAGGTGACGGAGGCATATTGTTTTCAGAGCGGATTCCTGGGAGTCAGCGTTGGCGTGACAGTTTTATGTATGCACGATATCTCTTGAATCAGTAGGTGGAATTTCACAAAACTTGCATGGATACTTCATTGGGAAAAGCTTAAAGCTGATTAGATTTTGGTGACCTTGACCTCAGTTTCAAGGTCACGGGAGGACATATATGTGAAAATTTCACAAAAAAATGAAATATCTCCTCAAATTTTGGCTTGATTCTCACCAAACTTGCATTAATATACCTATGGGACAATCTCAAGAGTTGACAATGTTAAGGTGACATTGGTCCCATTTTCAAGGTCAAAGCTTAATTTTTTTTCGAAAAAATGAGGTATATTGTCAACCAATGGATGGACATTCACCAGACTTGCTTAGATATATCATTGTGACTGCTCTAAGACATGTATAGTTTTTGTTGAACTTGACTCCTTTCTCAAGGTCATAGTCTTGTATGTAAAATTCTTTTGAACCAGTAGATGGATTTTCTCCAAACGTGCTAAGATATATAAATACATCAGACCAGGGGCCGTATTCATAAAGCCACTTAAGTCGTTGCTATGCGGTTGTTAAGGCTAAATATCTATAAAGGAGATTCCCTACAAATATGAAATTTGGTCTGGAGGAACAGTCTTTGTAAGACTGTTCCTCCAGAGCAAATTTCATAGTTGTAGGGAATCTCCTTCAAAGAAATTTAGCCTTAGCAACAGCATAGCAACCACTTGAGTCGTTTTATGAATACGGCACAAGCTTTACGAGCTGATGAGGGTTTGGTGTCCTTGACGTCATTTTAAAGGCCACAAAATGACTTGCATGTTTGCCTTCCATTTCCAACAATGATTCCGATGGCAGATATTGGAAAAATTTCCGCGGTCGGAAGGTGTCAAATAATGATGAAATTAACGACAGTCGATGCACAAAATTGAAAAAAGGACCAAAATGTTTTTATATTACATCTTCAAAAATTATTCTAAATAACGCAGAATTAAAACGTGCATATAATTACATAACCGCCTTGAAATAGTTCTTCATATAATTATACAATCATTGAATGCAGAAAAGATCATTTCAACACTGGCATTTCCATAGAAACAAATAGGAGCTATGGTTGTGTTCTTCATATCTAAAAGGACTAAATTATCAGAAAAAGAAAATGTTGAAAAATGTTCTTTAAAAACTGAAGAATTTTTCTTTTAAAAGCTTTTAGCGCCTGAACGATAAAACAAGAAATGGTGTTTTTATTGGTTAATTTATATATTAGCTCCCCATTGGCGCTAATGCAAAATACATTATCGGCTATTCGGGTAGTCAAAATCCATTGTTGCTTATATCACAGTATCCGAACGCACTGTACCCTCTCTTCCGGTTTTCATAGCGTTGAATCGAGAGTACAAAATTCGCTTATAACCAGTAGCCGGAAATCATTATGTTTTGAGTATTTGTCCGGAATCCACTGCGTCATTTATAAATATTCAGCTTCGAAAATGTAAAGAGGTAAGTTTAATATAATTTTCTCTTCGGTCTTTTACTTTATTGCCCTGTACAATGAAAAACTCCTTGTCGTCGCAGATTTTTTTTTCGAACAGCTTAATTTAACACGAGATTGTGTCGTGCAAAACTTAGCTATCATTCTTTTACTAAAACTAACAAACTGTAGATTGATAACGCCTTCCGTTTACTCTAAAGATTTTTTATAAAACATGTAAGAAAATGCTCGAAATGGTTTAAGAATCATGCCAAGGGCGATTTGAATACTGTACCAATTACTACCCACCCATACACGACATTGTACAGGGTAACAAAGTAAAAGACCGAAGAGCAAATTATATTAAACTTACCTCTTTACATTTTCGAAGCTGAATAGCTATAAATGACGCAGCAGATTCCGGATAAAATCTCAAAACATAATGATTTCCGACTACTGGTTATAAGCGAATGTTTGTACTCTCGATTCAACGCTATGAAAACCGGAAGAGATTGTACATGTAGTTCGGATACTGTGTATATATCGCACTAAACTTGCAGTGATATACCGTTTGGACAGTCCAAAGAGTTGACTGTGATTTGATGACCTTGACCCCATTATCAAGGATAGCGAAGACTGGTCAGACTGGGCGAATGCCCAGGCTTATCTGAGTCTTCGCTGGGCGCACACGCCTCTTTTTTGGTTTGTCGTGTGTCGGCTCATTTTTGGTTTTACAACTTACAGGAGGCGAAGAAGGCGTATCAGTCAGTCATGGTTATAAATCCTCGGCGACCAAACACAGAAGAGTTTATCGACTTTGAAATCGAAGCGAAGAAACGGGCAACCGAGGTTTATGGTTACGTATGGCCGAAAGAGGCAGAAGTGAGTAATTAGATGTCTGGAACATTTGTACAATATATGCATATGTATGAATGCCGTAGCATCCGCGCAGCCTCATCCGAGTCCTTCATATTCGTACAATCGATGAATCCTGAGGCATCTAAAAGAGGCAAGTGATGACTCAGATCAGTCTGTGCAGATGCGCGCATTCTTTAGAATGTATAATGCACAAAAGGCTACAGCAATATATTTTGTCGCATAGTTAAGGACCATTTCCTGCATTGCTAAACGGTTCCTGCCCTTGCGAGCCGGGCCGAGCACATGGATTGAGCAAAAGACCTGAGCAATGATCCAATCCAGATGTAACTTATCTTGCTTAAACATAATATATATATTTATAGAAGTAACATCCCTTATCATAACTATTTAGTCCTAGATCCCAGCCGGGGAAAAAGTTTTGGAAATCACATCAAATTTCCTTTCGTCTCTGTTAAGGGCGACCCTAAGTTTATTTGGCAAGTTTTTAAAATAGTTATTATACCAAATTTTCGTTTTTGATTAATCTATAATTTATGCCACTTGTTGATTTATTTAAAAGGGAATCCCATTTTTGTAAAAATTGATCTCTAATTTTTTGCTTGAAAGCTTGGCAAAGCCATTTCTTGTTTATTTCACTTTGGGACATCCATACATTTCCGAAACCGTTTGTTACTATCAATTTTTTTATATTACCGATCCTGTTAGATTTGCATTTTCCTTGTTCGTTTAAACTATAAATAATTTGATAAACCATTGTTGATAATTTGCTGCTATTAAAATCTAGTAATTTAGTCCAAAACGACATCACCCTGGTTTTGATATCAACTTCTAATATGAACGTATTCATACCTAATTTAGTGCGACAGACGCGCGTTTCTGTATTTAACTTCTTCAGTGTCGCTAAACCCCAAAAGTTTGATAGAAAAGATATGATGGCAGGTCTCGGCAGGCAACGAGCATCCCTCTCCGAGCCACACTTACTGTCGCATTCCGCGGGGCACATTAGCTGCAGACATCAGGTAAGAGACGCCTACGTATTAATCCGCGGGCGCAGGCGTCCCCCACCGAGCCACCTCAACCCTTGCGTCTCGAGAAAGATAACGGATAAATGCCAAGCTCTCCATATACCATATATGATGAAGTCGATTTTTTTAGTTTAAGAATATGTTTAAAGAATTTTAATTGGACTCTTTCAATAATGTCTAAATTCCCACTGCCCCAGATCTCTCAACCATAGAGTAATACTGGTTTTATCATTTTGCTGAACAAATCAATTTGCATGTTAATTGGTAAATTCAGTGTCCTAGTTTTCCTTAGGAGAGAAAACATTGCATTGTAAGCTTGTTCTGCAATATGCTTTTTACAATTCAGATAAGATCCACAGCTAGACAAGAAAATGCCTAAATATTTATACTCGTTTACTAGGTCTAACTCTACTACGTTATAGTAAAAGTGGTAGTTTTTTGAATATCTGCCAGCACCAAAGACTAAAATTTTTGTTTTGGAAATATTCAGAGTCAATTTCCATGTGTCGCAATATTTATGAAATATGTTTAACATATATTGTAAGTCCTCCTTGGTATTGCTAAATAAAACTGTATCATCTGCAAAAAGAATGATAAAAATCTTTAGGTATGCGTATATATTCTTGTAATTTGTTTCACAGCTTACGCCATCAGCTTTATTCAAGTGGAAAAAATGCTCTAAATCATTAAAAAAATAAAGGGAGAATTATACGGGGGACAAATTTTCCACCTGGCGAACCCCTTGGGCAACATGGGAAGAATGCGGATGAGCCTTCCTGGGTAGATATTCGAGATTTTATATCGTTAAACATAGTTTTAATAAAATTTAAACACTTTTCGTTAACCATGTAATCTGTAAGTTTTGACCATAAACTACCCCTCCATACGTTATCAAATGTTTGCTGAAAATCAATGAAAGAGAAAAAAGTTTTTTACTATTTGATTTAGACATTTCCATCCGATTTTGTATAACAAATAGATTATCTAACGTAGAAAATCCTTTACGAAACCCTGACTGGGAGGAGCTTATAACTTCATATTTATCGACAAAATTACTTATTCTTGTATTTATTATTGATGTAAAAAGTTTACCGAGACAGCTTAGTAAAGTTATAGGTCGGTAATTTTCAGGCAAACTTTTATTTCCTTTAGTTTTGTATATGGGTAAAATATCACCTAGGGCCCAACTATCTGGCGCGATGCCTTTTTCAAATACAATATTGAATTGTTTTATGTAAATTGGTAAAAATATATGTATTGTGTTTTTAATGTGTTCATTAAGAATGTTATCAATACCCGGGCTTTTGTTATTTTTTTAGCATTTTAACAGCTGGTAAGATTTCTTGAGTATTTATTGGTTGAGTTATTTCTTCATTTATAGCTGCAAAATCATCTCTCTTTGACGTAGTATCATTTGCGTTTTGATTACTTTCACTACACTCGACGTTTTCATTGAGACTAGAATTTAGGGATTTGAAATAGGTATATAGTTCTTTTAATAGGGTTTTTTGTTTCTTTCGATTTATTAACTGAATTTATGATTTTCCAAAATTCGCGTGGATTAGAAGTCTTTAATGTTTTCAGTTTATTTATTCTGTCATTTTTAAATCTTTTAATGCTTTGTGCAATCGTGTTTTTGTATTCCTTGCTTACCATTTTCAGTATATTTTTATATTAAGGAGTTTTATATTTATTGTAGTTTTTTCTTATGCTGTGCTACCTATTCCTTGCTGTTTTACATTCAAAACTGAACCATTGTTTATGTCGATGATTATGTGTTTGTACTAAATTCTTTTTGATCCCGAAGATGTTTTTTTTTGCATTTGAAACGAATATATTTTCAATGCGACTTGTAATCGTATTTATGTCCTGAGCTGTACAAGCTTGAGCTTGGAAAGAATCAAGCTTAGAATTAATGTCCTCAAGATCCTGTAAACTTATGTTTTCAACAAATATATCCTTTCTAGTGTCGTCCCATAATCTGACTTTCGGGGTTGAGAGAATATATTTTTTTACGGATCCAGTGTTTCGTTTTCTGGTCAAGTATGTCAATAGATAAGAAAAGCGGACAATGAGCATCTGAGTACAGGCTATTAAACTCAAGAATTTCAAAAGAACTGATCATTTCAAGATTATATGCTGAAGATAAAATGTAGTCAACAACACTACTGTCTTTAAAGTTCAGTTTCGGTGATATATGATCCATACCAAATCTGCCATTGAGCATTAAAATATTGTTAGATTTACAAAATTATACGAGCTGGGAACCATAAATATTCGTAATAAGATCAACGCTGTTTCTCTGTAGCGGAATGTTATTACTCTCAAACCTATCTAATGTATTCAAGTTTTCTAAATACAGTTCATCGTTTCCTCGCATTTCGCTTATAAACGCATCGCATTTGACATAAGCACTGGCAACGCCCGTTCTGGAATTAAAATCACCGAGGAGAAAAATATTTTTACTTTCCGCAATATATTTATCAATATCTGTTTGGATTTCGAGATATGGATCACCCTGTGCAAATTTAGAGCCGATCGGTGGAATATAGACTATTCCGCAATACAAATCATCATCGCCAAGCATATTTTTTTTTTAGAAATAGTAAACCAAAACGTAAGTTTACTTTCTGGCTTCAATAATTTAATAAAAGGATGTATTTCAGTTTTTACTATTAAAGTTATGCCTCCCGATCTGTACCTCGAAATTTTTTTACGATTGTGTGAAAACACTTCATATCCATCTATTTTTATCAAATCAACATCGTCTAGTTTGCTTTCCTGGACACATATTATATCATAAGAGTGAATAAATGAAATAAATCCAGGGCAAAGCAATTTCGACTGTATGCCACAAGCGTTAATTGATACAATTCTTAACTGTTTATAATGAGATTGGTTATGCATATTCATGTTTTGAGTCTCAGTTGGAGTTGGTTCTGTCGAACAACTATTTTCAGGCAAATCTGAAGAAATGTTGCCCACTGCGAGCTCCTGTGCCTAGCTTTCGGGCGTACCTTGCCAGGCACCGTCTCGAACATTAACTGACACTGTCGGACCCTCATCTAGAACAGCACAGCCCGAATTGTCCGGCACTGTAAAAGCTATGTTCAGTTCTACCAATGAGCGATTAATATTTGACATAACCGGCGGTTTGCTCTGTGGCGACGTGTCAATTTAAATGTCAATGATATCTGTTTCTGAATCTTCCCGATGTTTTTTCAATGTTAAGTCATTGTCGAGAGGTGAAGAAGCAGGGTGTTTCCCGGCGTCACAACTTCTACGAGACTCTGGTGTTTTATTTCAGGATTGCTGATCTAGGAGTTCAGTTAATACGTCAAATCTGTTTGATGTCGGAAGTGTGAAGTTAACATTGCTCATGGTTTCTGTTGATTGGGATGGTCTGTCTGTTGAGGGTCTATTTCGGTTTCTATTTCGATAAAAAGTACGCCCCCCCCCCTTACAAAGCTTTCTCGTGCAGGGGCATAACTAGACCCGTAATCAGTACGCCGATTTTGTTGGTCTGGTCTTTAGCCACGTTGATAATACCGTGTTCCATTTGATCTTTGGACATGACCTTTATTTTGCTGATTTGCAGTTAACCTTTGATTTTCATTGTTATGTCGCTTCGGAATAAATTCCTGTTGATTAATGAAAAGCTTGTCCCTTACAAGCCTAACTTTATTTTCTTTGTTCAATTTTGCCCTTTTCATTTCGGGATAAAGCTGTTTACGTTTGTCCTCGATGATTTTAGGGAATTGCTCCCTTACACCATACGGTTTACCTTTTAATGTCCGTGGGGCTGTAGTTCGAACTAACTCGCGATCTTTGAAACGTTCAAACTTTGCTATTTTTGGACGAGCATCGGGCTGCTGGGCTTTATATGCACCTAATCGATGTACTCTGTGAAACGAAAGTTGGCCCTCAATGCCCATCTCTGTTTCTAAAAACTGACACAGAGTTTGATCCACATTTTCAAACCCCTCCCCCTCACCTAACTGCACCTCAGCAATTCCGGTAAATATCAGGTTATCGCGCATGCTCCTGCATTGAAGATCCACGAGAGAATATTCCGTTTTGGATTGTTTTTGGTTTAAAGAATCATTTTCATATTCCAGAGTGCGTACATGTACCCTTTCACATAGCTAATCTATAACAGAGTCCGAGTATTCTTTATCTCGCAGAATTTCGTCATACTTATCACTATATGTCTTAATGCTTCTGTCATACTCACTCATGGTTTCATGTGTTTTCATCATTTCGCTATTTATTACTTGTACATCATTTTGGATATGTGATAGAGTGGAGTAGGGTAATACCGGACAGCGGGTAAATTCGGACATACCATTGCAAACAGTGAAAATCCAGATGAGACGGCTCATAATGAGCCATCTCATCAGGATTTTCACCATTTGCCAAGTTAAGTTTGTTTTAATTCCAAACAACTGACATATAAAGAAAATAATGTCACTGTCCGAATTTACCCGCTGTCCGAATTTACCCGACTTTCCTATACAGTTTGTTTTAGATTGTTTATTTCTGTCACTTGGTGCTCAATGTTAAGCATTTGGGTATTTTGGTCTTGCAGTGCAACATTTTGATTTTGTAAAGTGCTGTCTATATGTTGCCATTTAGAAATCTGGGTTTGTAATTGGCTTTTTATATTTGATAGGCAAGTGTCTAGTTTTTGAAGAATTTGCGACAACCATGGCCGTACCCCGCCCTGGGCTGCATTTATAGTACTACGCCACTCACTATTTGTACTATTGGTAGTATACCCCGGTTGTAGATTTTTGTTGACTTTGTAACTCAGTGAACTGTGGAATATCCATGATAGCATATAGACCGCTCTGGCTTGGTAAATTTATCGAGTTCTCATGTGACATGTATCCGGTCGTTTGGAGTTGGTTTAAATTATGCTGGTTCTGCTGATTATGCATGTAGAGGACATTATTTGCCTGAGAAAGATAATGAGAAGTCTCATTCCCGCCGCTCACGTTTGCATTTGGCCCGGGCTGTTGCGCAGATAGGCTCTGTTGTGTTGGTTGAACAGGCGGGGTAGGGGAGAGTCGGGTAACGTCGGACAGGCGGGTAAATTCGGACATACAATTGCAAACAGTGAAAATCCAGATAAGACGGCTCATAATGAGCCGTCTCATCGGAATTTTCTCTGTTTGACAGTTAATTTTTGTTTCATTTCAAAAAAACAAACATATAAAGGAAACAAGATCAGTGTCCGAATTTACCCGCTGTCCGAAGTTACCCAACTCTCCCAACTTACACCTGCCTGGTCTTTCTTTTTTTTCCCATATCTAAGTCCAATACACTAATATTAGCACTGTTCATGTCCATGTAACCATTGCATATATCAGAAAAGTCCACAAAGGCACATACCAGCCAGATAATTAGCATTATATGCCGAAAAACACATATTTTTCTTGTCCCGTGTCGCGAGGCATATCTTGCCGGCATAAAAATATCACGTGATCCCATATATTCATTCATTTATCTGGTTTGAATATTGTGGTATTAGAAATGTATTGAAATAGTAATATGTCGGTGGAAGATAATCAATTTTAATTTCAGGACTTAATAAGTTAACGTTTTTCCTGGCAAATAGATCGTAGATTATAAACCGTGTTTCCTTCTTCGTTATTACTCCAGTTCAACGAAGTTTGTTGACCTGGAGTAAAAAAGAAAAAAAAAACAACTATTTATCGTCTTTTTTTTAATTAAATGATCCGAGGTCACCAAATAATTTTTTCCGAGTTTATATGTCCTAGAAATTAATATATAAATCGGGCAAACTTGGATTTTGTGGCTTCCTGTTTGCTTTCCCGAACAACAAAGCCTTTCAAAATGGGGTATACACTGAAAAAAGAATTTGCTCCTTGGGGTAAATTTTTTCCTTTAAGAGTTTGTCCCATTTGAGAAGGGAGGCAAAAATTACAGAGTTACTTTCCCTGAAAGTGTACCTATTCACCTTTAAGATAACCTATTCAGCTTTGAAGTACGCATTGCATACCCTAGCGGTATTCCCTTAGAGATGTGGATCACGTCGTATTTCCGTACCCATAGTAATTATAAGGCTCAAAGCTGCCATTTTGACATTCTCGTGTAACTGTAGCAAATTTAAACGAATATTAATTATTATCACACGGTTTCTATGTAACCGAGCTTTTTCCAAGGGTATGGTATACATGTTCACTGCATAAGGGTAAGCTGGCAACTATATGGAAACCCTGCAAATTAATTAGTAAGCAAGGTACTCTCAAGCTTAAACCATTTTAGTTTTGCGTTTTAAGCTGAGAGCAATACTTCACTACATGTATTGCAGTTTCAAACGTTAACTTTGAAAGGTTCAGTCAAAAGTAAAAGTGGTAAAAATACCAAAACGTCCGAACCTGTAAGCTATAGAAACATTGATAAATCTAAAACACTTATGCACGCCCCCCCCCCCCCCCCCCCCTCACATAAGATGAGGGGGCGGGCGGGGGGCCACAATGTTTTCAGTGCGGATCACGGGCGGAGGCGTGACAGGTTCTTGTGTGAACGATATCTCTTGAGTAATGGCTGTTGCATGGAGAAATCATCGGGACAAACTTAAGAGCTGATTGGATTTTGGTGACTTTGACCTTTTTTCAAAGCCAAGTCACAGGAGGACTTTAAAATATGAGCCGCGACACGACAAAACCAACAATGTGGTTTTGCGCCCAGCGCAGACTCAGATCAGCCTGGGCATCAGCCAAATCCGATCAGACTCTTCGCTAAGCGCTTAAAGGGTAGCTAAGGGTCTAAGCGACAGCGAAGACTGATCAGACTGGGCGGATGCCGAGGCTGATCTGAGTCTGCGCTGGGCGCACAACCACATTGTTGGTTTTGTCGTGTCGCGGCTCATATGTGAAAGTTTTACTAAAATTGATTCATATCTTGAGCTTTTGGTTTGATTTCCATTAAACTTGCATAGCAATATCTTTGCGACAATCTTTAGAGTTGAACATGTTTTGGTGACCTTGATCCCATTTTCAAGGTAAAAATCCAACAAATGCATAGATATTGAGACTTGCATGAATATATAATTGCAATAAGTTTAAAACATGTTTTGGATGACCTTGACCCCCCTTTTTTAATGTCAAAGCCTTATATGCAGGATATCTTCTGAGCCAGTGGATGGAATTCCACCAAACTTGCATGGATATATCGTGAGGACAAGCTTAAGAGCTGATTAGATTTCGGTGACATTGAACTCCTTAAATATGTGAAAATTTCATTAAATCGAATTAGTTCTTAGGCCTTTGACGTGATTCTCACCAAACTTGCATAGAAATATCTTAAGAGTTGACTAGCTTTAGTGACCTTCACCGTATTGTTCAAGGTTAAAAGCCAACTTACAAAAGATGGTTTTTCCCTTAACATTGAGATATTTCTTGAACAAATTTAAGGATAATCATCAGACTTGCATTTATATATCATTGTGATATGTTTAAGACATAATTACATTTTGGTGACCTTGACCCTTTTTAAAAGTTACAGCCTTGTATGTAGGATAACTTTTGAACCAGTGGATGGATTTTCTCCAAACTTGCATGGATATATCAGTGGGAGACGCGTAAGAGCTTGTTAGATTTTGGTGACCTTGATCTTATTTTCAAGGTCACAAGAGGACTTAATAACGTGAAAATTTCACAATAGAACATATATCTTTTGAACTTTTTGCTTGAGTCCCACTAAACTTGCACAAAAGTACCTTTTGGACAGTCCCAGGGGTTGACTGTGATTTAGTGTTCTTGGTCCTTATTATCAAGGACAGTAGCCAACTTATAAATGATAAATTTTCTCTAAAAAATGAGATATTTCTTGAACCAATAGCTGAATAGTAATCAAGCTTGCATAGCTTTAAAATTATGACAGGTTTAAGACATTTTTAGTTTCTTGCATGTGCAATATCTTCTGAATCAGACAGTTGATGTTTTTAAAACTTCCATGGACATATCACAGAGTGCTTAATAGCTGGCTGCATAACCTTGGCCACAATTACCAGTCATAGAAATAATTAGTTATTTAAAATTTCTCTGCGAATATATATTTTTTGAAGTTGATTACCGATGGATGGAATGTATTCAGACTTTTTTGGATATACAAAATGTATTATAATTACGAAAAGCAGAAGAGATTTTGGTGAGCCTAACTCCGTTTACAAGGACATAGAAGGACGACTTAAAATGCTCTTTAATGTGTTGACATCTTTAGACCAAACTTGATAGATAAAATCAATATAGCACAGGCTTAGGATAAATGGTGGGGCGTACACATGGTATATTAAAAGGGATGAGAATAGGCACGTGGGAAACATTTGTTTTTCTCTGAAAATGTTTCTAGTTAGTCATGGACATCTATATTTAGGAAAAAAATCAACTAAAAAGCGTATTGTATACCTTCAGCGCAGAGCGGCTTTTTCACTGTTCTTAGTAATTCTCTGTTTCTTTTCAACTAGCTGAATGTATTCAACGTTGCCCATTACAACTGCTTTATGTTGTATGCATATGCACTCAATGAGACTCTCACAGCCGGCGAGGATCCACGAGACGGGACCAACGTGATTAAACGAATGTGGAACAGAACATTTCCAGGTAAAAATTATTTTGTTAATATCGTTTCAAAGATAACAAACATTATTTAAGCCTTACATTTATTTTCTCATTTCTCCTTTTATTTTATTTAGCACATTGCTACAATATATCAATGTGCTAAATAAAAAAAGGAGAAATGAGAAAATATATTTAGGCAACATTAACGGATAATATTAGAAAATAATTTTGGATTAAAAGCAACACTTTTAAGTACAGTGTTTTATCTCACCACACGGGGGTGCTTATAGAATATGCAGGCCCCGTCGTCCGCCGTGAGTCCTCATTTTCAAACAACTTTTCCTCTGAAACCACTAAGCCTATTGTAACAAAATTTAATATAGAGCCTCCAGGGCTTACGACAACGAAATATTATTCATATGGTCCGGATCACAAGAGTAACATTGCCGCCACGCCAATATATGCTAAAACCCTTAAAAATCTTCTCCAGAACCCAAAGACTAATAGCCCTCCAACTTAGCATGTAGAATAGATAGATTGTTCAAATGATGACCTTGGGTTGACATTGACCTTTTTTACGGCAAGGTTAAATTTGCTTTTGAGTGCTTTAATATGGGAAAATGCTGGAACATAGGAGTTCATGGAACTTGAAGAAGATTTGGGTGCAAAAGTTGGAATATACAGAGTAATAAAGGTCGAGGTTATTTTTTGACCTTTGACTGGTGTCTCATATTTCCACAGTTTCAAAAATCGCCTCAAAAGGCACTGGCCCAATTGTAACCAAATCTTATATAGAGCAACCATGGATTGAGGGGGCAAAAGTTTGCTCGAACGGTCCAGTCACGTGACCAACATGGCTGCTATGCCTATGTACAGGGTGTTAAGAAAGTTCGAAGACATTATTTAAACATACACTGAAAGCTGAATAATGTTATGATTTTTGCAAAACTGTTTAAGTGTGATATAGAAAGCACTACCAAAGATATGCAACATATAAATTCTTCTTTGATTTCAAAATGGCATGACCATCTGAATTGCAATAGACAACCCCTCTACAGGGCTGACAATGGTGAAGGCAAATATTTGATTTGCGTTAGAGTTTGGCATCCTTAGAGCTTGCTTTTTCAAAACTAGTAGAGATATTTAAGATGAAAAATTCTTGTATTGCTAGGTATATTTTTGACTGTTTTTCAAACAGTTTTTATTATTTTCCGACGATCTGCTACGGAATTTCTGAGTAAATCTTAAGGGTACCCCCATTCTCAGTTAAAATTTTAAATTCTAGGGTGTAGGTATAGAATCTGTATCAGTTTTTGTAAATGCAGAGGCATTTTGCAGAGTTCTTTTATTCTCTTGTTATTAGATTGGTTCTCACATCCAGCAAAAATATTTGATCCGATTTTTCGTTTCATATTTTTTTGCAAATTCACTCCTTAGATTTAACTTTAAATTCATTTTCACTAAATTTTGCACTAAAACCTTTTTGTTTTTAAACAAATTACATACGAAAATGAAATTGGTAAGGAAATTGTTGTAACATTTGAAACTGGGGTGAAAAAAACTGTAATCAACAAATTTTATTGTATTTTAGATGCAATTTTGTCTTAGAATTGCTAATTTTATTAATAAATTTGCATAATTTGTGTTTTTGACGGTCAAATTTCAAATGTATGATAATTTACAGATACACCATAAATATTTCGAAATTTTATTCTTGTCTCTCTTATCTCTTAGGCCCGCTTCATGATATAAACGGTTTGATGTTAACTTTTGATTTAAAGTTTCGTTTCAAAATGTAATTCATTACCCCCTCCCCCTATGAAAAATATTTATGTCTCGTGTGCGTTATGATGTCAATGAATCAGCTGTCAAAATACGCATGTTGTCTACGAAAATTTACTAACTTTAACAAAAAAATACTGTTTGGCACAGTCTCTATCATATAAGTTAGTTTTAAAATGATTATTCACTTTGTGAGGAGAATAAATAAAAGCTTGATATACCACACCTTTACATGTAAAATCAGTAATGAATGGTGGGCCAGTTTGACACCTAAGGTATGAACCGCTAATTTTAATATGGTAAAGTATGGCTGTAAAAGTTGTAACATTGGGAATATCTTGATTTTGAATAGTTCTTGAAACCTGTAAAGTTTTAAGATTGAATGATCATAATTTCCGAAGTTATAAGCAATATTGTAATGTCTTCGAACTTTCTTAACACCCTGTATTGTATAAAACCTTTTACATCTTAGTCTGGAATTATTTGACCGATGGCTTTTAAACTTGGTATGTCGCGTTGGGTTCTCAAGTATACCAAGATTATTCAAATGATGACATTATGTTGACCTTGACCCTTTTTATGGCAAGATCAAATTAGATTTCTGGTGCTTTTATATGTAAAAATACTAGAACATACGCGTTAATGAAATTATCTATTTTTTAGAAACATTCTGCACTGAACCAAAACATTGATGGCCTTGAAACCTTGCATTGAATTCTTTCAGATCTATCAAACGATGGCCTTAAATTGACATTTTTTTTTTCACAGCAATGTCAATAATCTTCCTGGAGCATTTATATCAGTTTGGTTGGTTGGTTGCTTTGGCGTTTAAAGGGTAGCTAAGGGTCTAAGCTACCTCCATACCGACAGCGACGACTTATGTCAGACTGGACGGAAGCCAACTGATCTGAGTCCTTGTTGGGTGCACATGCCACTTTGTTGGTTATGTCGTGTCGCTGCTCAATATTTTGTTCAAATACAGGTATAGGAGGAATGGTGTATATTAACGAAAATGGTGACAGAGACGCTGATTTTACCCTGCTTGACGAGGAACCAGTCACTGGGGAATGGAGGGTTGGTATTTTATTGTCATACTTGTTACTGTCGCCGAAAATGTTTAAAGATACTGTATACATTTAGTATAAATAGAAACCAAAGAGTAGTTTTTATCTAAACGGTCCTCTCTATTATGAGTATGATATTGTCTTTCGTTTGAACTGCCTCTTCTTCTGGACGGTTTTGAAGAGGGACTTCAAAACATATTTGATGGTGGATAATTAAATAAGTATTCTTGACTTTCATATATCATTTTCTAGCATAAAAACAACTTTAAACAGCTTTCCTGATACATGTTTCGTATAGCGTCGGTCCAATTGCAGACATTGGGCAGATGTAAGAACAATGTTGCTTCAATATTTTTTGTTGTTGTTGATTATGTATAACAGCACTCACCCTGCTAAACTATTTTTTTTCTTTGGTTCAACTGTTTCACAGGTGGTGGCACAGTATCTTGGGTATACCCACACGTTTGAGTTGTTCAGCGACTTGCTACATTTTCCAAACAGAGATGGACCCCACCCAAACAGACCATCTTGTGGCTTTGTCGGCGAACTTTGCATATCTTACTGTGAGTTGTCTGCAAGTTTAAGGTGACTGGGTACAAGTTCAGGAGAAGCAACTCTGCCGTTTTTATTATTGCCTCCCTTCATAAAGGGTTTTATTCTTAAAGGAATGAATTTGCACCATCTGTAAGCGTTTAATTTTTCAGGGAAGCAAACGCAAACTCACAAAAGTTGTATCCCTTTGCAAAAATGATGGAAAACATTAGGGTGTACTCATGACCCTCAATATTCATGCGTTAGGCCATAAAGCCACATGTTTATCTAAAGAATGTGTATGAAAATTGTTTACCACGATGCTGTGCAAATAAAACGTTTTTGCTTGTTACTTATTTGTCTAATACTTATGATCAAAAAATAGCTATTGTTGAATACAGTTATTCTAAGAAGTAATTTGCCGATTTTCGTTTATTTGTTTCCCGTTTCTCGATATAATAAGCCTTTTTCAGCAAGTGCATAAAATAGTAGCTCAAATATGCATGTAATACAGTACAACATAGTAACGTTTTTTGAATTGCTGTTTCTCTGCATGAACGGATGTGATTGGCCCACTACACTCAAATTTGAAGGGGCATAGATTTAACCAGTTTTCGAAAACGGGGAAAGATCTAAGTGTGATATGTCATTTGGAGTTAAATCGTTGGTTTTATGGTCGCGTTGCCGTAAAAATAAATATGCGACCATAAAACCGACGATTTGTCTCCCGAAATAATACTTTTAGGTATAGTTATACCCTAAATGATGCCATGGCAGGCTGTCATTTAATCTTTGACTTGTTTTTAGTTAAATCTGAAGCAAAAAGATTATGCAAAATCCTCTGTTTCTATCATTTTCAGCATTACCAACGTATGCCAGTGTTGCTATAGCATTTAGTGTTGTAATACTTGTCGTGGTCGTTGTCGGTGGCTTTATTTATAGGTAAGAATGATTAGTCTTTAGCTGCATTATTGTAGTTCCGACTGGGTCGGAGTGGCAATGAAGTTCCTACATTGGGTGTGAAGCAAAGCTAAATGCACTATAAACACAGGGTATAATCGATTCCGCTAATTTTCGCTTCCTGCAGAGACTGTACATCATATTTGGCTTCCGCCTAGACTGTCCACGAACTCTTGCTTCCTGCCGAGACTTCTGTACATGATAAATGGCTTCCTGCAGAGACTGTCCGTGTGATTCTGCTTCCTGCCGAGAGCCTCGGCAGGAAGCAGAATCACGCGGACAGTCTCGGCAGGAAGCCATTCCTCGAGGACAGTAGTCTCTGCAGGAAGCAAGAGTTCGCGGACAGTCACGGCGGAAGCCAAATATGACGGACAGTCTCTGCAGGAAGCGAAAATTGGCGGAATCGATTAGACCCTGTAATAAAGGACACCAGGCATTGGTATAATTTTAATTCCTATGACAGAAAACAATAACTCTCGAGGCCTGCTATGCTTTTTGTGATTTTAGAGGAATCAGCTTGCTGAAAAATATATTTTTCGACGAAGTCGTATCATGGATGGGCATAACATTGCATTTAATAAATTTCCATGGAAGAAAATGAGTTGTTATCTGTTTGTTTTGTAAGCTCATCTGATTAAGCGCTGGCCTACCCAGCTGTCGAGCCAAATTCGAATCCCTCTGGAGGCGAAAATCTTTTCAAGCGTAAACGAAATTTCACGCCTTTCATTGTCACCTTTACATTGCCCCGATAGGACTGAAAAGCGTTCAAAGGGTCGTAAATCCTTGATAAATTCATCAACAACTCATTTTTTATGTTTCCAGGAGGATGAAGGCCGAGGCAGAAATACACAGCCAATGGTGGAAAGTAAGATGGGAAGACATCAGTGTCCAAGTAGCCAAGGCGTCGTTTGGGTCATCTTGCAGTGAAGTAAGTGTTGTTGTTGTAGTGGTTGTTCTTCCAGAGCATGAAGCTATGTCACACACTCTGCATTATCAAAGAAAAGATAAGTCTGGTTCAGTCTGGTTCACATTATGCCTGTCAGGAATTGTATGCCAGGCCACCAACTTCCTATTATTACGTCGTTTCAGCAAGAGGTTACATTTATGCATTCAGGCATGCATACATGTAACCCCATTGTTGAAATGACACCAACATTGTTACGCAACAAGGCCTATGGGTAATGGTGAAGTAGCAACGTCTTACACATGCACCTAAAATTGGTTCTAGCTCGGGATGAGTTCTGCTGACAATCAGTAAGGGGATAACTGTACTCAGAATTGTCATTTGGGGAGGTAAATCGTCGATTTATGGTCACAAATTCCGTTTTACGGCTCCGCGTCGCCGTAAAACGAAATTTCCGACCATAAAACCGACGATTTACCTCCCGAAATGACAATTTTTAATATAGTTATCCCTATTCTAATGCACATTTTCACCTTTCAAAGTGTACTTCTTTGCACCCATTGCAAGCGCTTTCAGCAACGTAAACCCAAACGTCAGCCAATGAGAAGCGACGTTTTATAGTGACGTCGGGTTTGCGACAGTATATCCTAGAATATACTGTCGCAAATTTTTTACTTTATCCAATCAGACGTCGCGTTACGTACGTAAGTGCATTAGAATTAGGCATAAACCGCAGGTGTTTCTCAAGGATGTCGCCATTACCATCTCGGGTGCAGTGGAAAAGACAAAAGTAAGCCGAAAATTAGTTTCCTCCGAGCAGACCAGGCTCAGAGAAAAGTCATCGTTTCATTCTAAGCGGCACAAAATGATACTTTGCACTGTTTACTCTCTCTCTCTCTCTCTCTCTCTCTCTCTCTCTCTCTGACACCAAGCTTGACAAACGGAAGCGATTTGTTAGTTGGAGAATTTTCATGTAGATAACGAATGACGTAATTAGTATTCTGTACGACTAATACTTTTCAACGATTGCACAATTTCCACGACACCAGTGCTCGTCCGAAAAAAAATGCTTTACTGTACGAGCCAGGAAAGGTAGGTGTGCTCACAATGACAAACAAAGATCCGTATTATCTTTCTTGTCAAACAACGTACGCAGAGCTATAGATAAGTGGGTTTGGGTTACGGTCCTATGATATTTTTTTCTGTTTGTGGACGGGCACACGCTTTGGCTGTCACTAGTCCCAACTAGCTTAGGAGGTTCCAGTGAAGCCATGACGTCAGGACATATGGAGCAATTGTCATGGGATCGCTTTCTAGGACTCTCTTTCTCTTGACCTCTGTATGCTTATATATGCCCGTTTGAACAATATCCTATGCTATGTTTACATGACATTATGTAATTATCTTTAAAGTGTTGTATAGTCCGGCATCAATAATACAAACTGATTACATGTGTATATTGAGGATGAGAACTCAATAAGCTTTAGCTTTCCTTCTGATCCTATGAATGTTTACATGTTATATACACTGAACGAAAGATAGAACCGTCCACCCTTCATTTTGGCGACTGGTTCTGTAAATAATACTTGGTGGTCAAAAAAAGTATATTGCGTACATAAGTAAGCTCCTTGCCAAATTTCTTCAGCTTATTTCATATCAATAAGTTGCCTACCTCTTGCATAGGCGCAGTCCAAACAAAGGTACCCTCGTTTCCAAAAATCACAAATTTTGCTACAATATATTTGATTTCAAATGTAGTAGTTCTTGAGAACAAATCGTATCCTAAAGAGGTAACTTAATACCTTTGTTAAAGATTCAAAAGTAATGAAACTTTTGATTTGATCGGACTTTCCATTAGGTCTACGCAGTAACGCGAAGAAATGCACAGTCGCTAGTTTAATCCCACAGGTTCAGGTGTAAGCACATTACTCAGATACATAGTTCGCGCTGCTCTGCAGAGGTAAGTATCGGTCGTACGGCGTTGAAATATTAAGGATATAGCAACGTTACTGGATGTTTACGGTAACGTATAGAAAAATGAAATTCATCATAGATATACCGTTTAATTGAAATTTTAAATTTTATCCAGAAACCGGAAGTGTGCGAAATAGGTGAGATTTTCCGGTTGCAATATGGACTCACCAGGCTCCATAGGTTATGGTCTTGAAGGCCAAGATCTAATAAGGTACATACATTGCTTTCAACTTGATGTTTAGGCGATTTTCGAAATCTGTTTTCATTTCTCGGAAAATGTGTTTTTTAAAATTTCGTAAAAACTACGCCTCTTAACAAATCTCGACTTTTCTACTGTTTGTTGATTCGGTAAATATGCACCAAAACCTGCATGGAAAGTGCGTTGAAGCAACGTGTTTTCTCCAGCAATTGCAATTTTGGATATTTCTCCCCAAAACTGTGCCATAGCATCACAGACATTTCAAAATATCGCTAAACTGAAGTCCAGGACCATGCAAATGATTTCTGATTTTATACATTTTGATACTTTCGCGTTTAGATAGGAAAAAGTCAGTTTGAAAAGTGGACGGTTATAATATTCGTTCAGTGTATGTTTATGTATGTAATTGTGATGATTTGAAAAAAAAGTATGTCTAATCCAAAGATCTAATTTGATTTCAGTCGAAGATGTTAAAAATACACTTAGCCATATTCATATTCAACATTTTTTCACGTCTCTCTAAAATCTTTCTTATACAGTATGTTAAACTCCTGATTCCGGAGGGAGGTATAAAAGTATCAGAGAGGCAAATGAGATTTGATATGACTTCTAACATATTGAACTGACAAAAATTTACCAAAGATCCCGCAATTCTTTTGTTTTTACCGAAAGCAACTTCGTTATCTTTTCACTGGGACGACAAAAAGTGAAATGACCTAGCAGGCACATGACGTCGTAATGACGTCCAACTAGCGTCGATGCGACTTCATCACATCGTATCGACGTCAGTTTGACGGGGTAATTCAACGTCATGTGCCAGGTGTAAATATTAAAGTCAGACGTGAATAATTATTTGGCTCACTTCGTTTTTTTACATTTTTGACACTGCTGTTTGAATATTTACACTCACTTTATGCTCACTCACTTTTTGGGTTCTTACACTCACTATGCCCATTAACATAAGAGTCATAGAGGCAACAAATACAATATTATAAAAAAGGGGAATACAATTTCTTTACAATTCACAGATACATCTAATAGTCGTAAACGTTCATATTGGTGTACAAAAATGCGGACGCTTAGCAGATTTTTACACAAAAAAGTACATAGGGTGGACAAACGTGTTCGTGAAAATGTGACATTACCATGGACTCTGATAGCGCAAAAATGATTGTCAGAAAAGTATAATTGATATTTACATGAAACTTGCACCAATATCTTACTAAAGCATTGGAATTTATGGAATTTATTTATTTTGCACAACTATACCCAAAGGTTGGATTAAAGGCAAATTATACATATACATGAGCATATATAACACTGACAATCACAAACATTAATATTATTACAAACACTAATATTATCGAAATGGTTACATTGTGCAATATTAATAAATTCCTTGTTTTTTTGATATCTATAGCTTCTTTTTGGCACTATTTTAAGCTCATTTTGGTACTTTCTTGCGGTAAATTTTGCTCCAAGTGTTTTTTTTTTATCTAAAAGTTGCGGGATCTCGAAACAATCACAACTCTGCAACTGGAGGTTACAAACACATGAAAATAGTTTGTATATTACAGAATAAGTTAGCTACAAATTAATAGTATTACCATGGTATATTTTATGCTTTTCAGTAAATATTTTTTAAGGAAAAGTGGAAATGCACTGAAATTAACGGCAACGTCACGTTAAAACGCACTTAAAAAGTACATTGATGCCTCCTTTTTATATTCTGCTCTTTTTGTATGATTAATACTCTAAAGACAATACTGCATATAAACAAACGGCACGAATACAGTTACATGTTTCGTCTGCACTATACTGTTGCACAGACATACAAACTCTGCGGTCTTTGCTTTTTTCAGACTTCTCTGTATCATAAACATCAAACAAATATCTGTCTTCTTTCCCGGATATTAAAGCAGAAATTTTCAATGCATTATGAAAATGCATGACGTGACATATGATACCTGATATAATATATTAGGATTAAAAAGGAGAAACTAAAACTTTTAATTAGGGGTGTGCTTTTTAATGATAATGATAATAAACTTATTATCCATCTTTCTTTAATGGTATATTTTTTCCTTCTAAATTGCAGACTAGAGCTCTTAGTAAATGGAAAACAGTTCGCAACATAACAAGCACGTTCAAACCAACACTATGTTTATTAGAGATTTTATATAAATATGAACCGCGACACGACAAAACCAATGAAGTGGTTGTGCGCCCAGCGCAAGTTCAGATCAGCCTGAACATCCGCCCAGTCTGATTATAGTCTTTGCTGTCCGCATGGAGGTAGCTTAGATCCTTAGCTACCCTTTAAGCGCTTAGCAAAGATGCTGATCAGAATAAGCGGATGCTCAGGCTGATCTGAGTCTGCGCTGGGCGCACAACCACTTTGTTGGTATTCTCGTGTCGCTGCTCATATTCTGTCTATGAGATGCAGGATGAAATAACATTCTTAACCCGTTATTGTCTTTGGGTCTTCTTATGTATCACAAGTTGAACAGGTTCATTTGGCTTAGAAATATGTTGCTTTTTAAGAAAATAAAACAAACTTTAATGAACATATTTGAAAGCGCATTAATGGACAAATATTGTCTGCGGATATTGTGATTTTAAGACAGTAAGCGTTGAAATTCAAAACTGAAAAAAGGAAAAAAAAAATCTGCTAGCAAAGGAGAAACGCGGACAAATATAAAAATGCTTACTTTTAGCACCGAGCTCGAATCTGCCACCCATGGGTTGGCTGTCTTTCGCCTTATCCACCACACTGCGGCTGCTCCTACGCAGGAGTATGGCACGTACGGTTCAATATCTCAAGCAATTATAATTTCGGTATGATAAAAACAAATATAACATTCCTACTATAAAATATTATCGAAAAGCAGCACAGAAGATAAAGTAGACGGAGCTAATTAAACATGTTCAAACGATATGTGCGTATGTATCATATGTAGGCATGTGTGCACATATGCATATGCATGCACATTCTACATAAAGAATGTCAACTGATTCATAATAAAAATCATAATGAGATAGCATTAAATTATCTTCTATTTTTCATATCATTGATAATATGGAGAGGGCTTAAGAAAAAAAAATACTACGTATCCGAGGAGATAAATATAGACTTTGCTTTGCTTTACCATGGTCGATAATCAGCCCAGGACAGCAGACAGGAAATCACGAAAGTTGTTCCCCTTTGTGAAAATGCCAAAAAACATGGAGGTGTACCCATCCCCTTTAACATTTATTTAGTATCTCAGGCTTTATTTTTTCAGGTTAGGGAAAGCAAGTCTCAATCAGCGGCTACACGCACCATTGTCTTCAAGACCGTTGGCATCTATAAGGTAAATGCCACTTTTGGTCTCTCTCAAGCCCCGCCCCTTCCCTTTTGGTTCTTGTCTGAACCTCCTGTTATTTATTTTCCTGAGTAGTCTAATTGACTTAACCTTTTTACTGACCTGTGCTGTGTTGTGTATAAGCTGTTCATCGTTTTATGGGGCAATTTATACCGCTTGACTGGGAAGAGTTTCTAAAAGTAATATTAAGAAATTCATATATTCTGAAAAAAATAATAATTTTTGAAGAAGAAGCATCAAAAGAAAATGAAACTAGCAAAACCGTTTCTGCTATTTCCGTTTCTTGCTTTTGATAACTCTGCCAGGTCAGAATTTATATATTGAGTCCGTTTGTGACAGAAATGTACATGTATGATGGAAGGCTGACGTGATTTTATGTCCTTTTCAACAGCATTTCATTCACATAAGGACGATGGGAGGGCGATGGTGAAATGATTCGTGCCATGGAACCACATGTACGATCGAAAAGATTTCCGCCTGTGGTGTGATTCGAACTCGATCCTCTGGCTTACGATACACAATGCCCATTCCCCATTCCTTTTGTACTGGTCTCAGCGCGACTCAGGTTTCATTATAACCTTTGTATGGGCACAATTGTCCCAAAGGACCTGAAACTACTACACTACTGACGTACGGAGAGGCAGCCAGGAAGCGTAGTGAAGATAAAGTCTCTAAAGATGGCTCCTCAGGAAGCAAGAGCCTAACAGAGAAACGAGAATAGCAATGATCCGTGACACGACTTAACCAACAAAAAGACCAGTGCGTCACATGAAGACGCAGCTCAGCTCGGGCATCCGCCCAGCCTTATCAGTCTTCGCTGTGTGCTTTTAGGGTAGCTAAGGGTCTAAGCTAGCTCCATGCGGACAGCGAAGAATCTGGCAAGACTTGGCAAATGCCAAGACTGATCTGAGTCTTCACTGGGCGCACACGCCACTTTGTTGGTTTTGCCGTGTCCCGGTTCAACTGTCATACAGAACTGAGTAGGTATCTGGAGAAATTTAGTCATAAAGTCCTGTAGGTTAAAACCAGGAAAACAATTAAATATTTAAAACAACAGTGTAGAAGACATGAAACAATGGAAAATGTAACAATAGTAACTTACAGAAGAATGAATTAGCTTTTATACACTCAAGAGAATGAAAAAAGCTAAATCGAAAATTTTAAATTTTAAGTTTTTATAACAAAATTAGGAGACTGATTTATATACATGTATATGATGCTTCTTATATCACATGGCTTCCATCTGACCTTTCTTTTCTCAACAAAGTCTATGTCTGGTACTCTATGTGACGTCACAAATTGTGTCATTTTTATAATGAGGTTATAGCTGTAAGTGAACACGTTTTCGAACCAAATATTTTTTATGAAATTAAATGTTCCGGTTGATTTACTATCCAAATGACTACAGGTTTAAAATTCTTGTCTTGCTCATACAGTAACCAGAGGGAATTATTCCTCGATTTCCATTCGTTGACTGGGCGGTGCTGTTAGGGGCTTGCCATTCAATGTCAAAATCGAGCAGTCCACATGAAAAATCGGTAAAGTAGCACGCTCATCAGTTGTTACGCATAATTGGCAGATTAAAAATGCCCGGTAAACGCTATCGGTCATCGCAAATGATAAACAGTGTCCATACAGGCACACTACGTCGAACGACGTCGGAGGAACGTCGATGCAACGTTATGACGCTTTATTGACGTGCATACAAGGTTGTTCCGATGTCATAACGTTGCATCGACGTCGTAACAACGTTGTTTGGACGCTTTCTGTATGCTAAATTGAAAGAAAAAAAAAAAGAATATTGTTGTGCGATCTCCGATCATTCCGTGGCTTTTGTAAAGGTGAGCTTTGTTCTGCGCGAGTTAGCATAAAAATCATTACCGCATTATACCTTTTTGGAAAATATACTCGTCGAAGGTAAGGCCAGAAATACGCACCGCCCAGTCAACGAAAGGAAATCGAGGAATATCTTAGATTTGCTTTGCGTTTTTAAGTCGGCTTATAATGATGACTACGCAAAAAATCTTTTTGCCAAAAACATTTCATTTGAGGAAAATGGGATTTAATCAGATATACTGCAGATATTCGTTTTGTCAGAAAATGAAAACTAGAAATAATTATTACGTGTAGAAACACCAGAAACGTCAAAAGTAAACAACGTTAACGTAAGATGATACCAAGCAGGTGCTTATTTGTAATTGGCTATCATTCTAATCAACTGCTTGTTGCAAACTGGAGGACTCATTGTCTCTGTCTGATACTTCGACATTATTCCATGTATTTTCCATTGAATATGTGTAGCGTTTCTCTTTCTCTAGAGGGTATACACAGGGTATAATCGATTCCGCTAATTTTCGCTTCCTGCAGAGACTGTACATCATATTTGGCTTCCGCCGAGACTGTCTGCGAACTCTTGCTTCCTGTCGAGACTTCTGTACATGATAAATGGCTTCCTGCAGAGACTGTCCGTGTGATTCTGCTTCCTGCCGAGGCTCTCGGCAGGAAGCAGAATCACGCGGACAGTCTCGGCAGGAAGCCATTTCTCGAGGACAGTAGTCTCTGCAGGAAGCAAGAGTTCGCGGACAGTCTCGGCGGAAGCCAAATATGACGGACAGTCTCTGCAGGAAGCGAAAATTGGCGGAATCGATTTTACCCTGTGGTATAAGAAAATCCTAACACGTTAACACTATTTCGTAGGGAACGCAAGTACACATTCAGAAACCAAATATAAAGACACTGACGGTCGATAGGAAATTGCTGCTGGAACTCAAACAGGTACGTATTTCTTATCTTTAATGAGACCAGTCATAAGCTAATGAGCCCCAACATACAACCCACAAAAAAGTGCTTAAGGATGCGAACAGCAAAGTTCATCAGACTAGCCCGTGTATTTGTGCAGTCTAATCAGAGCATTTGCTGTTTGTGAAAATCGGGTATGGACCCAAAGGAATGTACAACCATAAAATGAAGGCGCTGACTAGACTGTACAGATTCACAGACTGGTTTTGGCTGTTCGCAGGTACTGTAAAAATTATAACAAAAAGTTTTTTTTTGTTGATTGTTGTTTTTGGGTTTAACAGCATTTCAGTCTATATAGGGTCGTAAAAAATGGGACACCTTACATTCTTCTACAAATGAAACAGTTTGATTGTGCATGGTCCATACTTTGTAGAACTGCCTTTTCGTATGGTGAGTCTACAGAAGGTGTTCGTTTTAAAGCAAAGGAGTTTGATAACAACTTGCTTCGTGTTATCTTATCACTGTCATCTCAAAGAAACTCCACTGGTCTCTCTAAGCTAATCTTTTTATTCCTTTGACTCTACGATAGCGAGAGTCTTCTGTATTTAAGAGAAAGAATACATAATTACAATGAAGCATTAAAAGTTTTCTTGCGTAAAGGCAGCAAGAGTTAACTTCCAATATTCAAGGTTACATTGCTTTTCAGATGCGTGACATAACATGCCAGAATTTAACACGACTGATAGGTGTTTGTCCAGAACCAAGCAATGTGTGCATTCTCACAGAATTTTGCTCACGGGGAAATCTTCAGGTAAAACTGATAAAAAGTTTAAATTAAGGGTAATTATTTCGAAATTAAAAATTATGCAGACAAATATATGCTATCTCAACCATTCATTCACCATTACATATAAAGAAGATAGATTCATGATGCAAGCAGGGTGGTATTACAATGCACCTAATAAATTGTAATTGCTCTCAAAGGGTTAAAATACAGATTGTCGTATATTTGCTACTTTTTAAGACGATAAACATAAGCGATTTATACCAAAGTACCAATTAAAGTTTTCATTTACTTACATGAAGAAACTATGAAGTATATTTGAAAGTGATCGTATAGCTTTCCATCTATAATAGACAAAATTAATTTAAGTACTAATTTTCAACAGTTAGTTTCAGAATTGAGCTTGTTTTTCTAAGTCCAAAAACAAAAGTCAGCGCCCATTGGTTGAATATGACGCTTTTGAGCGGAGATAGTGTTTCCGCGCGATAGCCAGTAAATGAATAATAAAACCATATCAGAATGTTTTATCTTTTATACCAAGCTGGAATGATGCAATGGCATAACACAACGTAGAAATCTTATATGTCATACCGGTCGGGTAAAAAACACGCCTTCACTTGAACTCTGCAGCGATTGGACTATACTATATTGCTGTTTTTTTCGTTACGACACGCTCCTAGTGCAACGTAAATTTAACAATATACTGTATTTTAGTATATCCATTAAATATTGGCAAATAATTTACAAATTTAAAGTAACCACAATAGGTTATCTCCAAAAACGTTTTATTAAACCTTTCAAAGTTACGTCAATATTGAAGAGTTTGCACAGCTATATGATTAGTAAAACGTAAATTTACCAATGACATGAACAGCGAAATAACTCTTCAGAAATGCCTTGTTTTGATAGCACATTTTACATGTAACAGCACATTTGTCCCTCTTCTCTAAATTTTGAACCTACCAATTTCATCAAACGAATATTAAAATATACAGCTTACATTCACTCATTCAAAAATCATGAAGGGTTTCATTTTGTACCAAATTTCAGATGGCTATACAAAAGTCCAAGCTAAAAAAGTCTTTGCGCTTCCTTTTCTGAGGCCGTATTTATAACACGACTTAAGTCGTTGCTATGCTGTTGCTAAGGCTAAATTTCTAGGAAGGAGATTCCCTACAACTATGAAATTTGCTCTGGGGGAACAGTCCAAAAAGACTGTTCCTCCAGAGCAAAATGCAAAGTTGTAGGGAATCTCCTTCATAGAAATTCCACCTTAGCAACATCATAGCAACGACTTAAGTTGTTTTATAAATATGGCCCCTGAGCTCTAATTACATCTTTTTTCAGGATATACTTCAGAATGAGTCTATTAAACTTGACTGGGATTTTCGGATTTCTTTGATAACAGATATTGTCCAGGTAGACCATAGTTGTATGTAAATGATAGTGAGGAAAAGTGCCTATAAAGTTATAGCAATGACTAAAATTGGGTCGACAAATCAGAAGGCAAGCGGGGTATATGGCCCTCTACGCCTGGAGGTAGGGTGGTGGAGGGGGGGGTCTCCATATGTCATAAATAGAAAAAAGCCTATGTGCTGTAAACTTTATGCCGTGTGTTATTACCAGAAAAATCGGTCTGTATGCTATAAGCTAGAATGTTGTTGTTTTCTGTCTGTCTGCCTAAAAGTATTCTAGCTAATATGTTAATAATAATACTTATGCGTTTTACCGACTCACAAGTGCAGAAACTGGTACTAAGGAAGTTTGTCGCGATATTAAGACATGCTAAAATGATCATAGAAAATACTTCAAACGAGCATCTTCGAGTTTATTGTTATAATATCAAAAACAACTAGGCGCTCGAAGATATTGACCATAAATGTTTTCTTCATTGCTTTTACGTGGCTTAGCAATTACATGGAAATTCATTGAAAAAAGGGCAACGGATTTATAACACTGACAATGAGAAATCTTGTCTTAAAAGCTTTGTGATACTTAATACTGGCTGTTTACATTGATAAAGGTCATAATTTTAATTTTCGCGAAATGCAAAATGAAACTTAAATGTTTTCTCTTATTAGCTCATTTCCTTTGATTCCTCTGTGGCTTATTGTTTTATGTTTTTTGTACGTTTTATTTGTTTATACTTTTATTTCTATTTTGTTCAGGGTATGCATTATATTCATTCAAGCCCTATTGAAGTTCACGGTCGACTTACAAGCTCTAGTTGTGTAATCGACAGTCGATTTGTGCTGAAAATCACGGGATTTGGACTAAATTCTATCACGGAGTCAGCTGTAAAGTACAAGCAAAAAACAGACATGAATAATTACTACAGTTAGTACCCTTACATATATTACGTTTTTGACTTTGAAATTTTTTATCCACCTACCATTACAATTCTTTTAATTTGGACACTGAAAATAATTGTCCTAGAATGGAACTAGTTGGTTTTACATTGAAGTAATATATTATTCCTCAAAATTATTGAGTGGCCTTTTTGGCTCTCAGCTGCTAGCCATACGTTTTTAAAAACAGTTCTTGTCAGTAAAACGCAAGAACAGAGCCTCATTTTCAAGTCTGATACACAAATATGATAATAAGATGCATTTTTCTTGCATCTATTTTTGGCGAATATGGGCTCGGGTACATCCCTGTAAAATTATGTCCTTAATTTTGACTATTTTTGGACATGCTTGCTTTGCTGGAAATAGATTTTCTGTTTGGTTCATTGTTTCCACTATTCGACACCATTTACATTATCTTAAATATTCTGCATGGTTTAGAGTTGCTAACGGTGCACAATTCGCACTTAATTCGCAATAGATTGTGCTTAAAAACCTCCTCTCATGACGTGACCCATTTCGCACCACACATCAATCCATTTCGAGTCCGCATATTTAGTTTTTGCTGCTGTTATGTTTTCGCCTAACCACTTTTCGTCATAATAGAACTGAAAACGCCTGTGTCTGTTGTTCAGTTATGCGGACAAAAGTGTCCTTAGTTAGAAATCTACTAAACGTTGTAATTTGCTTACTATTGTCAAAATAAAAAAATGTGGACCGAAAGAGAAAACAGAGCAAAAAAAAAACTGAGGACATTTAGCACTTTAACATGTATGTCGTTCATACTTTTATTATTATTACTGTTGTAGCAGTCGTTCCTGAAATGCTTTGGATGGCGCCAGAGATACTCCGAAAATACCCGCAACGAACAGCTACACATGCTGGTGACGTCTACAGCTTCGCCATTGTACTATATGAGATGTGTACGAGGAACGAACCATACGTCACCGAAGCCTGGTACCAGTCATTAGACGGTAAATAATTAGAGATTTGGGTTGGTTGGTTAGGCCAAGGCAACAGGACCTTCCTCTACACTATGCATTTACTTTAGCTCCGCTTTGAAAAAGAACTTTGCACGCTAGAATCTTCCAACTTAGTAGACATATAAAGAATGGGTTACTTTATCGTGGGATTTAGACTCGGGCTCATTGCTCTAATTCTTCCTTTACTTATTAATTTTCCTTCTTTTCTGATGACATTTTGTATCACAATGTCCTCAGAGGAAATATTTAAGTTAGAATCTTTAAATGTTTACATGTAATTTGAAGAATAAGTTATTGTATCTTGGGGTTGAGACTCGGGGTCATTGCCCTTTATTTGTACCTTTTTTCTGCCCTTTCCTATCTAACACATTGAAATTTACTGTAACATTTTACTCAGGAACCAATCAAGCTAGGATCTTTATTCTTGGTATACGTATTATGATCAATAAGCTGTTGTATTGTGGCAATGAGAGTTGAGCCCATTACACTTATTTTTCTGTTTATTTAGCCATTGTCTTTCTTTTTATGTAGGTAAGTGTCGCATTAATATTTTTCTCAGACAGTATGCAAGCTAGAATCTCCATACTTGTTATACATGTACATACTAACAACAACTTGTATTGTGGGACTGGGAGTCTTGGGCAATGCATATATTCTTTCTGTTTCATTTATCCATTTTTCTGTGTGTGACTGTTATATCGGACAATGATTACTTGTACCTAAATTAAAATGACTTTTATATCTGACTTTTTCCCATCGTACGATGAAAAATAGTGACTCGAAAGTTTTTTTTTTATTTTCTTTTTTGTATATGGTCACCTCTAATTTGCAAGTTCGAATAATTACTAGAGGTCTATGATGAAATCTGTAGGGTACCAAAAGTATCTAGTCAGGCTCATAACCTAAACCCAGATTTGCTGCATACATAACTGGATGGATGACTTGCGTTGTTATTGGCACTTTCAAACGTTATTTCAGCCATAAAATATGCCGGATAAACGCGCATTCCCATTCCCACCTGGAAATACAAAAAAAAAAAAAAAAAAAATCAAAGATTTGCAAATAGACTATCAAAATATAACTAATATGCATGTAAGCCATACCTGTACAGAATTTAAGCTTAGTAAAAGATAAACTGGAACAGTTATCACAAAACTCCTGATAGTGGCCAAACCGAAATTCGTTTTGTGAAATTTACTTCAGCACAAAATAGCCGCGACGCGACAAAATCGACAAAATTGCATACGCGCCCAGCGGAGTATCATATCAGCCTTGGCATCCGCCCAGTCTGCTCAGAATGTTCGCTGTCCCCATGGAGCTAGCTTGGACCCTAAGCTACACTTCAAATGCACATCGAAGACTGTGATCACATTGGCGGCTGCCCAGGCCGATTCAAGTCTGCAACTTTGTTGGTTTTGTCGTGTCGCGGCTCAAATATGTTTCACATATATTATACGGGTCGAAAAGTATTATTATATTTTGGCTACCTGTTTGCAGAATATTGAAATTTTAATTTCGATTTGGGCATAGAATTGCGCTTTTACCATCCAAGCGATGGAAGAACGATAATTAAAGGCTGTGTGTAATGAGCCCCGTTTACAGGTGAAAAGAATTTCGCCTCCAGCGGGATGCGAAATCGGCGCCAGCTAAGCAGGTCAGCGTTTAAGCTTCTTAGCTAGTGGGGTTAGTATATTGCTTACATGTGTTAATGAAGGGCTTAGTGTGGTTTTTATCTTCGTTATTTCGTTACCACTATTCTGTATAATTCATTGCATGTTTATTCCTCTTCATTTGGCCACGTTCCATCTTATAGCCGAATTATTTTATACACACATACTGTACAGTACTGGCAGCGCAAAACCGTACACACGCTTCGCAAGAAATTCGCGTTCGAAACGCGCTCGAAACGCGTTTTTACGAACGCGTTTTTGCGATTTAGAAACGCGTTTTCGAAAGAACCAATCGAGTTGCTCCGTAAAATCGCGAAAATCGCGTGTGTACGCGAAAATCGTTTCAGCCAATCAGAACAGCGATATAAGTTCGCGTTTCTTCGTGGCTTCGCGTTCGCACGCGTTTGCTGTTTAGACCAATGAAAAGTGCGTTTGCCAAACGCGTGTGGATCGCATATAGCCTGGTTCCCGGCCTCCTTTATACTTTTGTCCAATGAACTGAATACCAGCTATACAGGTAAATAGTGAAAGTAGGATTTGCGTTTTTTAATTATTTGACGAAATATATGTATGTTGTTCATACTCTGGTCTAAAGACACATTCGCACTTTATTATTCCTATAACCCGATGGCCTAAAACTATTTTCTTTTATTTTCTTAAATGAGAAGAATAATAAAGTTGACTTACGGGGTATGTGAAGAGGTTATCGGATGGAAACACAGAGAGAGAGAGAGAGAGAGAGAGAGAGAGAGAGATGAAGAGAAGGAGAGTTTTCTAACAACTTAGATTATATAAATTTCCTGGAATTTCGTCACATCTTTTTATTCATATATATGTTTTTTCTTCTTCTGCTCCTGTACATTGCAGGGCTTCTCAGCGTAACGCACTGGGGGGGGGGGGGGGGGGGGGGGGGGGGGGGGGTGGAGGTTGGTCTGTGAAAGCGGAAGGATTTTGACCCAAAGAATCCGAACCCTTTCAAAATCGTTGTCATTCAAACATCACTTGAATCTCATGTATAATAACGGTCGTAGGCGCAAAACTACCAATTCAGGGATCGCAGGTTCGGTCTTACGCTTCTCCGGTCCTTTGGAGGGACTTTCAACTGAGGTCCCGTTCTGTCCGTATGAGCTTTATGTTGGTAGTGTTGTTAAGGTATGCTTTATGTTGGTAGGATTCGGTTACTAAGTTCACTTCTTCTGTCAGGGCTAGGGACTAGCTTCCCTGATCAAAAGGTCTTAAAGTCTGAGTAAATGATTGTCTTTGGACCCATCAAACTTCAGTTGTAACAGGCGGGCGGAAAATACAGAAGAAGAAAGTTCGGTATTTTGACGCCTGCTTTCCGGAACGGAAATGTCGGTGATTTGCTGTCCTCGGTGCCAAAAGACAACCAACGACGACTGAAATCAGATGAAAACTCCAAAGAAATTGTCATGTATTTTTATTTCTGACCGAAATGGTGTGTAAAGATTTAACGCTTCATGTGAAGGCTTACCGATATTCTTTACATATTCTCTGTCTTCTTCCTTTTGTTGAAATCTGCACGATTCTGAACCGTAGTGTTATTATTTCGATTGGACCTATTGTTCGGATTTCGCAAACTCGTGCATTATTAAGGGAACTCTCGTTAGTTACAAGTATTAGCTTTTTCAAAACTAGGAATGCAGCAATTACCCTGGCTGAAGAATAGAAAGGAAAGTCTAGCCGACCACTAGTTGATTTATTTCCCTACAGATGATGCATGGACTAGCATGTCCCTTTAAGTTTCATACCCCAGGGGCAGGGGTGCAGCCAGACCTCAGAGCTTGTTGAGGCAAACATTTTCAATATTGAGATTTATAGCTAAATACATACACCTCTATGAAAGCGGGTTCATAGAATAACCGAAAAACACAGAAATACCGGAAAGCACCTGAATAGACAGACCCGACCAGTACGCGGACACTACCAGTACGCGGACACTTTTGTGTTTGGCGTCTCATAAATTCTAAGATACTTCTTTAAATTCAACCGACTTTGTAACATTTTTTCAAGGCGCCATTTCTTATCTTTTTGTCATTCACTTTTACACTTACACAACACAGTTCCGCATTTGCAGGGCTGATGCAGCCCGGTATCACAATCGATGCTTCAGTTTGCCTGTGCCAAACACGCAAACAGGCAAAGCAAACAGCCATGTGTCAATATGAAATTAGAACAGCCATTTAAGTTGTTATTACATTTTTGTTAACTACACGTATCAATAATTTAATTAGAATAGCAGCGTATAAATGTCATCTCAGTTTTCTCAGATTTTAAGGTGTCCGCGTACTGGTATGATAAGTCTGTTTGATACAGCAAATAGCATGACCTCAACAGCGTTATGTTGAGCATGCGCAGATGAATTTTTTTCTCGTGTTCCTTTTGTCTTTATTTAGCACAATGATTTTCCTAAAATTGCATGCCCATCTGGTAGTCTGGAACACGTTGGAGCCTTAAACATTAGGTAAAACACCCTTAAAAGTGTCCACGTACTGGTTGGGCCTGTCTAACCGAAAAGCAATATCATAAATCAGCTTAACATGGGAATGATAAGGCTTTTCTTGGTTGGAAGTTGTTTGTAGTGTTATTTGTGACACTTTTGCTAGCTTGGGTTTCATACTTAAATAGCATTATAACAGAAAATGGCGCTAAAGACGCTCAACATTTTTCCAATGCTTTTCAGTTATATCAAAGCATATGCAGGGATACAGACTAGCGGTCGCCCACTGGCCCACTGCGAGTAAAGAATCGAGTGGGCCCCTTAAATTAACATGACAGTCGCCCAGCTTGCGATCATCAGCTGTCAGCGAGTGTCTGGCCTGTTTTCGCCTTAGGTTGGTGTCCCCTCGTTTTGGAGTAAAATCCGCCACCTCAAAGGGCATTGCAAACTGCCGCACCGATATCTGCGTTGAATATTTGGTGTTCTGTCATACTTCTGTGTTAGATTTTATTCACTGTTGAAAAACAACATGGCTGCCTCCTCCATTTGACAGCAAAAATCCTGACCATTTGTAAATTTTTCACGCATAATATGGCGATACATTGCTGGTGTTTCACACCCGTTAGCTAAAAAAAAGCAAAACCCAGAAGAAAGGAGGATTTACCACAAAGCCTACGGAAACAGTGCAAATCTCGTGCAGATTCTGAATAAAAAAATTCTTGTGTTTCTGACATTTTAAATGTGGGCCCCTAAATTTCTGGGTGGGCGACTAATTTTCAGTTTTTAGGGGCCCAGCTTGCTCCTATGAAAAATTAGTTAGTCTGTATCCCTGATATGAACTGCCATCTGCCTTAACAAACCAAATTAGTAAATAAAACAACATATGATTATGTATAGTCAAATACAGTTTATTATAAACTGAACAGATTATCAATATGAGACACAAAATTTAATGGTAAACACTGTCAGGCGAGCTATCCTGTCCCACTGACAGGTCTTGTTTTCAAAACGGGCGTATAAAAATGAAACGAGGAAGCCTCTTGCATTTTATATCAATGTTGATCAAATTCATTCATGTTCCAGGTGAAACTAACAGACTTCGAAATAGTCACCTGTCCTTTACTAGAGAAGAATTCCAGGCAAACCATGCTTTGGTTATCAAGAACAGATCTTTTTCATGGTAAGTACTTTGTTTTCATGCTCCTCCACCACACCATATTTTGTGGTTCTCAACAGAATCATCTGTTTTGTTTAGAAATAAGGAAAATGGTGCATTGTCCCCGAAATTTACATATTTATCTCTCTTTAGGGCTGCAGGAGTTTGTTCAGCATCCCTTTTTAGCTAATCAAGAGCTCTTGCAGGCTGAGGGTGAATGATGCAGTTAGTAATATCGAAAGAGCTATAAAGAAAACAATGCTTTAAAAGTATGATCAGTAGGGTGACTTCTAGAAACAAAGTATTGGTCAAAAATATGCATATTCATTCCAGTAACAAATACATGTTTATTCATTGCAGGTTTTGAAACTCCGTCTATTTGAAGAGTTTTCCTCCAGAAAGCAGAAAGAACTAGCAGCTGTCAAGAAGAGATGTATAAATAGAGATGCTCAAAAGAAAACCTTAGTTACTCTGAAATTGCTGCAATCATTATTTTGTACAGATAAATTATGAGCCTGAAGTTACAAGACCAATCAATGTGTTCCAAATAGAAAAGAAAAAGGTGTATGTAAATCTAAACTGAAAGTACCTATAAATGTGATGATGGCAGCCAATTCCGGTTTATGCCATTTTAGAGCTCTCACTGACTTTCTAAAGTGAATGGAATTACATCTGCCAAGATTTCATACAATTTTTATAAGAGGACTAACTTTTGTGACTTCCAGTCTTCTTCCCTGGATGACAAAGTCTTTCTGAAATGAGGTCTATTTTTAAAGAAAAGAATTTGCTTTCAGCAGAACAAGTTCATTTCATTAAAAATAGACCACCATTGAGAAGGGCAGCAAAACTTAAAATGGCCGAATTGCTTCCCCTGAAAGTGTATCCATACTATTTAAAGATAAAATGACAGCAACTGTTGCTGTTGGAGCAGATACGGAAAAAAAACGATAAAAAAAACCCAACAACACACTACTTGACCAGTCCATCCTGAACAGGGTTGCCACAGTCAGGGTAAAATACATGTAATTTGGAAAACAAAGTTTTTTCCAGGTCAAGGAAAAGTCAGGGAGTTTTGTGGTTGGTAAGGAAAACGGGAAAGGACTTGAAAAGTCAGGGATTTTAAAAATTAATGACTACAGCAATCTTCAATCTTTTTACTCTGTTCAAGAGAAAAAAGGATATACTTTCTAGAGAGATAGTCCAGGTGCCTCTTCCTTCTCATTGAGAGCTATTCTTATAGAAAAGAATTTGCTCCCTTGGGGAGCAAATTCTTCCATGTAACAGTAGCCCCCAATATCCAATACAATTAGCACTGTTGAAGTAAAGAGTTAAATTAACCTTTGGCTCTATAAAAAAGGGAATGGAAAACTGTAAAGTATCACAGAATAGACAGGGAATTACGAAGTGGAGGATAAGTGGCAACTCTGTGTGAAAATTCAGATTTAAGGAAAGATTGTTTATTGTAATAGTGAGGTTCTCAAACATTTACTCAAATCTTGCTTAATATAATCAGGATAGATTTCACCTTAGCATACAAAAATCTGAAAGAAGGATACAGCAGGGTGTTATGAAACAGTTCTTACTTTGAAAGTTGTTCTGGAATGCATCATATTACTTCAGAGAGCCTGAAACTGGGATGAACGGAAAGGCAAACATCATAATACAGTTAGACTCACTTATAAGGGAGTTCTGCAATAAATAGTGACAAGTTAATGCATGACCACACGCAAGGAGACAGTAATGTCAAATTGATCACTCAGGGTTTGCCATGTGTTACAAATGTTGATTGTCATACCCGTATGTAGAATGACCATTTGGGTAAAATGTGTAATCTGTACATGTGTATAGTAACAGAAAACAAGAAGTCCCTCTTACATTCCAGGAGACATAAATTTATAATCAATAAAATAGAGCAATAGTATGTGAAGAATCAAGATTATACTTTTCATACTCCACATGTTAGTGGCGGTGTATTATGTTTTCCCACTGGCTGTCCATGTCTGACGATCTGTCTGTAAGCACTTTATTTTAGTTCGAGTATCTTTAAACAGATTGTCTTTGAATGTAGCTTGTGCTTTAGTTTTGAGAATGCCTCACTTGGGATTATAAATGGACAAATTTCGATATATTCTGACAGAGTAAATGCCCTTATCAATTCCTCAATAGTAGTTTTTGGTCTGTAGTTCCTTTACACTTAGAAGTTTTTTGATGCATTGAGCTTCGGTACTGGCTTAATGTAAATGGGTACACTTTCAGAAGTTGGCCTGTGCCGCCTAATGGATAAGAGTGCTGACTCTTAAGCATGTGGTCTCTCATGATCATCACTGTGAGTTCAAGCCCCAGCCGTGCACATGTGAGAAAGTCTAGTTCTGCTAATGAAAGGTCAGGTGATGTGTCCACAGGAGCTCAGGTTTTCGCCCACCTCTGCTTAATGATTCTGTAAAATTCATATTAAATTTTATAAAAAAACTCTTTCAGGGAAAGCATCACTGCCATTTTAATTTTTTTCTCCTGCTCAAGTTAGGTGAGGACTCCCAGAGGAAAGAATTTGCTCCTCTTAGAGGAAAGAATTTGCTCCTCTTAGGGGAAGCAAATTCTTTCCTTTAAATAGAGTAACCCCCATATGGAAAAGTGTCTTTGCCAGGGAAAGTATTTAGGAAGTTAGCAAAGTTGTTCCTCTTTGTAAAAATGGTGGCTTAAGTTGAGATGTACCCATTCACATTAAGCAATGCAGTATCTTAAACGTTTGCTGCTAAACAAACGCAGATTTGGTAGGAAAAATGGGGTGACAGGTCAGTATTGCAAGAGTTATGTCACTTTGTAATTCTTACAATTATATGTATTATGGCTGATAGTATATACACTGTTAAATCAAATCCTCTTAGAGCTTTCAGTGGCTCCTTTAAATACTTTGCAAATAGGTTACAGACATATTGAAGATGTTGATGCGGAAAAAATATTTTCAACAAATATACAGGGTTTTGAACGTAGCCAATTTCAGATCTCGGCATATGTTCAATGTAGCTTTTAGTGGATCTTTTTACAATACCATGCAGATTTGTTACAGTGTTAAAGACATATTGAATATATGCATGAAGTTTTAATATGGAAAAAAATATTTTTTGTTAAATTGACAGGGTTTTGAACCTAGCCATTTTTCTGACCCCTGCATGTTTTAAATAATAGTTGATACATGTACTTGTAGTGCATACTTTGTAAATTCAACTTCTCTTAGATCTATCATTGGATCTTATGAATACTTTGTTGATTTGTTACAGACATATAGAAGATGTGCATAATGAAGTTTGATGCTGAATAAATTATTAGAATTTTGTCTTAAAGATTTTGGTTAAAGTTTTATATTTATGTAGACATAATTTCACAGTGCCACAATGGAGTCAGTTGATACTAATGCTTGGACTGATGTTAGATACTGGTTCCATGGCACTTGCCTTTTCAGTTTTGCCCTTCCATCTGTTCAATATTATGTATTATGGAAATGCTGTTGAAAGGGCTGCGGTTAACTCGCAAGTTATTCTGTCCATCTATCCATCCATCATGTATGCTAGGTCTGATTTTACGTATGCTTTTAGATTACACTGATCTATAGGCTTGTCTGCTTGTCCAAGCTTAGTCAGGTTTGTGTATGTGTAACTGTTAGGGAGAAACAGACCAGTTTAATGCAATTCTTCTGTCTCCAGAGAGGTGCCGTGGTCTAGTGGTTAGAGTGACTCAATAATGATGCACAAGGTTGCTTGACAGTCATGGACTCAAACCCGGATCAGGCCATCCAGCGACTGGCAAACTCTGTCAAGCCAGCAGTAAATGGATACTGTTTCACATCAAAGATGCATAAGGTAGTGAATGAAGAGGCATGGGCTCCACCTTTCATATGCTGTTCCCAAGATACAGTGGGCCTCTAACCCCCACTGCCGCTACAGCCAATAGGCTGTTAGAGATCTTTACCTTTTCTTTTCAGTCTTCCCCACTGCCTTACTGCTAAATGCCCATTCTCATTGTTTCGGTTTGGCATCCCCGGTAAGTCCCAGTTCCTGATCTGGGGGTAACCTTGTCAAACCAGAACAACCCTGGCAGCACCGTAAACATCCTGGATGCTGCGGGATGAACCCTGTTGATCGCTAACTGTTCCGGTTGTTTTAAAATTTTAATACAACTGGGAGTCACCAGAAAAGATATCAAGAACCAGCTTAATCCTGGGATTTCCGGGACAGGTCCGGGTTTCCACCTTCCCTCTTCTATGATAAATTTAGCATTACGGTGAGCCTTTGGCTGGCTCAGCTCACAGGCCAGGATCCAGACCACCCCATATTGGTGGGGCTCTGGATAACTGGTGGGGCTGGGAGGTGTCGATATGTATTTGGGAAGGGAGGGGGCGGGGGAGAGGGGGTTGAAATATGACATAATAAGGGATAAATTTGATGAGATTTTTTTATAATGTCTTTTTTGGCCTTGAAATATATGTTGTGATATCTCATTAGAATCGCCTCGCCAAGGCGATTCTAATGAGATGTCACATATATTTTAATCTAGCCGGACCCAAGTGGCGGGGCTGAAGCCCCAAAGCCCACCCCCTGGATCCGGGGCTGCCTCAGGAGCCCTGTTTCATACCGGTGGAGGCAGGGATTGGAACAAGCCCTGTTTTTACCTGAAAAATGGCAGTACACCTACGGTTAGGGCCAGTAGATCCCAGTTTTGTTAGGGACTGATCCGGTTCAATAGGGTTCATGTGGGATGAACCCGGCTCCTCCACGGTTAAAGATGGTGACCATGTTGATCTGGCTAACTGCCCCGGTTGTTTTAAAATTTTAATGCAACCAAGAGTCACCAGGAAAGATATCAAGAACCAGCTTAATCCTGGGATTTCCGAGACAGGTCCGGGTTTCCACCCTCCCTTTACCATGATAAACTTTAGCATTCCAGTAAGATGTTGAACTCTGGCCTTTGGCCGGCTCAGCTCAGGAGCCCCATTTCATACCGGTGGAGGCAGGGATGGGAACAAGCCCTGTTTATACCTGAAAAATGGCAGTACACCTACGGTTAGGGCCGGTAGATCCCAGTTTTGTTAGCGACTGATCCGGTTCAATAGGGTTCATGTGGGATGAACCCGGCTCCACCACGGTTACAGATGGTGAAGCTGCGGTGACATGGGGTGTAATGTCCCGGTATGTAACAAATTCTAGACCGGGGATACACCATGAGTACGTCGGTAATGTGAGAATGCCATTTATTTCTTTAGGAAAAAGGATCATCACGGTATACCTGCTTTTCTTCACTGGGCGATACCGGGATGAGCACTGTGACAGTGAGAATGGGGCTTAAGGTATGAACTGGAGAGAGGACAAGTGAAACCAAGATTGTAGGAATATGAAGTTTCTACTGAAGTTTGCTTTATCTTTACAAGATTTTAGCTTTACAACAGCTTGATACTTGATCGAGTTTCAGTGTCCAGTCTTGAGCTTTCAATGTAAATTTTGTTTCAGCTCACCTCTTAAATTGTTCATTTAGCATTGTTTGCCCTGAGCCAGATGTGGTATACAATAGTTGATTTCATGTTTAGGGGAGTTGAGCATTGAAAAAAGGTTGTGGGTATTGCGGGTTAAGTCACCAGTTAGGGAAGTACCCCACCCCATTACCACTGCACCTGACTCGCGTTTTAACATGTTTTGATTAATCTAGCTGAAATTGCACAACCTGCCTATAGTCACTATAATCACTGTGTGAGTCCGTCTGTCCGTCCATCCGTTATCAGTTGGCGAAAACCGTTATCAGTTAGCGAAAACGCTTATAACTCTTGAACCGCATGGGATATTTTGACAATATTTTGCATACTTATACAAGTCAACATTGTCTAACGACTCGCATGCATAACAACCTTATTTGATGGACGAGGCTTTGCTGAGCACAAGTTGAAAATTTACGGCCAACGACTGAAAATGCTCATAACTCTTGAACACCGTGGAAAATATGGTTCAAATTTTGTATGCATATGTATTTTAACATACTCCAGCCACCGGCATGCAAAACAGTGACGAGGCTTCACCGAGCATCAATTTGGCGGTTGAGCTCTTTTATTGAAAATGCTCATAACTCTTGGACCGCTTGGTATATTTGCTTCAAATTTTGTATACTTATGTAATTTAACATTGCCCAGCCACTGGTATGCAAAACAGTGACGAGGCTTCACCGAGCATCAATTTGGCCGGTCGAGCTCTTTTTATTGAAAATACTCATAACTCTTGGACCGCTAGGTATATTTTCTTCAAATTTTGTATACTTAGGTAATTTAACATTGCCCAGCCACTGGTATGCAAAACAGTGACGAGGCATCACCGAGCATCAGTTTGGCAGGTTGAGCTCTTTTATTGAAAATGCTCATAACTCTTAGACCGCTTGGTATATTTTGCTTAAAATTTTGTATACCTATGTAATTTAACATTGCCCAGCTGTGGTTTGCAAAACAGTGACGAGGCTTCACCGAGCATCAATTTGGCCAATCGAGCTCTTTTATTGAAAATGCTCACAACTCTTGGACCGCTTTGTATATTTGCTTCAAATTTTGTAAACTTATGAAATTTAACATTGCCCAGCCACTGGTATTCAAAACTTTTTATTGCACAACCTGCAGGTTTGCACTATAATCACTGTGTGAGTCCGTCCGTCCGTCCATCCGTTACCAGCTAGCGAAAACGCTTATAGCTCTTGAACCGCATTCTATATTTTGATACATGTCAACATTATCTAACGACTCGCATGCATAACCGTCTTTTTTGATGGACGAGGCTTTGCTGAGCACAAGTTGAAAATTTACGGTCACGTAGTGAAAATGCTCATAACTCGTGAACCCCGTGGTATATGTGGTTCAAATTTTGTATACTTATGTATTTTAACATTGTCCAGCCACCAGCATGCAAAACTGTGACGAAAGTCTAAACAGTATTGCACGACCCACAGGTGTGCACTTTAATCACTGTGCAAGTCCATCAGTCTGTTTGTCCTTCCGCTGTAGTTAGTGAGTGAAATTGCTCATAACTCTTAACCACATGGTGTAGTTTGATAAAAATATGCATCATTCTACAAGAAATGACCAATTTCATTTCCATACATTCCTTCTGGCACCAGAAACTGATTATTCTACATTCACCACGGGTTGTGCACATTACCATCAGTTGATTTAGAGAGAGGTTAAAGAGGTCGTCATTTAATCTCCAGACGAAATAAAATCTAGCAAGGGGGTATCTCGGTGGAAAGGTTCCGCCATTTATACGGAGCGAAACTCGCTACGTAGATTTGTAGGAGCCCTGATAGCCCCGTGAAGTTATGATTCCGGGATCGAAAGCCGCTTGAGGTGTAAATGAAGTCTCACTGCACTCAGCATTTCATTATCACCACTTAGCGTCCTGAAATTATTAGAATAATGTTTAAAAGGACGTAAAAATCGCAAATCATCTGTCAATCCATACGGAGATTCGTTTTTTCTTGAAAAATATGAATTCTACATTGAGCGAAACAGTTTTCACCTGAAGCACTCAACTCAGTATTGGCTAATACAAGAATTGGCTGATAGCTGTCTAGTTTTACATGAAGAAAACGCCAGCAGTAAATTAATTTAGCTGATAACAACCAATTTGAACCGGACATTAATAAAATAATTTTTAATATGCGAACTGAAGAAAAATGTCTCCCCACTCGCGTACTGAGAGAACCGCAAACTCTGGCTTCTGATTGGTTGAGGTGGATTCGCGATTTTCGCGTTTTCTACGTCATTGGCAAACGCAAATGAGTGTCCCTGATTGGTTGATATTTTCTTCGCGAAATCTGAGTCAAAACGCGTTTTTACGGATTTCAGGTAAGCCGAGTTGATTGGCTGTTGGGAAAACGCGTTTAACGAGTGAGTACGCGCATCAACGAGTTCCGAAACGCGTTTCATACACACGCGCGAGGAACGCGTTCGAAACGCGTTCAAAACGCGAAAAGTGTACGGTTTTGCGCTGCCGGTACTGTATGTATATGCATACTTTTTACAACAATATATAAAAGCCGCGATACGACAAAACTAACAAAGTGTTATGTATGCGCAGTGAAAACTTATATCAGCCTCGGCATTCATCAAGTTTTATCAAAGTCTTTGCTGTCGACATGATGGTAGCTTAGACTCTTAGCTACCCTTAAAGCGCATGGCGAACACTCTGATCAGACTGGGCGGATGCCCAGGCTGATCTGCGTCTTCGTTTGGCGCACATTCCACTTTGTAGGTTTTGTCGTTTCGCGGCTGATAAAAAATTCAATATATTTCTAATTTACAGAAACAGTTGAAAAGATTAAGAAAGACAACAAAACACCTACACGTCCAGCTTTCAGTGAAACTGTTTCGTTTTCCGATCTGATGAAGCTGACAGTCTTATGTTGGCAAGAGCGACCAGAGGACAGGCCGAACTTTACAGCGATAAGAAAGACTATACAATCTCTAAGAAGGTACGTTGTAACGTCGGTTGAATAGTAATAATAATGTGTGAAAAATAAATGTAATAATAATAACAATACTAATTATAATGATAATAATATAGTCTTTAATTTCTGAGGATTGCATATTACGCATCTATTCTATTCTATTCTATTCTATTCCATAACCTTACTAGGTCGTTGGGGCACCACAGATGACTTCAAAACAATCCCTTTCCACCTTGTCCTGTCTTCAGCTGCCCTAGTTGAGCTGGCAAAATCCATTCCTGTCCACTCCTTGATATTGTCTTCCTACCTCTTCTTCTGTCTACCTCTTCTTCTTTTTCCTTTCACTGTGCCCTGAAGAATTGTCTTTGCTAAACCAGAAGACCTTGAGATGTGGCCAAACCACCTTAGTTTCCGTTTCTTGACCAGCGTCAGGAGTTCATCATATTCTCCAATGGCTGCTTGGATCTTCCTGCGAACCTCCTCATTGGTTATATGGTCCTTGTACGAAATGTTCAGTAACCCTCGGTAGCACCTCATCTCAAACGCCTGCGTTCTTTTCTCTAATTCTGCTGTCAAGGTCCACGATTCACAGGCATACAGAAATATGGAAATGAGAAGGGAGCGCATAAGTTTCACCTTTGATCCAAGAGATATGTTGTTATCTCTCCAAATTGGTTTCAGCTTGGTAAGAGCTGAAGTGGCTTGTGCTATCCTTGAGAGAACCTCCTGTTTTGAGCCATCATCTGAGACAACTGCTCCAAGGTATTTGAAGCTGCTTACAGTACCCAGCTTCTGCCCTTTTACCTTTATCTCCCTCTGGATGCCATCTGCGCTGTTTGTCATCAGTTTGGTCTTCTCAGCACTTATCTCCATCTTATACCTTGTGCAGGTTTGGTCGAGACTTTCAACTAGAGCTTCTAGTTTCTGCTCTTCCTCAGCTAGAGCGTCTATGTCATCGGCAAAACGCAGGTTGGTAATATTTCTGCCGCCTAAGCGAACCTTTCCGTCATGTTCTTCCAGAGCATCAGACATGATCCGTTCGAGAAAAATGTTGAAGAGGGTGGGAGACAGAAGACATCCTTGTCTTACTCCAACTGTTGTTCTGAACCATTCTCCTGTGCTGCCATTTATCAGGACTGCACTTGTAGCCTTGTCGTATAGCTGCTCAATGGTGCGAACTAGGTTTGCATTGATATTGTACTTCCTCATGGTGGCCCATAAGGCTGCATGCCATACCCTGTCAAAGGCTTTTTTGAAATCAATGAAGACATGTACAGATTCTGCTGATGTTGGAGATACTTTTCACACAGGATTCTAAGGTTGAAAATCTGTTATGTGGTGCTCCTTCCTGCTCGGAACCCAGCCTGTTCCTCAGCGATTATCTCTTCGGCTTGTGGCTTAAGCCTGTTCAAGATGACTTTCAGCATGACTTTGCTTGAATGACTGATGAGGCTGATGGTTCTGCAGTTCTGGCAGAGCTGTAGGTTGCCCTTTTCTGGGAGCGTAATAATCAGCGACTGAGTCTATGGGTAGGCCATTCTCCTGTTCTCCAGATCCTGTTACAGATATCTGTTAAAACATCAATCATGGTCTCCCCTCCAGCTTGAACGAGTTCTGCTGGTATATTATCAGCTCCGGCAGATTTCCCTTCTTCAGTGCTGCTACTGCAATCTCAACTTCCTCACGAAGGATCGGTTGTTGATCTTCTTCTGGGGGCTGACTGCAGTCCAGAACTGCTTTGTCACCATCAGTCTCATGGTTGTATAATTCTGAGCAATATTCTGTCCATCTGCTGAGAATCTCTTGTTCTTCTGTAAGGCATTTCCCAGACTTGTCCTGGATAGTTGTGGATCTGCCCTGTTTCTCTGAAGTTAGATCCGTCACCAGCTGGTATGCTTTCTTGCTGTTGTTTTTGTTCAGGCAAGTTTCGATCTCCTCGCATTGACTAGCTATCCAGTCCTCCTTCGCTTTCTTCACTGCCTTCTGAATCCTCTTGTTTGCTTCCCTGTATTCTTCTGCTCCTCCTGCTTTATACCTCTTCTTCTTCAAATTTCTCCTCTCATCACAGAGGTCGGGAGGCCGATGTACACATTACGTAACATAATAAACACAGAAAACAATATATATAACATAATATCAACGCCTAGGAAAAATTTTCGACAGTAAGTTTTAAAGCTAGTATCTGATATGGCTGCAACAGCTTGGGACGCATGGAGACCCTAAATTGCGGGAAAATATGCAAATTAAGCCCCAAGCTTACTGGACTGCGACTGTTGGCGGCATATTGCGAACGACATTTGCGAGGGAGTTTCCAAAATGTCTCGAAAAGTTCGCGGGTGTACTCAATTGCGTCGCATGAGCCGCAGGAATTAGCTCACACGTCGCTGAAATTTACGATTTTTTTGAAAATGCTCTAAAAATTAGCAGGACAAATTTTCTCTCAAAAGTGTAAAAGAGTCGTCGCGGGTTTTTCAAACCTGTATCGAATCCTTCTCAATTTAGTTTCCGTGAGTCAGAACTTGCGAGGAATATGAGGAGTTGACAACCTATAAAACTACATACATTGTGAATGATTGCACAAAAAAACAACAACGGCAAGTGCCAATAATTCCCAATTTTGTCGCGGGAGTGTCGAACGACTATCGCGCGAGTGTCACGCGACCTTCGCGACGCGTGTATGCGTATTCCTCGCGAATTTTGTCCCAAATTCCGCCGGGAGCTCGTGCGATATTCGTGCAATATTCGTGCGGCATGCGCAAATGTGTCGTAAGTACCATTTGAGTAATTACATGATTAATATTTAAGTAAAAATTGTCGTTATTTTGCGTATTTTCTTTCAATTGTCTATCTCAAACTAGTCCCCAGTGAGATACTAGCAGTAATAACGACAGGTTTCACGAGGAAATACTCTGAATTGGTACTTAAGACATATTGACCCATGTCGCATAAATATTGCACTAGTGTGTTTAAGTACGCACATATGTAGCGCGAATGTCGAGCGATACTCGTGAGATTTTCCCGAGACAAAATTTGGAATGTTTAGGCATTTGCGACTACCGCATGTTGGTTCTAATCTTTGTCTCCAATTATTCACAGTTTAGTTGCATAGGTCGCCAACCGATAAGAAACTTGTCTAGCATTTATCGCACTGTCTGACTCAAGGGAACTTAATTGAGAGGGATTCGAGACGAGATACCTGCAAGAACTCTCTATTTGAGAGATTTGTCGTGCGATTTTTTTTAAATATTTTAACAAAATCGCTAATTCTAGCGACTTGCGAGGGTATTCCTGCGAGGAAATTCAGAACACCCGCGGATGTTTGAAACATTTTGGAAACTTCTTTGCCAATGCCGTTAGCAGTTTGTCGCCAACAGTCGCAGCCCAGAGAGCTAGGGGCTTCCACACTAAATTATGACTATCATGGTCAAATTAAAGATATTTTTCTTGCAAGAACAGCATTGAAAAGAACAGAGACAAAATGCCTAGTACCCCAGCAGGCACATGAAATCGTAATGACGTCGTATTAACGTTAGTTGCTCGCTGGGTACGGATCAAAGTGATGTCTCTTGGAATTATGTCTGTCTCGTACAATGATCCGTTTGACTCGTTTTTTCATTTTTTGTACCTCACAAGTCCGAATTCTTAATTACGAACATAATCCTCTTATATGTATCATATGTGTATTTGTAGGGATAATCAAGGGAAGAACATACTAGACACGTTGCTTCATCGGATGGAACAATACGCAAATAATTTGGAGGGTCTGGTAGAGGAACGAACTCGGGCTTTTCTAGAAGAGAAGAAGAAATCAGAAGAATTGTTGTACCAGGTGCTGCCGAAGTATGTATTTATGTGAAAAAAGTCCTAATCAAGAATATACCAAACCGTAAGATTTTAAAATGTACAGGGGTTGAGACAAAAAAAAAGATGGAAATTTTGCAAGAATTCATAACTCTTTTAAAATTAAAATCTAGAAGAGTTCCTTTAAGAGCAGAGAATATATTCGAAAGAAGGAACATGGGCCATACTTCGAAGTTTTGGCTAATCAAGCCTCGTCAGTGACCCTGACATGATCCGGCAACGAGAGCCAGAGAATGTAAAGACTAAGTGTTTAGAATATATAGACAGCTGCCAAGTATGTTCTTAGCTGCTACAGCAGTTGAATTTATTTGTACCTTAGTAGCAAAGATAACTAAATTGATTGTCTGAGAAGTGTATAAATCGCAACACGTCTTAAGCAAAACTTGTCAAACCTGATTTGACTCCTTTTGATACGTTGCTATTTTATTGTCCTGCAGGAGTGTCGCAGACCAGTTGCGAAGCGGACAAGCTGTGATTCCAGAGGCATTCGCATGTGTCACAATCTATTTTTCTGATATTGTCGGCTTCACATCGATTTCTGCGGCCAGTACGCCTCTACAGGTATATTCCGTTTGCACTTTGATATATCTCACCAGCAATAACCCAGTTTGCCCACTATGGTGTTAATTGGGTCCCTACTGCTAGTCGGATATATCAGATTTTCGAACATCTCATCTTGATTTCACCATTTTGCATAAAGCAATCATATTGTTTTTCTGAACGATGCATCATAAGATATTGAAAAAGAACTCTAAAACGTATCATTTAACTCTTATTTAGTAAAATTTGCATGTTAGGACTCCCATTAAACTTTACTCATAAAATTTTTTGAGCAATATATGCTATCTATAGTCAAAATTGCATCTTTGAATCTTTATTTTAACCCTCGCTTTTCTCGTGTTAGTACTATCCGTACAGTTTTAAATTTTGATAACAAAAATTTAATGTTCATTGTATAGCATGATATCGTGTTACAAGCAACACTAAGTAATGACATGATATTAATAAACTTCGCTTTTTGTTGAATCCTTGCTATTTTGTGTTACATTGAATACATACTAAAACCAACTTCAAACCGACCACATAAAAGTCGGCTTTCAGTTAACAGAGATCAGTCAGTAGACACAATTTACAAAACGTAATGGTACGTGTAGAATAAAGTTCCATTTACAGGTGTAGATTATTTTGGACTGCCATGAAAATAAGTGCCAGAGATTTCATTTCAGTATACAGCAAAAAAAAAAAAAAGATTTTAAAGCGTCGTCGTTTACAATTTGGTTTAATAAATATTTGTTTACACAAAGTAACACCATTCTATATGCGTGCGAAAATTTATTTTTTTGTACTATTTTATTCACGTATGCCCACAGCTTGAGGAAATTAATGTTTAACAATAATACACTTCACTAAAGCTGTTCAGTTTTTTTGTTAAATGAAACATAATTATGTCTTTCAGAAGCAGTAAACACTTCTGCATTTCTTATTCTGTTAAATTATTTAAAAAAAACTTTCGAAACTTATGCAAAGGTTTCGGCGCACGAGGAAATAAGCAAAGCCTGGCATGCATTTACGTTAAAGATCATTTTAGTGACATGAAACAAACCTCTCACGTTGCCAAAAAGCTAGGACGAGAGACATCATTTTACTGTATTATTTTGCAACCATTATAAAATTGATTTAAAAAAATGGGTGTTGGAAAAGTAATAAAATTACATTAATTGTGTATACTACTCAAACGGCGTTGATGAAATACGATCATGTTCGATTGTACAAACCTAAGAAAAACGCTACAGACTTTATTTAACGCATTTGGATATGCTGAATATACATTATTTTGTATGCTCGTGACGATTTGTAAAACTGTAGAAATCTTTGTGACTTGAGACACTGGCCAGAATATAACTCAACGGCAATCTGATATGGGTCTAAACTGTTGGCACAGGAATAATAATTGTACGAGAGAGATGGCTATTATGTAAGTAGGAGATGGCTATTATATAAGCATTGCGTTTACCGTCAGATCCTACGTTAAAATGATTTGTAAATTTATATATTTGTATGTAACTTGCCTGAATAAAATACTGTTTAAACCAATTGTACGAATGTGTTGGGTAAATATGCTTTCTTATTCGAACAGGTTGTGGATTTCTTGAATGACGTGTATACGTGCTTCGACGGAATTATTGATAACTTCACGGTTTATAAGGTGAGTTGAAGATGCCTAACGCTCCCAAAGAACCCAACTTTTTTTTAAATGTTTTATACTCACTAACGTTGGTCTTTGGCGGCGGTAAACCCAACAGGCAAATAATGTTGAACCAACAGTTAATCGAAGTTGATTCAACGTAATGGCGTTGAATCGACGTTTATTCAATCTTGAACGTTCAAGGTTGATTAAATGTTGAATAACGTTGAATCAGCGTTGCGTACCCAGTGGGAAACAGTATCTGTATAATTCATTATGCTTTTTGCGCTTTGGTATCACGCAGCCTCTTAAGAGTCATTTTGTGTTCTGTTAAAGCCGCAGCTGAAAAGCAGAATTGTTTTCATGAACAGACCCAGTAAACATTGTCAGCTGTATTCATTTATTTTCAGTGTTCCATACCTCCCAAGAATTTATAAAGAATTTAATAATGTGTATGGGTACACCTTAATAATTTTTCCCCTTTTTACAATTGGGTAAAGTGTTTTTGTAGAGATCGTGTTTGCTTCTCTGGAGAACGAATCGCTTTCTTAAGGATGCCTTGTCTTTAGGGAAAGGGCAGTTCCTTTCTATATACCTTTGATCCTATTAAGAAAAGATTCCAAAATAAGCATGACAAACTTAAAGAGTAAATACACTTCAGGAACTGACTGATTCAGATCCTAAACCCTATCACCAACATCAAAGGGAAAGATTGACAAAGACATCCCAACAAACAATAAATTACAAATGATAAGCCGAGTCAGCAGCTCTTTCCTTAATAGGTGGCAACTCAGCTATCTTTACTGCACTAAATAATTTAGACCAACATTAGGGTTAAAATGAAAACACAATAAGTTAAACAGCTAAACAGCACCGAACATAAAACAAATGCAACCGCAACGAAAGTACCGCCTTGGGGCGGTCAGTAATACATGTAACTACTTGGGTTTACTGGGCCCAAACCTTCGCTTCCCTGAACATATACTCATTCATCTCAAGTGTGCAATTATTGTGCTTAACAAAGTAAAATTAATTTAGTGTGGTATACACCCAACAGGCACAGGACATCAGGGTGACATCGTACTGACATCGATGCGAAGTTACGGTTTCGTATCAACGTCAGTGCGACGTCATTTCGGCATCATGTGCCATCTGGGAGAGTATGATTAATTAATAAGGAATCGCGTGTATTATGATATTAGCTGCTTGACAAATGATATCAACGTCTGACGATGGTCAAAGAACGTACACACAGGTGATTTTGGTCACCTCTTAAGGTTTTCACGAGCCATTGGGGCACAGTGAAAGAGAAAAGAATTAACCTGTCACCACGTGTTTGTCAGAATGCATTGACCAGTCGAATAAGGTTACTACCTTAGACAAACAAACGGAAGTGCGTTTTGTGACAATAGTATCTTTTGTAAAGTATACTTGTACAAATTTGAAAGCCGGGGCGATAAGCGCTTGAGCACTAGGTCCATTAAAAGCTGATATAAAAGAGGTGGGAAGACGTTCAAAGAGTACAGAGTATGGGCGGGGGGGGGGGGGGGGGGGTTAGGAGACTGTGTCGGCACAACTAGGGCTGCAGAAATCAGAACCAGCTAGAGATCTAGAGTCACATTTTGACCCAGCAAGGATAGACTATAGGATAGACTAGACGTTTATTCTTATTTTTTTTTAAATGAAGCTAGGGCGTAACTGCCTATACGCAGATGCGTATTAAACTTTTGCCAAATTGACAAAATTTCAACACGCACCTGCATATTTCATGAAGCTAAAATTTTCTAATTTGACAAGATTTCAATAGTAACTAAAAACAGACTCTTTGATATATCTTTGGGGCTAAACTCTTATTCTTGCCCTCTCGGCGTTTAAGCAAAGATGGTGCGTGACATGTAATAACCATTTTAACGCCCTGTGAAGCCCTATTGTTGACGCCTGTATGCATTCTACGTCATGTTTTCCCACCGTTTTGTCGAAAGAAGACAACCTTAATGACTTTCTGTTTGCTTTCCTGGACAATGCAACCCTTCTAGAAATAGAGGATCTTACATGAGTGCTCATGTATTATTGAATTTATTAAACGAGTTGGGATAAAAGATAAGATGTGAGGCTAAGCCGAGCATCTTATCAGTTTTCCCCAACGAGTTTAATAAAATCAATAATACAGGAGCACGAATGCAATATTCTATTTTTCATATGACACTAAAATCGCATTTTATTAGCAAAATTTGCACTAAGACGTCACGATTTCGCCATTAGAAAACGCGACGTTTTAATGGACGTCAACGTATAACCTTGCGACGTAATTTGCATATCCAATCCACTAGTGGATTATCGTTTTAATACATGGCTTTATTACACTCTCAGATGCGACGTCATATGATAAAGAGGTCTTCTCTGAAAGGAAGAATTTGCTTTTCAAGAAGCAAATTCTTCCTTTTAAGAGTTGATGCTTTTTTAAAAGGAAGCAAAAATGAAAATGACTGAGTTGTTTCCCCTGAAAGTGGAACTATACACCATAAATTTTCATAGTCCAGATATTTGTACTGCACATATGCTGTGTTACAGTAATACTGAAGACACCAAATGAATTTGCATGACAGATAAAGTAACAAAACATTACTAAGTTTCAATAATAATTCAGGTTGAAACTATTGGCGATGCTTACATGGTTGTGTCAGGACTTCCTGTCAGAAATGAAAACGAGCACGTTCGCCAGATAGCTCGGATGTCACTGAGAATCCTGGAACAAGTTAAACGATTTACCATTCGGCACCAACCGGAGACTCCTCTACAAGCCAGAATAGGAATACACTCAGGTAGGTATGGAAAGAAAAGGGATCAGGATTCTATCAGAATTGAAAACTGTCAAAGCTAAGGCACAGAAAAAACACTTCTTTAAAGCTTTTCATCTGTGGTTTAAGGTTGACAGGCAGTTCAAGGCTTGAATGTGTAATTTGTGGTTTAATGAAATAATGTTTTTGAAAAATCTAGGACTTAGATTTGATATCTTGGCATGAAGATTAGATACGTAAGTTGAAGCTGAAACCCTAAGTCTTAAGTTTTCAAACGTAAGTTTGACGACATTTGGACTCTTAAACTTGCCATAGTTCACCCTTAGACAACTAATCTAAGCTGATTTTTATACATGATGCTCCATGACCGAATCGTTGTTGAGCTGTTAGGGCGACTCTATTATGTTGTAGAAGGTCGCGGGTTCAAATCCAATTTGGGTCAGCCGGCGACTGGAAAACTCTCTCTGTCAACCCAGTAGAACTAGGGAACGATAAGGAAGCGAAATGAGAGAATTTGACTCCGTCTTTCATATGCTGCGCCCAAGATACAGTGGGCCTCTAATCCCTCTTACCCCTACTGCCCATACAGCCACTAGGGTATGGAAATCTTTACCTTTTATGTTACAGGGCCTGTTTGCGCCGGAGTAGTCGGTCGAAAGATGCCAAGATACTGTCTTTTCGGTGACACGGTGAATACTGCATCAAGAATGGAATCAAATGGTGAAGGTATGTACAGATTACCATAAAAGTGTTAAAAATTGCGACCCCTTAAAAATACCGTTAAAGTCCTAGAAAAGACAATCGTTTTTCCAATGCATTTATGTGTCCTACAGATGCAATTAGAATTGCAAACAGTGTAGAACCTGATCAGACTGCTCCTTTAAGGAACAGCCTGATCTGGGTCTACGCTGTTTGGTAAGACCTATGTTAACGATTTATTGACTTTACCATGTTTACTATATAGAAAATGTCATAACTCTCAGAGCCATGGGGCTGTGTAATGTGTGAAATTTTCAGTGCCGGGCCGTCCTACTTTTTATCAGTAGTGCATGGGCCTACAGTGCTTGCAGTGGGTGCGGGTGGGAGTTTTGGATATTTTTTACTCTTGCCTATCATATTTCATCTTTCTCCCTCTTTCTGGAAGACGGCCCGATAGAGACTAAAATACTGTCTCAAAGGCCATTATACCCAAAAGAACAACCCACCCAAATCCAAGACGTTGTTGACATTTTCAAACGTTGCATGCAATTTTGCGATAATGGTCCAACTTTTCAAAAATAATTATTCAATTTCTTTTATATTTATCTTTAGCGATGAAGATACATATCAGTGATTCTACTAAAATACTTCTGGATATATTTGGCTCATTTATAATGGAAGAAAGAGGCACCATCAGTGTTAAGGTAAGAAAGAATTTTCCTTTCAATACAGGGCATCATTCTTAGCACTTAATAATCGACCATTTAAGGTGAGATCGTAAACTTTCAGGGAAGCCACTATGCCATGTTGTTTTGCCTCCTTTCTAAGTGTGGGCTAACTTTTTTAAGAAAACAATTTTTAGTTTCTAGTAAAACATTTATGATCTGTTTTAAAGAATATTACTGCACAAAAAACGAAAAAAAATGAATTGATATCTTATTCTGTCACCCAGGGAGGGAGGTTTTAACAGGCCAGGGGCTTACTTTGCAATGATATCTATTTTGCGTAACGTCACGTCTCGGTTATTGAACTCCTTCGACCCTCGTATTTTGCGACGTCAATTACTTCTGGAAAAGCAAAACCGGAAAAAATGAGCCCCTGACCTAATTGAACTCTTCTATCTAGAAAACGGAATGAGATATTACTTCGATTTTTTTTCGTTTTCCGTTTTCATAGATTCTCTAGAATAACTCGACATTGTTTTGTCGGAATCGAAAGATATGCCAGAAACCGTTCATACCGCACAATTTAGTTTGACGCTAAAACATCAACGTTATCTGAATTGAGGGTATGGTTTAAAAAATACTAGGAGAAAAGTTACACGGTAGAATCTTTATATTATTTCATAAGTATTCCAACTTCACATTTCATTAAATCATATCAAAATTTGAGATATATAAATAAATATATAAATGTTTCGGAGACGTTTTCTTTCTATTTCAATTTTTACGCGAAAAAAGAGAGCACATTTCAACTGCTAATGAAACTTAATGTTCGCGTCAATGTACTCGTAATGCGTAGTGATTGAGCAAAAAGAATAGCATAGCTTTATGATCCTCTAGATGGCACGTACTTTGGTATTTAGTTTATTTCGATACCTCAACTGACTGCAGGGCCATGTCAGTTAATGCGGCTGTCTTAGAGCTATAAATTTTGCGTAAAAAACGTCAAACCATCACGTTTTCACGACGTCATTTAAACAGGCATTGTTTTTATCATGCTGAAAAGAAAAAAATCTAGTGAGTCACAATGACTGATTTTTTAGATGATATATTGTTTGAATAGAACTTTGAAATTTTTGGTTTTGTCCTGTTCCACCTTAAATGGCAGAAACGCATCCATTTACTCGTTAAAATTTAGAAATATGTTTGAAACATTTTAGTCATTGATTTGTGAAAACAATCACTGTTAAAGATCTACATGTGACCAGTTTAAACAACTGTATTTAGTTAGACTTAACACGAAGTGTAAAATGTCTATTTTGGTAGAGGATGTTTTAGGCAGTCTTATCTCCGCATCTTTGAAAGAAACGCATTGTCTCTTAGGCTGATGTATTGATTAAATTTAACAACACCCATACGTAGGGGAGAGTCGGGTAACTTCGGACAGCGGGGAAATTCGGACACTGACATTATTTCCTTTATATGTGCGTTGTTTGGAACTAAAATAACAAATATCTGGCCAAACAGAGAAAATCCTGATGAGACGGCTCATGATGAGCCGTCTCATCTGGATTTTCACTGTTTGCAATTGTATGTCCGAATTTACCCGCCTGTCCGAAGTTACCCGACTCTCCCCTAGTGACAATAGAATTCTTACTTCTGAATTTTGTAAATTTTGTTCTACTGCAGCTTACAGTTGAAAATAGTTTGCCACTTTACGGTTAGGGACTTTAAACACTTTGACAATTTGATATTTCTGTTTTGGTTATAAACGTTATTATATATAGTCCAGTGTAAATGACCCATGTAAATATACTCGTATAAATGTTCTTTATATATTTCAGGGTAAAGGACTCATGTCAAAATACTGGTTATAAATGTTGTTTATATATTTAAGGGTAAAGGACCCATGTCAACATAATGGTTCAACATGTAATTTATGTATTTCAGGGTAGAAGACTCATGTCAACATACCGGTTATACATGCTATCAATATATTTCAGGGTAAAGGACTAATGTCAACATACTGGTTGACTGGAGAAGTATCGGAGCTGTAGCTAAATCATACTAGATCTAGTGCAATGTCATATCATGTGGTGATAGTCGATTGCACACCAAAGGGAAAGATTATTTGAAAGTTTCAGTGTAAACATACGCATAGCAGTTTAGTGCGGCGGACGTGATGTTTTGTACTTAACATCTTGAGTGACGGTGAATCGTGAAACTAGAAGAGGAAATTCTTTCAGTGATGGAGAGGAAGCCATAAAAATAGCTCAGATTCTTCCCAAAAATGTATCCTGCGAACTTTATCCTATCAGTATATAATAAACGACCCAGTAATCTTTTGCTGTCCCTTCCAAGGCGGTACTTCTGTTGTGGTTCCTTGATTTTACATTATGCTATGCCCGCTTGTCTATGTTCTTTGGCGGTTTGGTCACCTGTTTTGCTACCCAATCTGCCTTTTGTTTTGTTTTGTTTTGTAAGTTAAAAATAAAATAGATAAAAATAGATGTTGATGTTCTTTTTGATTAGGGTAACTGAATGTCTAACTGTTTGGGAAAGAGCTGCTCATTCGATTTACAGTGCGTGTCTTTCGTGAATTTGTGTCAATTTCTGTGTGTGTGTGTGCTTCTTTCCCTATTGGTTTTGAGAACGTGATGCGGGATTTGATTGTATTAATTCCTGATCATTGCCTATCTTTTTACTTTTTCTGTGTTTGATAGGCTATTCAAAGTATGTATTCAAGATGTACTCACCCCTGTACTATTGTACTAAAAGCTTATTTTGTCGCACCTGCTTTAGCAAGGTGCGATATAGGAGTTCACTTTTTCGTCTATCGGTCTGTTTATCAGTCTGTCATTCCATTCGTCTGTAGGTTCGTCTATCAACAATTTTGCCCACCCTTGCGTTTAAGTCCATTTCTCTCAAACTATGATACCTACAGTCGGTAAACCTGTCATAAAGTTTCGTCTTAGAGTGTTCAAGAGAACTCTCGCTTTTATTTTACCCTTGACCTATATTTCACGCTCTGCTGACTTCGTAATATTTTATATCCAAAATTGTGTCGACCCTAGCGTTTAAGCCCTTTTCTTTCAATGCATAGTACCTGGCAAAAAGCCTTTTCTTAGAATGTTCTTGAGAGCTGTTGCACTTATTTTTACCCTTGACCTATATTTCTCGCTCAGCTGATTTAGTAAAATTTTTCATCCAAAATTGTGTTGACCCTAGCGTTTAAGTCCATTTCTCATACATTTCTTTTATCTATGATCTTTACTACTGTGGAAGCGCAAGGCAAGTGCGAAATAGCATTCCGCGGATTTCTTGTTTTTCTCTTCAAATCTGCACTTTCTGATATCAAAAGCGTTTCACTACAGTCAAATCTCGATTTCTTAAATCCGAAGTTAATCTAGAACTACTGATATCTCAAAGGAAATTTTCTGGTCGTATAAAATTTCCTTGAGATACAAGTAGTTTGAGATAACAGGAGATGCAGTGTAAAGAAACAATATTGGAAATGTGTCCAAACTATATTCTTTGATATTAGAGGGTACTTCATAACACCAATGTTTTAGTTAACGAGAGTCAACTGTATATTAGCCGTGACACGAGAAAAACAACAAAATGGTTGTGCACCAAGCGCAGACTCAGATCAGCCTGGGCATCCGCCCAGTCTGACCAGACCCTTCGTTAAGCGTTTAAAAGCGAGCTTTGGGTCTAAGCTACCTCTATGCGGACAGCGAAGACTCTTATCAGACTCAGCGGATGCCAAGGCTGATCTGAGTCTGCATTGGGCGCACAGCCACTTTGTTGGTTTTATCGTGTCACGGCTCAAGTATAATTAATCGGCTGAAAAAGCTACACACACACACACACACACACACACACACACACACACACACACACGCACGCACGCACGCACGCACGCACGCACACACACACACACACACACAGATTAGACTGTCTAATAAGTACATTTGTATCTGTGTTGATTCTTATAGGGTGCTACCCTAAAAAGAGAGAGCTATTTTGTCAATTCAGAGTATTCCCTTTGAATGGGATTCACATACCAGTGAAAGCAATATTTGTCCCTGTTGCATAATTTGAGGCAAAGTAAAACAGAGTTTCAAAACATTTAAGAGACTCTCTACAACGAATTGCATGTACAGTTGAGTCACGATGTCTCAAACATGAATGTCTCAAAGTAACTTCATATCTTTAACAGTATGTTGTGGACGCATTTCCTATTTTCTTGACATTTCAACTCTTGCTATCTCAAACTACCGATATCTCAAAGTAATTTTTGTACCAGGAAAATTAAATTAAGTTATCAGTTGTTTGAGTGGAACTCCGAATTTGAGATATCGAGAGTTGGCTGTATACTGTATCCCATTGCCGCAAACAGACAGTACCAAAATTAATTGGAAAAAATTTTGAAGGGCCATAGCGCTAGTAAAAAACAGTCATGTATGACCTCGGTAAAATGTGATCATCGTCGGGTCATGATAACAATAACTGGAAAGTTTCAACAAAATCCCTTGAAAAATGAGGGAGTTGTGGAGACAAGAACTTCTGTTGATAAAATCGCAATAACTGACAAAGGATCATAACTCTAGTAAAAATCAGTCAAGCATGACCTCAGTAAAATATCATTTTCAGCTCATGGGAACAATAACAGGAAAGTTTCATCAAAATCCCTTGAAAAATGAAAGAGTTGCGGAGACAAGAATTTTAGTTGATATTATGGTCAAAGGGCCATAACTCTAGTAAAATTCAGTCGAGCTTGACCTCGGTATAATATGATTCTCTTCAGGTCATGGAAACAATAACTGAAAGGTTTCGGTAAAATTCAATGAAAATTGCAAGAGGCAAGAGGAGTTAAAGAAACAAGACGTACTGATGAAAAATGATAAATGGTCATAACTCTGGTAAAACTCAGTGGAGCAAAACCTCGGTAAAGAATATGCACATCTTCAGATCATGGGAACAATAACTGGAAAGTTTCATCAAAATCCCTTGAAAACTGCAAGAAGAATTACAAACAAGACGTGCTGTTGAAAAATGACAAAGGGCCATAACTCTGATTAAAATCAGTGGCGCATGACCTCGGTAAAATATGCACATTTTCAGATCATGGGAACAATAACTAGAAAGTTTCACCAAAATTGCTTGAAAAATGAAAGAGGAGTTGCGGAGACAATACGTGCTGTTGAAAAATGACAAAGTTCCATAACTCTGATTAAAATCAGTGGAGCATTACCCTGGTAAAATATGCACATCTACCGATCATGGGAACAGTAACTGGAAAGTTTCATCAAAATTGATTGAAAAATGAAAGAGGAGTTGCGGAGACAAGAATTTCTGTTGATGAAATGAGTAAAAATGGACAAAGGGCCATAAATCTGGTAAAAATATACATGCACTTACTCAGTACCATTTATCGCGTCTCCCAACAAAATTTAGATATGAACTTATGTTTTAAAGTAAGCTGAAGAGTCTGAAATTGACAAATAGACTCCACTGCCGTACCCATGATGTGAGTATTCTTCCGTTGGCTAGAAACGGCATTTGGAATGAGCTTTCGGAAGATGCAGTGGAAGAATGAGGACAATTTGATTCGCTATTAATTACCATTTGAGCCGCGACACGACAAAACCAACAGTGTGGTTGTGCGCCCAGCGCAGACTCAGATCAGCCTGGGCATCCGCCCAGTCTGATCAGAGTCTTCGCTGTCCGCATGGAGGTAGCTTAGACCCTTAGCTATCCTTTAAGCGCTTAGTGAAGAATCTGATTAGATTGGGTGAATGCCCAGGCTGATCTGAGTCTGCGCTATGCGCAGAGCCACATTGTTGGTTTTCTCGTGTCGCGGCTCATTTGCCTGAAACTCAGTCTTTTGAAGGACTTATTGGATGGCCCTCATAGCAAAAATAAATAATGTGACTTTGATATGCTAGTATGTTATGGTTCGGGCTTTTCACTGTCACAGATTTGTTAAATTCAGTGTTTTATGCATGCATAAGCAGCTTAAAATAAGGGATGTCGGTCGTACAAAATGACGTCAATTATGATACTGGGTTTTATATACAAGTTCCAAGTTTTGTATGTTGTTAAGTAAATGACTACCAAATCAAATAAATGTTTTAAAAAAGATCCAATTTATTGTTATTTGACTCCTGTACATGTGTGTTAGATTCTTAAACTTTTTCATATTTGAGTAGTATGCAACCAGACATAAAAGAAGGAAATTAATCATAATGAAGTATCTCTGCATTTATTTATGTATGTGCCCACTGGCTCATGGCATGTATATAATCATAGTACAAGAAAGTCAACGAAAGCTAATCAGCTAGAAAACTCCACATAACTCTTGATTATCATCAGGAGTGTCAACATTCCTTTTTAATGTCCACATTCGCTGGTCGAAGGAGATAAATATGACAGTTTCCGCTGTACAGATGCCTTGCATCAGTGTTTTTTTATATACAGTTTTCTGATATTGTTTTAAGTCTGTGTCAGTGTAACAAGTCATACTTCTGCAATGTTACCATCGTTTCTTTGGCTGTTCTATTGCACACTGACTGCGATGGTGCTGTGTATAATTTCAGTGCCGGGGCGTCCTACTGATTTTGAACATTGTAGGGCAGGGGCCTACTGTGCTTGCAGTAGGTGCGGATGGGGGTTGTTTGGACATTTTTTCTCTTGTCTATCATTTCTCTCTTTTCTCCCTCTCTCTGGGAGACGGCCCGATATATAGACTGAAATACAGTCAAGGGTCAAAAGTATTTCCACAAAAATATTTTCGCATAAACTTTAGTGCAATTACATGTTTACAAGAAAATTAATTCTGTCACTTTTCCTGGGTCAAGCATAAAATAATTACCATGATTGAAAAGCTAAGTTAACAATGCAATAAAAACTGTTCACAGAACTAACTTTTGCCTCCTCAGTGTTGAGATACAACTTGTTAAAGTTATAATAAATTTTAAAAGCGACAAGTTTCCATTGACGTTAATGGCGACGTCATGAAAAATGTTGCCGAAAACGCGAACGATAAATTTAACAGTTATGCTTTTTACATATGAGGCAAAGAAATAAAATGAAACAAATATATAGCTTGAATTATTTATCTAGCTTTCTACCAGTACCAAAATTATTGTAATCGACTGAACATAATTACCAAAATATAATTTCTAGTAAAAATTGAAATACACTTAAGTCTACGGGAAAATCAATTTTGTGGAATTACTTTTGGCCCTTGACTGTACTGTCTCAAAGGGCAGTTAAACCCAAAACAATCAATCAATCTGACTGCCAAAAAGAAACGCACGGGGTGCTAAACTGGATATAAGCTTTATTGTATATAAGAAAAAGATACTTAATTCCAAATTATAGTCAAAATATATAGCGTACAAATATGCCTTTGTAGATAAGCATCGCCACTAGTAGAAATTTCCATAGATGTTACGGTAAGGACCTGTCAGTTGGCTGCCAGTCCATTTACCGTCGGCTACGAAAAAACATTAACTTGATGTCAATTGTGTATGAACTTATCCAATTTTAAAAAAGTTTATAGTATATGGGTACACCTCTCTGATTTGCTGACACATTTACAGAACAACTTTCATTATTTCCTGTGTGTTTCTCTTGCGAATAAATCTTATTACAAACTAAGATCAAGTCAGGTATATTCAGAGAGCAGGTAAACTCGGACAGTGACATTGTTTCCTATATGTGTCAGTTGTTTGAAATCAAAAACAAAATCAACTGGGCAAACAGTAAAAATCCTGATGACACGGCTCATTATGAGCCGTCTCATCTGGATTCTCACTGTTTGCAATGGTATGTCCGAATTGTACCTGCTGTCCGAAGTTATCCGACTCGACCCTAGCAAACAAAGAGATGAAGACGTCAGTTGCGATATACTTCAACTTCGCACAAATGAAAAAAGTTCGTAGAATTCATAGCAAGTATGACAAAACGGCCCCGTATTTCCTCCATACAATTAATCGTTATCACTTGTCCTTTGCCTCCTGGTCCTTCAAAGGTTCCACATGTCAAGCCGTCCCCGTCTTTTTCCAAGCTAACAGATACGACAACATTCCTCAGTCTTGTATAACTACCATCCCCTCTGTTCACCATCACAACTCGGCCAACTTGTTTCTCCGCTCCAAGATCAACCATCCACCAGGGATGGTCTTCCTTCTTTGTATGAAAACATGATTTTCCTGCAGACAGGTCTGTATTCCTGTTTCCATCAACTGCTACAGAAGCATCACCTTTATCTGAATAGTAGACGCTGCTTTGCCATGCTGTTTTTCCTAATGCCATATTTCTAGTAGTGACTGTTTGTTCAAAACAGCAATTACCAGATAAACAAGATTCAAAAGACTCCAAATCACAGAATGCTTGTTTGAGCTGGTTGTTTTGTTCCACCATTGCTTGCTGTATTTCATCGTATCTCACTCTGCTATCATTTGCAATATTTGAACATTCCACAGACAAATCAAGTTTTGTCTGAGATATTTCGTTCCTTAATTGTTCATGATTTTGAACCAGAGATGCTGACAGTGTTTGTATTTCTTTTCCCTGTTGATTAATAGTCTCCAGTAAGGTTTGAATGGTCTCTTCAGAGCGCTGCTTATAATCAGTCAAGTCTGCAGTTAGTCTTTGTATTTCTTTTCCCTGTTGATCAGTAGTGTTCAGTAAGGTTTGATTGGCCTCTTCAGAGCGCTCCTTACAATCAGTCAAGTCTGCAGTTAGTCTTTGTATTTCTTTTCCCTGTTGATCAGTAGTGTTCAGTAAGGTTTGAATGGTCTCTTCAGAGCGCTGCTTATAATCAGTCAAGTCTGCAGTTAGTGTTTGTATTTCTTTTCCCTGTTGATCAGTAGTGTTCAGTAAGGTTTGAATGGTCTCTTCAGAGCGCTGCTTATAATCAGTCAAGTCTGCAGTTAGTGCTCGTATTTCTTTTCCCTGTTGATCAGTAGTGTTCAGTAAGGTTAGCATCCTCTCTTCACAGCGTTGCCAATGAGACCGTGAACCAATGTACTTCATAATTTCTAAAAAGTCTTCCTTTTCAAGGTCACTGCCAATAACCTCAGAAAATACTTTGAAACCTTTCGAAAAATATTTTGTCGTTGGTTCACAAGCCAGACACACGGAAAACAACATCATTGTCACCAATGTGATCTCCATTTCTTCACTTTCGTTGCACCCCTTAAAGTGAGCTGTATGCAATATTAAGGCAAGCACACCGGTAATTTAGCCGCGACAAGAAAAAACAAAGTGGCATGTGTGGCATAGAAGACTTAGATCTGCCTTGGCATTTTCCCAGTGTGACCAGAGTTTTCACTGTCTGCATGGAAGTACCTTAGACCCTCAGCTACTCTAAGCGCACAGCTAAAACTCCGATCAGACTGGGCGGATGCTAAGGCTGATCCGAGTCTTTGCTAGGCGCTCATTCCAATTCGTTGGTTTTGTCGTGTCGCGGCTGAAGTCCACGTAGACATTTTAAATGGTTGTTAAACGGGCACTTCCTACATTTCGATTAAAAGGAAAACTCATGAATAGGGCTGATGCGTCAGGTCCTTGTGTATGCATGTACAGTGTGGAGTCCTGGTGGCTAGGAAAAGGTGGAGAAGGCTCAAAATTGGGCTGTTCGTTTTGTTATTGGAAATTATAACTATGAAACTGAGAGCAGGACTGGTAGCCTTGGAGACTCTAATAGAACAGAGAAAAGGTATTTCTCTTAATGGGTCTGAAAGGGAAGGTTGCTGTACCTGCAAATGAACTTATAGCCCCAAACGTTTCTTTTGCATTCCAAATACCATATTCTTTGACTTTCATGCTTAATGCACTAGAATTTAATTACTGGGACGGGTAGGTCTTGGGAAACAGTGCAGATTCAGATCAAACACTGGGTCGATTTTCATGACGTTGAATCAACATTGATTCAGCGTTGATTGAACGTTGTAAGCCCAACAGGAAAAATTGTCCGCCTTTTATAAAATGGCAGGATAATAGGCAGATTTACCTAAACCCCTTAAATCATACTTAGACTGACAACATATTTATATTGTTGTATACATGTACAAATAAATACCATACGGCTCGTACACCTGATATACAACTTTGCTTCTACAGCCAAGTGTCAAAAGCCTTTCCCATTTTTCCCCATTTATTTTAGTGCATTTCCAAATGTGCAAGAAATTTTACTATGAAGCTCGTATTCAAATATTTATAATATTGTTTGCATGCTTAAATAAAAGCATCGCAAACGACTGCGTGATACCCCGCCACTGCAAACCTTTTTCACACACCGATTTTTCCAGATTTATGCATGTATATAGCTGGGGGCAGGGGAAGATAACTCCCATGGAGTAAATCTGAGCATCACTGGAGGCTTTCATCACTCAGATCTTTTGCTGAACGTTTCAGAAAAATTGCCTCAAACTCAGATTTTAGATGGATTTTTTTTGTGATTTTATACATGTATATAGTCCCAGGGCAGGGGCAGATACCCCCCCCCCCCCCCCCCCCGATGATAAAATTTCTGTGCTCCTAAAAAGCTTTTGTTACTTCGATCATATTTGTGAAGTTTCATCATGATACTTCAAGTAGTAAAGGAACTAGAGGCCAGAAACCATTTTTTGTACAATGACAAGTGCCATAACTCTGTCAGAAAATAACGAAATTTGCACATTAACAATCCCAAACGAGATATTCTCGGTACAAATGCATATGCAAAATTTGAAGGAAATCCGTTGATAAATACTTAATTTTGGAACGGAAACGAAGTGTAGACGGACGGACAGACAGACGGATGGACGTACGTACGACGGACGGACAGACAGACACACGGACAGCCAACGTGAAAACATAATACCCCGCCACTAACGTATTTTATCCAAAATACTTTCTTTTTGTAAGTTATTCCTTCAATATCAGACCAAACGTTTGTTACTGTATTCAAGAAAATTTAATTGATTTTTTCAGATCAGCAAAAATTATTATCCTATCTTGTTTACTTTAGGATGTTGAACACAAGGCGGTAGTTCTGTTGTAGTTCTTTGTTGCCTGTTTTTGGTGTCAGAGTTTCTGTGATGTTTTACCTTATGTATGTTATTATTATTTTTGGTTCGGTTTGGGTTGCTGAGTGGCCACCTTTTGGGAACAAGCTGCTCACTCGGTTGGCCATATGTTCTCTGTATCTTGATTATTTGTAATCTTAGTTGTTTCCAACTATGGTTTGAGGGCTGGATTTGGATTTTGATTGTTTCAGTTCCTGGTCTTTGCATACTTTTTACTTTTTTTCCCCTTATAAATGTTCCAAATTACAAAATTCACTTTCCGTATAATTCAAGTGCTTGAACTACACTTTTGGAATTGAAAACAACTGTCAATGGTAATATTGAATATGCCAGCCTATTTAAACAACAAGGAACAGTTCCACAATATTCTAAATGCAATTTAGTCGGCCATAATGATCGATTATATACGTTGCCTAGGGCTATTTTTGTTAAAATCATATAATTTGAAGATATAATCATTTTATTTTATTTGGTAGCAGTTTCTTCATAAAAGAATCTTTAAATATAAGAGAAAAAATGTATTCTGGTTTATTTTCTATGGTAAGCTATTACTAATAGTAACGTAATTTACATTAACATTTAAAATATTCATTATAATACCTTTAATCAGTTTTTCACTGTAAAATAAAATATAACACATTTAAGTCTGAGTGCTCTAATGATATATTGTGTACTTGGACCTATCAACACTTCTCTCAGTTATTACTTTAAGGGATTCAGAAGGTGTGTTTCATACGTGATTAAACACAATATACTTCAAAGTGTTATGTTAAGGCACTGACATATTCTGCACATGTAAAATGGATTTTGCAGTTTCCTTTCTTATTGATCAAAAATATGACATTGCCGGGTTTGAGTTCTAAAGACAGTAACATACGTGAAATTTTGTTATATACAGCTGGAAAATAAAAATAAAAAAAAATAAAAATAACAATAAATAAAATAAAATAAATAAACTTCAGAAGAGATAAAGCCGTGGCTTTTAACAGCCAGCATTGATTTTGTATATAGGGCTCGAATAAAATGATATACAACCAGTTTGATGCCATTAAAAGCTAAGCTAAGCCAACCCTTGCCATAACTGCCATAGTAATTCAGGTAATATTTAGTTCGGTTAGGATGAAGTTCTTCTACCTCATCAGTGAGTCATCAAAGTAAACAAAAATAAAGAAATGAGCTGCGACACGACAAAACCAACAATGTGGTTGTGCGCCCAGCGCAGACTCATATCAGCCTGGGCATCCGCCCAGTCTGATCAGAGTCTTCGCTGTCCGCATTGAGGTAGCTTAGACCCTCAGCTTCTCTTTGAGCACTTAACAAAGAATCTGTTCAAACTGGGCGAACGCTCAGGCTGATCTTAGTCTGCGCTGGACAAACAACCACATTGTTGGTTTTCTCGTGTCGCGGCTCAAATAACTTTATGCTGGAATAAAAATATAGCAAGACTTGACAGGAAAACAGACACTAGGACTCTGGAGCAAAAGCAAAACACCGGTTGAAGCCCGACGGCCCCAACCACAGGCCAAACTATTCTTGAGTTTAACTGTTACGAACAGATAGACAGATAAACAGGCCAAAAGAATATTGGGAAAGGGGAATTGGTGGTGGTGGTGGTGGTGGTGTTGGTGTGTGTGTTGGGGGGTGGGTGGGGGTAGTTAGCATTAACAAACAATTTCATGACAGTACTGAGACGTTTGTCAGTCGCATTAAACGCGTTATTTAATCTGAACTGCATCTACGTTTGTTTGATATTGTGTTTGAAAAGCATTGATAGAAATGATTATTCGAAGAACCCAATCGAACAGTAAGAGAAACGTTCTCTTTAAACTTTTACAAAATCATATATTGGCAATTAAGAGCGGTGTTAAGACTTGATGACCAGTTTCCTGTAACACTCAAATGTTGGAAATAATTGCACTAATTGCACATGTTTCGGAAACTGATTCTCTAGCAGTAGTTGTTTTTTTTTTATAAAGAAACGGTACCTGGTACCGAAAGAAAAAAAAGGTACGTGAGAGAGAGAGAGAGAGAGAGAGAGAGAGAGACAGCTACTGAATACTGTCATAACATATGCGCCATATGTTTTGCAAAATCTTTTCTGTCTTTTTAACCGAGTTTAATAGCTAAGGCTATTGGATGCACTAGTCTGTTCTCTTTTAAGCTAAGTGCAGAAGCTTGGGGTTGAGGCTGAATTAATCCAATAGAAATTTCAAAGATGGATTTTGCTTTTCATTAAACTGGTCTATATGGGGAACTGGGGCGATTACCTTTCATCGTAACTAGAAAAGTAAGAATTATTTTACTGAAGGAAACTATGTAATGCATGATCCGGTCAGCGTCCCGATGTGCCATTACCCCATTAGAGAGTAAGCATTAAGAAATTGGAAGCAAAGAGTAGGTTCATCCTTCTTGTAAGACATCACGACAAAGCAAAATAATCTGGGTAAACTGAACGGAAGATTGCAGAATATTTATTTCAAAAACTGTGTCAGTTATAGTAACAGCAGCAGAAGATATAAAAACACAAAGTCGTAGTTCAGGTAAACCTAACAGAAGTTTGTATAAGATTTCTTTCACAGTCTGGGTAAGCTGAACGGAAGATTGCAGAAGATTTCTGTCAGAGTCTAGGTAAATTGAACGGAGGATTGCAGAAGATAGTCTGGATAAACTGAACGGAAGATTGCGGAAGATTTCTGTCATAGTCTGGGTAAATCGAACGGAAGATTGCGGAAGATTTCTTTTGAGTCTGGGTAAATTGAACGAAAGATTGCGGAAGATTTCAAACCATACCTTAGGTTTACCCAACGGAAGATTGCGGAAGATTTCTGTCATAATCTGGGTAAATCTAACGGAAGATTGTGGAATATTTCTGTCTGAGTCCGGGTAAATTGAACGGAAGATTGCAAGTTATACCTTAGGTCAACTGAACGGAAGATTGCAAGTTATACCTTAGGTCAACTGAACGGAAGATTGCGGAAGATATAAGACCATAGATTAGGTAAACTGAACGGAGGATTGCGGAAGATTTCTGTCATAGTCTCGGTAAATTGAACGGAAGATTGCGGAAGATTTAAAAACAGAGTCAGTTTAAGTAAAAGCAGCTGAAGATTCAAAGCACATAGTTTGGGTAAAACTAGCGGAAGATTGGGGAAGAATTCTGCTACAGTCAGGATAAACTGAAGGGAAGATGGCGGAAAATTTGAAACACAGAGTCAATTGATGTAAAAGCAGTGGACTTTTCAGTGTGGCAATTATAAGACTTGTTGGCTCAGACAAGATGCCAAATACAGATGTATAGCAATCGCTACATACTATGACATGGTATCCTAAGCTCCATATGCAAGGGTCCGGGATCTCATAGCTGCAGGCTCCAGGGTCAAGGATATCTTGGCAGTGCTATTCATTACTAAACCATCTTGGGGGTGGTCCCTACTCGGATTCTTTTCAATGTAGCACTGCTAACTATCAAGTGTGATCTAATCGGCTCCTTACTGATGAAACCAGACACTAGGCAACCATCATGGCAAAGGCCACTCTGACCGAGCTTCCTACAGAGTCAGTGCACCAGATTGAGCCAAGACTCACTAATGGTTGGTGTGTTTTTGACAATTTGTCACCTTTAATGTAGTTCTGTCATGCTGCATACTATGACATGGTATCCTTAGTTCTTTATGCAAGGGCCCGAAGGTCCCTGGATCGCAGGGCTGAAGGCCCCTGCGACAAGGCTATCTTGGCGGTGCCGTTCATTACTGAACCATCTTGGCGGTGGCCCCTACTTGGATTCTTTTGAATGGTAGCACTGCTTACTATCAAGCACGATTGAATCAGCTCTTTATTGATGAAACTAGACACTAGGTAAGCATCATGGCCGAGGCCTGACTAATCAAGCTCTCTACAGGGTTTGTGCACCAGATGGAGCCAAGACTCACCTATGGTTGGTGTGTTTTTGACAATTTGTCATCTTACATGTAGCTCTGTCAAACAACATACTATGACATGGTCCTTTATTCCTTAGGCAAGGGCCCGAAGGGCCGGGGATCGCAGGGCCGAAGGCCCCTGTGTCAAGGCTATCTTGGCGGTGCTGTTCCTCACTGAACCATCTTGGCGGTAGCCCTTACTCGGATTCTTTTCACTTGTATCACTGCTTGCTATCAAGCATAATCGAATCAGCTCTTTGCTTTTGAAACTGGACACTAGGCAAGCATTCCGGCCGAACGCCGCTCGGCACAAGCTTCCTACAGGGTCAGTGCAACAGATGGAGCCAAGACTCACCTATGGTTGTGTACATGTCTCTGACAATTAGTCAACCTAAAACGGTCTTGCTACATACTATGACATGGTATCCTAAGTTCCTTTTTCAGGGGCCTGAAGGGCCCGGGAGCGCAGGGCCGAAGGCCCTTGTGTCAAGGCTATCTTGGTGGTGCTGTTCATTACTGAACCATCTTGGCAGTGGCCCTACTCAGATTATTTTCAATTGCAGCACTGCTTGCTATCAAGCATGATAAAATCAGCTCTTTACTGATGAAACTGAACACTGGGCAGCCATCACGGGCAAAGGACAGTCGGACAAGCTCTCTACAGGGTTAGTGCACCAGCTTGAGCGAAGACTCAGCTATGGTTGGTGTGGTTTTGACAATCTGTCACCTTACATGTAGTTCTGTCGTGCTACACATGGTAAACTGAATTCCTTATATGCAAGGGCTTGAAGGGCTCAGGATTACACTGCCAAATGCCCCTGTGTCAAGGCTATCTTGGCGGTGCTGTTCATTACTGAACCATCTTGGCGGTGGCCCCTACTCAAATTCTTTTCAATTTCCTACAGGGTCAGCAAACCAGATGGAACCAATACTCACCAATGGTTGTCATGTTTTGACAAGATGTCACAGCTTTAAAATACTGGATGTAGGATCACCAAACATACCAAAAAATGACTCTGTATTAGGACAGTAACATATGGGTGAAAATGTATACCTTGATAAGACTTTTTAAGACCCCTCTTATCATGTGGTGATGATCGATTTCACCCCATAGGGAAAGATTATTTGAAAGTTTCAGTGTACACGTACGCATAGCAGTTTAGTGCGGCGGACGTGATGTTTTGTACTTAACATCTTGAGCGACGGTGAATCGTGAAACTAGAAGAGGAAATTCTTTCAGTGATGGAGAGGAAGCCATAAAAATAGCACAGATTTTCCCCCAAAAATGTAGCCTGCGAACTTTATCCTATCAGTATATAATAAACGACCAAGTAATGTTTTGCTGACCCTTCCAAGGCGGTGCTTCCGTTGTGGTTCCTTGATGTTACATTATGCTATGTCCGCTTGTCTATGTTCTTTGGCGGTTTGGTCACCTGTTTTGCTACCCAATCTGCCTTTTGTTTTGTTTTGTTTTGTAAGTTAAAAATAAAAAAAATAAAAATAGATGTGGATGCTGTTTTTGATTAGGGTAACTGAATGTCGACCTGTTTGGGAAAGAGCTGCTCTTTCGATTTACGTGCGTGTCTTTCGTGAACTTGTGTCAGTTTCTGTGTGTGTGGGCTTCTTTCCGAATTGGTTTTGAGAGCGGGATGCGGGATTTGATTGTATTAATTCCTGATCATTGCCTATCTTTTTATTTTTTCTGTGTTTGATAAGCTATTCAAAGTATGTATTCAAGATGTACGCACCCCTGAAGTATGATTGTTGGCAGGGTGTATTGTACTAAAAGCTTATTTTGTCGCACCTGCTTTAGCAAGGTACGATATAGGAGTTCACTTTTTCGTCCATCCATCTGTCTATCAGTCTGTCATTCCATTCGTCTGTACGTTCGTCTATCAACAATTTCGCCCGCCCCTGCGTTTAAGTCCATTTCTCTGGAATATGGTACCTACAATCGTCAAACCTGTGCTGAAGTTTCTTCTTAGAATGTTCTAGAGAACTGTTGCTTTTATTTTACCCTTGACCTATATTTCGCGCTCTGCTGACTTCGTAATATTTTACATCCAAATTGTGTCGGCTCTAGCGTTTAAGTCCTTTTCTCTCTATGCATGATACCTATAATTATCAAACCCGGCAAAAAGTCTTTTCTTAGAATGTTCTTGAGGGCTGTTTCACTTATTTTTACCCTTGACCTATATTTCTCGCTCTGCTGATTTAGTAAAATTTTTCATCCAAAATTGTGTTGACCCTAGCGTTTAAGTCCATTTCTCATACATTTCTTTTATCTATGATCTTTACTACTGTGGAAGCGCAAGGCAAGTGCGAAATAGCATTCCGCGGATTTCTTGTTTTTCTCTTCAAATCTGCACTTTCCGAAATCAAAAGCGTTTCACTACAGTCAACTCTCGATTTCTTAAATCCGAAGTTAATCTAGAACTACTGATATCTCAAAGGAAATTTTCTGGTCGTATAAAATTTCCTTGAGATACAAGTAGTTTGAGATAACAGGAGATGAAATGTATACAAAAATACTGGAAATGTGTCCAAACTATTTACTTCAGTTGGGGACGCCACAATTCATTGTAAACTCTTCACAGTCAATACCGCAACGTTCCCTAAAAAAGTTATATTAGACATGTAAGAGCACTGGAGGTGACTTTCACATTTCAGACGTCATAGATTGTTATTATGGGTTATGCAGCTTGATGAATGAACTATGTAGTGTAAAGTTTAAATAGTCAAGTGTGAAGTATGAACAATTAACCATGAATTATGATCTGAGAAGTGCGAAATATGAGCTGTGAAGTTTAAACTATTAACTGTTTAGTGTGATCTAAAGTATAAAGTGAAAAGTATGAATTGTGAAATGTGAAGTATTATCTACGAAGTGTGGCATAGGAACTTTGAAATTTAACTTGAAACATCTGTAGTGTGAAGTATGAACTCTAAACAATGAAGTGTGAAGTTTGAGCACCATATAAAAAGTGTAGAATATGAACGATAGACTATGAAATATGACTAATGAAGGTTAAGGTATCAATTGTTAATATGAAGTTTGAATAATGAACTATGAAGTGTGGAGTATGAGCTATAAAGTGCGCAGTATGAACTATAAAAGTTAAAGTATGAGTTGTGAACAATGAAACACTAATTTTGAGGTATATTCACTATGAAGCATGCAGTTTTAAAAAGAGGTATGACCTATTAAATTTTAAAGTATGAAGTGTGAACTGAAATGTGAAATTGGAACTATGGGGTATAAACCTTGAAATATGAACTGTGAAGTATGAACTATGAACTACGTGAAAGAATCATGAAGCATGAACTAGTGACTTTGAGGTTCGAGCACGATGGATGGTAAGATATTAAGCCAGGCAGAGTTACGGTTTTTTCCTTAATGTCCTCTATCATTATTTGAAGTTTCAAGAAAATTCCATTCATACTTTTGAAGTTATGCTCTAAACAAGAAAAAGTGACAAAGGGAGATACTTAAAAAGTAAGCTAGGCAGAGCTACTGTGCTTGTACACTGCACGTTTCCTTAATGTCCTCTACCATTATATGAAGTTTTAAGATAAACCCATTCATATTTTTGGAGTTATGCTCCAGACAAAAGTGTTACGGACGCACGGGCAAAAGGACGGACGGAAACCATTTCCATATCCCCCTTCGCCTTCGTCGCCGGGGGGGGGGGAGGGGGGGGAAGGGGTGGGGGAAGGGTTGGGGCTGGGGCGGGGCGGGGAATAAAAAGAATATAACAGAATTTTAACAAATTTCTGGTTTTGCCTTTTGCTTCTGGTTTGAGTGGGCTGCATTCCATGGCTAGTACTTTTTATATAACAAATCACATGCCACTTAACAAAATATTTCATTTGCTGCGAACGCATCTTTCTGCTATACTCATTTCATATGATTTTATAGTTCCCAGAAAAACACGCGGGTTTTACTTGAACCAATAATAATATCTTAACTGACAATAAAATCGTAACTTTGGTACCATATACTTACTTCAGAATCATTTTTCGTGTCTCCCAGCGAAATTCAGATATGAAGAAGTGTTTTAAAATAAGCTGAGGAGTCTTAAATAGACAAATAGACTCCACTGCCGTATTCATAATGCTAGCATTCTTCCACTGGCTAGCAACGGCATTTGGAATGAGCTTTCGGAAGATGCCGGGGAAGAATGAGGACAATTTGATTCGCTATTAATCACCATTTGAGCCGCGACACGACAAAACCAACAATGTGGTTGAGCGCCCAGCGCAGACTCAGATCAGCCTGGGCATCCGCCCAGTCTGATCAGAGTCTTGGCTGTCCGCATGAGGGTAGCTTAGACCCTTAGCTATCCTTTAAGCGCTTTGTTAAGAGTCTGATCAGATTGGGTGAATGCCAAGGCTGATCTGAGTCTGCGCTATGCGCAGAACCACATTGTTGGTTTCCTCGTGTCGTGGCTCATTTGCCTGAAACTCATCGTTTGAAGGGCTTATTGGATGGCCCTCATAGCAAAGTTAAATAATGTGACTTTGATTATGCTATTTTGTTATGGTTCGAGCTTTTCATTGTCAAAGATTTGTTAAATTCAGTGTTTTATGCATGCATAAGCAGCTTAAAATAAGGGATGTCGGTCGTACAAAATGACGTCCGTCATGATACTGGGTTTTATATACAAGTTCCAAGTTTTGTATGTCGTTAAGTAAATGACTACCAAATCAAATAAATGTTTTAAAAAAGATCCAATTTATTGTTATTTGACTCCTGTACATGTGTGTTAGATTCTTAAACTTTTCCATATTTGAGTAGCATGCAACCAGACATAAAAGAAGGAAATTAATCATAATGAAGTATCTCTGCATTTATTTATGTATGTGCCCAATGGCTCATGGCATGTATATAATAATAGTACAAGAAAGTCAACGAAAGCTAAACAGCTAGAGAACTCCACATAGCTCTTGATTATCATCGGTAGTGTCAACATTCCTTTTTAATGTGCTGATTCTCAGGTCGCAGGAGATAAATGAGCCGCGACACGAGAAAACCAACAATGTGGTTGTGCGCCCAGCGTAGACTCAGGTCAGCCTGGGCATCTGCCCAGTTTTATCAGACTCTTTGTTTAGAGCTCAAAGGGTAGCTAAGGGTCTAAGCTACCTCCATGCGGACAGCGAAGACTCTGATCAGACTGGGCGGATGCCCAGGCTGAGCTGAGTTTGCGCTGGGCGCACAACCACATTGTTGGTTTTGTCGTGTCGCGGCTCATATATAGTTTTCTGATATTGTTTTAAGTCTGTGTCAGTGTAGCAAGTCATTCTTCTGCAATGTTACCATCGTTTCTTTGGCTGTTCTATTGCACACTGACTGCGATGGTGCTGTGTATAATTTCCAGTACCGGAGTGTCCTACTGATTTGGAACATGGTGGGGAAAGGGCCTACTGTGCTTGCAGTAGGTGCAGGTGGGGGTTGTTTGTGTATTTTTTCCCGTCGTCTTTCGATTCTCTCCTTTCTCCCTCTCTCTGGGAGACGGTTCGATATATAGACTGAAATACTGTCTTAAAGGGACGTTAAACCCAAAACAATTAATCAATCTTACTGCCAAAAAGAAACGCATGGGGTGCTAAACTGGGTATAAGTTTTATTGTAAACGAGAAAGATCACTTGATTCCAAATCATTTCCATATATATCTTACATTTATTCCTAGCCTTTGGTAGATAAGCATCGCCACAAGTTACTGTACACTATAGAAATTTCAATAGATGTTACGGTAAGGACCTGGCAATTGGCTGCCAGTCCCTATACCGTTGGCTACGAAAAACTTTAACTCGATGTCAACTGTCTATGAATGTATACTATTTCAAAAAGGTTAAAGTGTATAAGTACACCTCCATGTTTTACTGTCATATTTACAGATCAAATTTTATTACTTCCTGTGTGTTTCTCTTGCGAATAAATCTAAGTTAAAACTAAGGTCAAGTCAGGTAAATTTAGACAGCAGGTAAAATCGGACAGTGACATTGTTTTCTTTATATGTCAGTTGCTTGGAATTAAAACAAAATCAACTGGGCAAACAGTAAAAATCCTGATGAGACGGCTCATGATGAGCCGTCTCATCTGGATTTTCACCCTTTGCAATGGTATGTCCGAATTTTACCTGCTGTCCGAAGTTACCCGACTCGACCCTAGCAAACAAAGAGTTGAAGACGTCAGTGGCGATATACTTCAACTTCGCACAAATGAAAATAGTTCGTAGAATGCATAGTAAGTTTGACAAAACGTCCCAGTATCTCCTCCCTACAGGTAATCGTTATCACTTGCCCTTTTACACCTGGTCCTTCAAAGGTTCCACATGTAACGCCGTCCCCGTCTTTTTCCAAGCTAACAGATACGACAACATTCCTCAGTCTTGTATAACTACTGTCCGCTCTGTTCACCATCACAACTCGGCCAACTTGTTTCTCCGCTCCGAGATCTACCATCCACCAGGGATGGTCTTCTTTTTTCGTGTGAAAACAAGATCTTCCTGCCCCCAGGTCTGTATTCCTGCTCCCATCAACTGCTGCAGAAGCCTCACCTTTATCTGAATAGTAGACGCTGCTTTGCCATGCTGTTTTTCCAAATGCCATATTTATAGCAGTGACTGTTTGTTCAAAACAACACTCACCGAATAAACAAGATTCGAAAGACTCCAAATCACAGAATGCTTGTTTTAAATGATTGTTTTGTTCCGCCATTGCTTCTTGTATTTCATCGTATCTCACTTTGCTAGCATTTGCAATATTTGAACAGTCTGCAGATAAATCAAGTTTTGTCTGAGATATTTCGTTCCTTAATTGTTCATTATTTTGAACCAGAGATGCTGATAGTCTTTGCATTTCTTTACTATTTTGACTAGTAGTCTCCAGTAAGTTTTGCATGGCGCCTTCATAGCGCTGCTTATAATCAGTCAAGTTTGCAGTTAGGCTTTGTATTTCTTTTTCATGTTGATTAGTAGTACCCAATAAAGTTTGCATTCTCTCGTCACAGCGTTTCCAATGAAACCTTGCACCAATGTAGTTCATAATCTCTAAAAAGTCGTCCTCTTCAAGATCAGTAGCAATAAGCTTAGAAAATACTTCCAGTCCTTTTGAAAAATATTTTGTTCTTGGCTCACCGGCCAAACACCCAGAAAACAGCAGCAGCAGTATCATTAAAGTGACCTCCATTTCTTCACTTTTCTAGCACACTTTAAGCAAGTTATATGATAGAATTCTAACTACATGTATTTAGATGTTATGTGATAGCGGAAACCTGCGTAGAGATATTGTAAGTGGTTGTTAAGTGTGCACTTTCGACGATACGATTAATAATAATAATAATAAAAAAAAAACTGATATAAGGAGTCGGTGCATCCGGTTTTTTCAGTATACATGATGTACAGTTTGGGATTCTCAGAGTGTAGTCCTCGATGAAGAGCTAGAGAAGGTTTGATATCTGGCTGCTCGTTTTGCTTCTGGAAATTATTCTGAAACTTCAAAAAAAAAAAATAGATAAATAAAAAATAAGGAGTCGGTCATCCGGTTCTTCAGTATGCATGTGTGATTCTCATGGTGTAGCCCTCGAGGAAGAGCTAGATAAGGTTTGATATCTGGCTGCTCGTTTTGCTTCTGGAAACTGTTATCATGAAATTGAGTGTATGAAAGAGAAGATCATATCATTGCTTGAGCATTCCAATTACCTTATGCTAGCACTGAAACTTATTAGTTCAGCTCCATCTAAGGAACAATTAGGGACTGGAACATACTTCCATCCTCGCTCATTTCTTCTGCAAAAAAACAAACTGAAATTTACCTCTTTCCTAAAGTCAAAAGCTTAAATCTTCGTCTCGTCGTCGACCTCTGAACTCCACCCCCACCCTCACCACACACACACATCCACTCATTACCACTAACACCCCAGAGCTCTAGATAAGAGGGGTACTTAATGATAATTGTGAGATAATTTTCTTTATATCTTATTGAAACCATATGTTGTGACCCCTCATCTGAACAAATGTTTTTATCCAGAATTAACAAAAATTATCCCTAATTATCATCAAATACTCCCTCTTAACTAGAGCTCTGACATCACCACCACCCCTGCTGGTGACTGAATACCTGCTTATAGTGTCAGCAGTAAAATACTCGGAACCAGACAGACATAGACAACTGAGCCGAGACTCGAGAAAACCAACAAAGTGGTTATGCGACCAGCGTAAACTCAGATCAAACCTGGGCATCTGATCAGTCTGATCAGAGTCGTTGCTCTGCGCTTAAAGGTAGCCAAGTGTTTGGGCTAGCTCCATGCGGACAGTGAAGACTCTGATCAGACTGGGCGGATGCCCAGGCTTATCTGAGTCTGCGCTGGGCGCACACCACTTTGTTATTTTTGACGTGACGCGGCTCAACTAAAGGTGGTGATAATCACTGATTTGGGCAAAGACAAAAATCTGTTTAAAATGCTGAAAGTACAACAGATCTTCCCAAATCTTAGTAGATGCCTTCTTTATGTTGCTTCTCATAATTTAGGATCCCGAAAAGCAGCATTTGCTACTGATAAAAACTGTTTTACAAAAAAAAGATCAAAGGGTAATTTTCTGCGCAGAAATCTAAAAGAAAATAAATTGTTATTGAAAATATACTTAGTGCTGAGGGTACCTTATTGCAGTATGAAGAGCGTCCTAGCAATTTTCCAACTCTTTCACACATTATCAGGCTGAGCAGATAAAAAAAAATGCGTAGCCTGTGGCCAAATTTTTTGTCAAAACACGCAGGTGAGACTATTTTAACAAGGTTGAACAATTTCATTTACACACCTGTCACAGTACCAATAATGTATTATTTATATTGTAGGTGTTATAAAGGTATGCTTGCCTACCCTACATCTAATGAATGTATCCAGTGTACAAGCACCATGTACATGGTTGAACATTTGAGAATAGGCTTCTGTTTAAATCGAGTCTACCTTATATTGTTAGAAAGAGTTGGAACAAATAATATTAGGATGCCCTTCATAATTCAATAACGTACCTTCAGCGCTATGTAAATTTTCAATAACAATGTTATTATTTAGATTTCTGTGCAGGAAATAACCCTTTAATATCTTTTGTCATAAAAATTCATTTTAGGCAGTAGGTATCTTTTTTTTGTATTCTAAACTGTAGCGAACAACAAAAATAAGAAGTCTGCTAGCTTTCAGGGAGACGCGTTATATTTTTAATAGTTTTATGCAGATTTTTGCATTTACCACAAATCACCACCTAAATGAATTCCTTAAGAATTTCAGGGAGAGCAACTGTGCATTTCCATTTTGCCAAGCTTGTCAATCTATGCATGAAAAGGTCGTTTTTCTCGGAACAACTCTTCTAGCAAACTCATTTCTTCAAGATTAGGTCCTATTTTGGAAGACCTTCGTTACCCGGGGAAGCAACCAGGTAACCATTTTGCCTCCCATGTCAATAGGGATCTACTATTAAACTGAATGATTTGCTCCTTTAGGATTTCAAGTGTAGATTCTGTTTTTAAAGGCTTCGTTATCCGAGGAATCAAAATTAGTCTCCGGTTGTAGAAATGGTAGGACAACAGGGAGGTTTACATATATTTACCTATATTTGGATTGACAACATAAATGGTATCAAACAAGCTTGAGGACATGGTCATGTCGGGCCATGGTACTTGGATTCTTCCAAAGTCATGGGGTCCTGCTAATTTGGGTAAGCTCAGGGCAAGGGTCGGCCGTGCTTGCAACATGTGTGCGATCGATTTTGATTTTTTCACTTTCGTCTATCCTATATCCCTTCCCTTTCTCTGGGAGACGGCTCAATGTAGAGAAATGCTGTTTCAAAATGGCCCATTAACCAAGAACAGCTGCCGAACAGCTTATTTACTTATAGTAACTTGTGGTAACTTTCTTTCTCTTTGTGTTTCACGCTCTATTCTGAGCATGGTTCGTTAGCCTATCGATTTCCTCAGTAATAAGACGTTTTTTCTTCAAAAAAAAAAAAAAAAAAAAAAAAAAATCTAGATCCAGATTTAGATTTTTGAAATTATTTTAGAGGGGAAAACACCATCTCATAGCTTAATATCTTGATAATGTTAATACCGGGTATATTTGGGGTCATTGTAGAGATGAAAAAACAACAACAAAAAACAACGAATAATAAATTCAGTAGGTTCGACCATATGCACTATCGTGGTCCAACGTTTAGGTTAATTTACTCTGCCAAAGTTATTAATTGTTGATTGAACAAATTTGTCTTCCTGTTTTAGCCATAGCTCCAAAAAGTTCAAAGTTTGAAAAACTCCGTAACTTTGTCAAGAATATCGTTTTTTCTTTCGGAACGGCTATGAAGATCTTCGATAATTCTGTAACATGAGCTCAAAGTTTCAAACTGATGTATAAAAGTCTGTGGAAGGAGTTGATTATACAAACTTGTCATCCTGGATTAGCCATAACCCAAAAATTTTCTAATTTTGAAAAGTTGTAATCTTGGCAATGTTTTTTTTTTCTCTTCCAAACAACACATGCAGATCTTGTATATGCATGGAACATATGTGGGATAATTTGATTATACAAACTTTTTTCCGCTGGACGGATGAAAAGACGGACAGTTTGATAAAGGTCAAACACAAAGCCCCCCCCCCCTCCCCCCACGAGTATCGTCACGGGTTCCCATACTCCTCATTTGAGTGATGATGACATAGACATGGATAGCATGGTTACAACTCACATGATGCACAATACAGCAGTGACTGATGCAGCCGGTAAGATACTAAGAAAATAGATGCACGGTTGCCCTGTGCACCCCCCCCTCTTTTTACAAAGGGAAACAACTTTCGCGACTTAACTATGCTTTCCTGGTCGAGGAAGTCTCTGAAGTTCACATGTAAATGTTAGAGGAGCAAATTCTTGTCTTTAAGCGTTGACTCTCATTGATGATTGGAATAAGTTATGTGTACCCTTGGGAATGCCCAAAAGGCAGGTGCAGTCCCAGTTAGTAAACATTGTTCAGGAGCACTGCCTCTCTCAAATGGTTGACATCCCTACAAGACAAGAAAGGACCCTAGACATCCTCTTGACTAATAACCCCACCCCTGTAACAAGAATTAAGGGTATGCCACCAATTGGTCGTGCTGACCATGATATTGTTTTGGTGGACTATGATATAAAAGCCAAAAGGGTCCTTCAGTCACCAAGGAAAGTTTTCCTTTTCAAACGGGCTGATATGCAAGGTCTTAGAGACCATATGCTTGCTTTTGCAGACCGCTTCATGTCGCAAGACTTTGCTCACGTTGATGTTAACGAGATGTGGATTGAGTTTAAGACGGTCCTATTAAATGCAATAAATAAGTTTATTCCGACTAAAATGACGAAAGAAAAACTTGGCTATCCATGGATAGACGCACCCATTAGGGCATTGATTAGGAAAAAAGAAAAATTGTACCACAAAGCTCGCATGGCAGATAACGAGTCCCTGAAGAATCGTTATAAACGACTCAGAGCTCATGTTTAAAACGAAACACGTGATGCCTGTTGGTTTAAACAATATTTTATTCAAATAAATACATATATGTAATACAATGCATAATGGTACAGGATCTGGCAGTAAGCAAAGTGCTTATATATAAGCCATCTCCTGAGTGCTTATATTTAAGCCATCTCCTGATGCCTGTTGGAGGTATGTTTCTGATATCCTCAATCCCTCAGATACAGACACTAATATAGAAGACTGTATTCAAAATGATCGGCTAAAAAAGTTTTGGTCCTTTATGAAAAACTTAAGAAAGGATTCCACGGGTGTGGCCTGTTTAAGGGAAAATGGCATTTAGAAATCTGCTAATAAGGACAAAGCAGACATATTTAACAGACAGTTTGAGTCTGTATACACCCGGGAACAAGTAGATGATCCCCCATCGAAAGGACCAACCCCCTACCCAGATATTGGAGATTTATTCATTGACCCTAATGGGATCAAAAAGCTATTAGACTGTCTTAACCCCCATAAATCTTCAGGTCCAGACGACCTAAGTGCACGTGTGTTAAAATAATGTAGTGCTGAAATTGCCCCGCCTGCATTTTCAATCAGTTTTTGGCCCAGTCTAGAGTACCTGATGACTGGCTGCAAGCTAATGTGGCTCCCATTTACAAGAAGGGAGAAAAGTATGACCCTGCCAATTACAGGCCGGTCTCTTTGACTTGTATTTGTTGTAAGTCTCTGGTGCACATTCTCGTGAGCAGAATCATGCAGCATCTATCGGACCATAAGATGTTGAGTCTCAGCATGGCTTCAGAAGTGGTAGATCATGCGAGACCCAACTGGTCCAGTTCATTCATGATTTGCAGGTAAACCTAGACAGAGCCCATAATATAGGTCACAAACAGACAGACCTCATTATTATGGACTTTGCCTAGGCTTTTGATAAGGTACCCCACAGACGATTGATTTATAAACTGGAGTATTATGGTATCCGAAATGATATCCTCCGATGGATCTCAGCCTGGCTATCTGGAAGGACACAAAAAGTTGTTCTGGATGATGTCTGTTCAGACCCTCTCCCCGTGTTGTTCTGGTGTCCCCCAGGGTTTTGTGTTAGGGACCATATTATTCTGAATCTTCATTAAGGACCTGCCAGACAACATAAGCTCAACAGTCCGCCTTTTTGCTGATGACTGTGTCCTGTACAGAAATATTAGACGGTCTAAAGACCAACAGATACTCCAAGATGATTTGAATAAATTGGAACTTTGACAAGAGGCATGGCTCATGAAATTTAATGTTGCCAAATGTCACTCTATGAGGGTGACTAGGCACCCCCTCCAAAGCAAGTAATCCATGGTTATACGTTGCATAACCAAGTCCTAGAGAATGTATCTTCGGCCAAATATTTAGGAGTTAAAATAACGGATGACCTCGAGTAGGGTCAGCATATCAATGAAATTACCAGTAAGGCTACTGAAACTTTGGGTTTCCTCCGTAGAAACTTGACTTTTGCAACGAAGAAAATCAAGGCTGCTGCATATAAAAATCTGGTCCGGCCCAAATTAGAATATGCAGCGCTAGTTTGTTTGCCCCATCAACAAGTAGATATTAACAGAATAGAAAAAGTACAGAGGACTGCTGCTCGTTGAACTTGTAGGCGTTGGCGCAATCAATGCCATGTGGGAGAAATGCTAGAAGAACTCCAATGGCCAGACCTGCAGGAAAGACGACAGCAGGCTTCTCTGTCTCTATTCTACAAAACTCACGATAATCTTGCTATTGTAGATAAGAATAGGTACCTATTTGAGGTCGGTGAAGGGAGAAGGAGAACTAGGTCCCACCCATTCCAGTACCACCGTCCAAATGCTTACACGGACGGTTTTAAGAATTCCTTTTTCCCCAGAACAATTGCAACTTGGAATGGCCTTACAACCGAAGCTGTCTCTTCGGAGACAGTTGATGGGTTTAAGGCCAAAATTTAATATCCTAGGGTAAAGCAGGGGTTAGGCATGGAATGCCTACCACTGAGGACTTCTTGTAAATAGTTTTAATCTGCTCGTGGCTTTGTCACAAATCTATTTATTTTTTTTTTATTTGTGACAACTTATGCGCCACACCAGAAACCTGTCATCATGGTCAAAGTTGACCGAGGACAGTAACGATAGAAAGAAAAACGATAGAAAGAAAGAGAATGGCGGTAAAAAGAAAATGTTGAGTTGCTTCCCCTGAGAATAAACACACGAGCCGCGCCACGACAAACTTTGACCAACAAAGTGGCATGTGCGCCCAGCAGAAGCTCAGATCAACCTGGGCATCCGCCCAGTCTGATCAGAATTTTCGCTGTCCGCATGGAGCTACATGTAGTTTAGACCCGTTAAGCGCTCAGCAAAGAGTCTGATCAGATTGGGAAGATGCCCAGGCTGACCTGAGCCTTGGCTTGGTGCACATGCCACTTTGTCATGTCGCGGCTCACATTTACCTGAAATCTGATATGATCGGTAACCCGATTGTTTACATAACTCTAGTTGATCTAAATGCCCTGAAAAACATTAATAATAACGCCTAACTATCGCTGGCAAAGGATTTATTAAGCTATTGCCACTTGTATGGATTAAGTTGACAGTGACGTCTGGTGACTAAGCTAGTTTAATAGCTATCGCAAACACTAAGGTTTGCCTGAATGAGGTCACACGCTAATAGCCCACCACCATGTTTGTCGACCAATGTTGACAAGAGCAATGTACCGTAAAATATCACAAACTTGGGACATCTTTAACGATTACCGTATTTGCCCTGAACAAATTTGGTTTTACAAGGCAATAATGTGTCCAAAACATGCAGATAGAATAGCAAACAGTATAGACCAAGATCAAACTGTTCCTTTAGGAACAGCTTGATCTGAGTCGATACTGTTTCCCTGAGACTATCTGTTCTAATGTTTCAGAATTTATACGGTCACAAATATGGACAATCGGATTTATATAACCTTCTGTACAAAGAACTCAACAATGCAAGACTGAATTCCACCCCAATTTCTTATTACCCAACCATGGTCGAATTAGACTGTTATCATCAGGTGTTAACTACAATTAAATATATGAGCCGCGACACGAGAAAACCAACAATGTCGTTGTGCGCTCAGCCCAGACTCAGATCTGCCTGGGCATCCGCCAACTCTGGCCAGACTCTTCGCTTAGTGTTTAAAAGGTAGCCAAGGGACTAAGCTACCTTCATGCGGACAGCGAAGACTCTGATCAGACTGGGTGGATGCCAAGGCTGATCTGAGTCTGCGCTGGGCGCACAACCACATTGTTGGTTTTGTCGTGTCGCGGCTCATATATGGCATTTCGAACCTTCTTACTCTCATGGGACGATATGTACTTCGTGACAATCGATTGAGATATTTAAGAAAAATATTGGTCTAGTTGCTCAAAGTGTCGTTATATACATTACTGAGTTTTCTAGCAATATGAGAACCAAAAAATGTTGTTTAAAAAGAAAAAAAAAACACAACAAACAACAAAAACAACAGCAACAATAGTTTTGCGTGTAACTCGTTTAACTGACGACGTCGATAATTTTGAACGACCGTGTCGTGATAACCTATTCTGACTTAAGGTTAGATATTCCCCACAAGTTGGAAGTGTTTTAATTATTTTGACTGGAGATAGATTTATATTTATTTATTGTATTGTAATTTTTGCAGCAATTTAACCTAGTTTAGAATGACCAGGGATTTAAATTGTTTATATTTAAGGACATTCCAAAATAAGAAGCTTAAGTATTAATGCATTTATAACTGCTGAAGCGTTCACTACGATTTATAGCTGTACAGCAAAATAGTTAAAACTGTAAAGATTTGAACTCGACCATGTATCGTCTTGGAAGTTTGTTATTATTAATATCTTCGGTGTATGTGGACACACAGACGATTGGCGATGCCAACCAAATTATGACAGATCTACTAAATGGATACAATAAGGATGTACGCCCTGTTTCAAATCAGGCTGATGTGCTTCAGGTCAATGTAACTTATGACATACAAGGTATTCAAGATGTGGACGAAGTAGCAGGGACGGTAACTGTTTCTATGTCTTTTAATTTTCAATGGATAGACGTACGTATGACGTGGAATCCGAGTCTCTACAATAATACGTATTCAGTGGTCTTTTCTACTGACTCAGTATGGTCACCGGATTTGATATTGGCAAACCCTGCCGGATCTATAACAACGCTGGATTCAAAGTGGTCCTTTATTCGATACTATCCCAACGGACTAGCATTGTGGTACCCATCAACGGTACTTCAAGTTATGTGTCCTATAAATATTAAGTACTTTCCTTTCGATACTCAGAAATGTGGGCTAACTTTCCTTGTTAACAAATATGTAAGTAGTGAACTGACTCTTTATACTGTAAACAAAGTAGCCCCGAAAGATTATTTCACTGACAACGGGGAATGGGAACTGATCAAAACAAACGCAGATGTTACAAACACTGGGATATCGATATTTAATGTAGAACTTGCTATAGCCCGACGGCCGGCTTTTGTTGTGATTATCGTGATTCTACCAATAATCTTCTTGAGCGTTCTAAATACAATGGTTTTTATACTACCACCGGATTCAGGGGAACGCATGTCCTTCACCATCACTATACTGCTGTCTCTCGCCGTTTTCCTAACTATTATAAGTGATAACATCCCAAAGACTTCCAGCCCATTGTCTATATTGTGTTATTTCATCAGTCTTCAGTGTCTGCTGAGTACGTTGATATGTTTTGTCACTCTTTTGAATCTGCGATTTTTCCATAAAGATGATGAACTGGTTCCATCGTGGATCTCTTCTTGTGTTCGTAGATGCAAAAGACGCAATTCGCACAATGATTATTCGTCCAAAATGCTGAACAACTCACCAAACAACAAGATTTCGGATTCTGCAGTTTCGGACAGCGAAATAAATAGCTCGAAAAAGAAAAACCTACGCAATAACGAGTGGAACTTGGAATCGCCCAAAGACCAGAAAGACTTCAAAATTACATTGAGAGAGATAAGCCATTATATAGACTGGATTATGTTTTTAGTATCTTTGGTTTATTTGGTGATATGTGTTATTGTATTTATATTTCTTTTCGCATTCGGGGATGGTTCTGACTGATTACCATAATTTAACATGTGCTATTGCGTTTAAGGTGGTGATAATCGCTGATTTTGGGCAAAGACAGAAATCTGCATAAAACGCTGAAACTTCAAGTGATCTTCCCAGAACTTAGCAGATGCCTTCTTTATGTTGTTTCTCATAATTTAGAATCCCAAAATGCAAGATTTGTTGATGTTAAAGTGTTTCTATCAGGAAAGATCAAAAGGTAATATTTTGCACAGAAATCTAAAAAAATAATATCGTTATTGAAAATATACTTAATGCTAGGGGTACATTTTTGCATTACGAAGAGAGTCCTAACAATCTTTTTTTTTTTCAACTCTTCCACACATTATGAGGCTAAGAAGTTTAAAAAAAGACGTAGCCTGTGTCCTTTTTATGTCAAAACAAAATGGTGAGTGTTTTTGGTGTCTTGCCGGTATTGAAGAAAGTTGGCAACGATATTAGTAGGAGCTTGTTTGTGACTTGTCGGTGTTATACAAACATGACAAAGTTAGCAACGGTTGAACCTGATGTTTGTTGGTGTCTTGTCGGTTTAAAATGAAGTTGGCAACGGTGAAATCCGATGTTATTTGTTGTGATACTGGTATTAAAAGAGGTTGGCAACCACCCCTGGTTAACTATGTATATACAAGAGTTGTTACGAAACGAAAAAGAGCCATAGTTACCAAACGACCTGATAAGCATGTCGTTTGGTAACTATGACACTTTTTCATTTCGTAACCACCCCTTTTCGTTTCGTAACATACTTGAAAACATAGTTAACGGGGTGTGGTAACGGTATAGTCCGATATCATTTTTTGGATTGATTAGCCATTTGGAACACGTCTGTCTTGCTAACAAATTGAAAGGCAGAGTTATGGTTCTTGTACACTTTCGTACAATGTCCTCTTATATTGTGTGAAGTTTCAACAAAGTTCTTCAAATATTTCAGTGATTATACTCCGTGCAAAAGTGTTTACATGTACGGCAAAGGCAAATAACTCAAATATGGACCGTAATATACATGTAATTATAGTTCGTTGAATAGGCATTTTCACTTCAAATTTTCTATCAGTGTGCCAAGTATCAACAAAGCCCTTGAACAGTTCTTGATTAATCTTAAGTATAATAAAAGTGACAAAAAAAAAAAAAAAAAAAAAAAAGAAGAGAAAGAAAGAACAAAGACAATGTGGGATCCAGTTCTCTTATATTGCAATTGCATTGAATGTCCGCTGTCATTGTCTGCAATTTGAAGACAATCATTTCAGCTGTTTTTGAGTTAAGTTCCATACAAAAATATTAACATGTGATATAATTCAAAAAGTAAGCAAAGCAGCGTCACGGTTTTTGTGCAGTGCACCTTTTCCCAATGTCCTCTATCATAATTTCAGCTTCAAGATAATCTCTTAAATAGCTTGTCAGTTACGCGCCAGACGAAATTTTCATGAAAAGAAAAGTAACAAAGCTTGTCATGGGAAAGGACCTGGAATGATAAGGGCCATTTTTGGCCCCCATTCAATTTCTCTTAAAATTGCATGGTTTCTATTGCTTATCATTTGTGCGTATGGGAACAGACAGAAATAATATGTTTCACTTTTGTTAATTCTCAGAATAACATGATTTCTGACATGCCTATGTTAGTTCAAAATTATGAAGGAAAATTGCAAGAAAAACTGAGTTTAATAGTTTTTTCTTTAAAGAAACAAGTCATTTACAATAGTTTTTGAAAGCTTTTGATAATAGGCTTTTAATGAAATGCTTATACGTTGGGTACCACGACTAATTACATGTACATGTGCACTGAACAAGACCTGTCAAGGTTCCCCACCCACTCAAGTTTGCAATTCCAGAGACGCTAACCAAAACATTCCAACATATCAAAATGAAATGTGTACCAAATTATTCCTTGTAGTCTAACTAAGAAAATAAATACCCACAACATATGTTCATTTTGTCTATAGATCTGAGCGGAGATATGGGCATAATTGCGTTGAGAAAACAGAGAAAAATGTTACAAAAGCTGCGTGTTTGTTAACAAAAATTTGAAAATAAACAAAAAGCCCGGTCTCCAGCACATTTAATATTTTCATGGCCTGTAAATATATCAAAATTATGTCTGCATATAAAATGTGCTGGAGGCCGGGCTCATATATTTTGAAAGCCGCAAAGGCTACCAAATTCGTCATTTTCGTCAGAATCCTTTGGGGGGTATGAGAATGTTCAAGATTAAAAACACAAATATTTTATGCAATAATTCGTTGATTTTGTATTTGCTGTTACATTTTAGGTTAGAATTTTCCTATGCATTTTAGTTATCGAAATAGAACTTTCGAAAAATGAGTATTCTGGGGCCGTATTCATAAAGCCACTTAAGTCGTTGCTATGCGGTTGCTAAGGCTAAATATCTATAAAGGAGATTCCCTGCAACTATGAAATTGGTCTGGGGGAACAGTCTTTGTAAGACTGTTCCTCCAGAGCAAATTTCATAGTTGTAGGGTTTCTCCATCAAATAAATTTAGCCTTAGCAACAGCATAGCAACCACTTAAGTCGTTTTAAGAATACGGCCCCTGGGGTCCAAATAAGGGCCTTATCATGCCAGGTCCTTTATAGTTGGTAAATAAGGCATTTTCGCTTTAAGTCTTCTATCAATGTTGATTCTGGTTCTTCAGCATTACGGTCACTAATAAGACTAATAAGACTGATTTAAAGTAACCTTATTCAAATTGACATATATTTGTATCTGGTAAAATTTCTAAACTATTCTAAAACTGACTTGTCATATCGACATGAAACTTAGCGGAGTTTGGCTACCATACTTTAGGAATATTTTGCCTTTTGGCAGGTCCTCGATGCATCAAACATTTCCTTCTTGACATCTTTGTCAGTCGCCTTTCTCGAGGCGCAAGGGTGGCTCGGTGAGTGGGTGGAGGCTTGCGCTCGCGAGTTAATAAGTAGGCATCTGCTAGCTTGTATCTGCAGCTACTGTCTCTGGCGTCAGTAAGTGTGCTCTTTTCCTGCCGAGACCTGCCCATCACCTTTCTTTTCAAACTTGGGGTCATAGCGTTACTTAAGAAGTTGAATACAGAAAGGCATCTCCGTTGCACTAAATTCGGTATAGTCAAGCAGATATGAACCAAATATCCTTGATAAGCTCTTGTTTAATCTTTAAAATAAGTATAATAAAAGTACAACAGGGTAATAAATGAAACAAATAGACCACATATTGTTATGATTCTAGACACTGCGCATGCTTTGAATGTTCCCTATCTTTGTTGTTTGAAGAAATTCACTCCAGATCCTTTTGAGGAAAGTTCGAATCATAACAAATCACCAAGGGAGAGAATTGAAAACAGTAAGCAATGCAGATTCAGAGGAAAAATCAAAGGTCACTGGTGGTTCATAGTATGGTTAAGGTTCGGAATAAGACATTTTCTCTTAAAGTTTTCTGATTTATCTTTTAACAATTCAATGTTTCAGGCAAACAGTGTAGACACTGATCGGACTCCATATTTGAGGCGTATGCTCTGGGTCTACACAATTTGACAGTGCCCCTTTCATGGGATGGCTAAAACTATTATATTTGAAATAGAACATGCTTAGTTTTTGTCTAGAATGGATGGCAACATTATTCAGTCATACAAATGTAACAAGCCGATGAAAGGTTTAAAATGAAGTTTGTTAATGTGTGCAACAGAACGAATTTACGGTTGGTAAGAATTCCACTTCCAGCGGATTCAAACTGAGAGTGTTTGCTAAGCAAGCAAGCGTTTAACAAACTGAGCTACCGGGACTCCTGTCTTGGGGAATATATATTTGGTTAGGAAGGTGAAGTTGGTTTGTTTTTAGCTTTTCGTTTTTCGCATTTCGTTTTTCGCTTTTCGTTTTTCGTTTTTCGGCTTCAGTGCGAATGCCATAATAGGATTTCGAATGTCAAAATGCCATATTCGGCCTGAATTCGAATGTCAAAACAGGATTACGAATGTAAAAATTCTATATTCGGCTTCAGTGCGAATGTCAAAATATGATTTCGAATGTCAAAATACCATATTCGGTCTGAATTCGAATGTCAAAATAGGATTTCGAAGTTCAAAATTCGATATTCGGCTTCAGTGCGAATGTCACAATAGGATTTCGAATGTCAAAATGCCATATTTGGCCGGAGTTTGATTGTCAAAATAGGACTTAGAATGTCAAAATACCATATTCGGCCTGAATTCGAAAATTTCAAAATAGGATTTTGACTGTCAAAATTCGATATTCGGCGTCAGTACGAATGTCAAAATAAGATTTTGAATGTCAAAATTCGATATTCGGCTTTAGTACGAATGTAAAAATAGGAGTTGTATGTCGAAAAACGAAAAACGAAAAAACGAAAAGCGAAATTCGAAAAACAAAAAGCGAAAAACAAAAAGCGAAAAACGGAAAACAAACCAACTTCCCCTTCCGTATTTGGTTAGGTATGTGGAGTTCAGGTAGGTGCAGAAGAGGGTACAGAATGGTGCAACTCAAATAATTGCTGTTTTGCCGTAAAAATGGAACATCAATGCATCCAAAAGATCCAGGTGGAATGGCAAACAATGTAGACACTGATCAGACTGATTCTCTAGGAGCAGTCTGATATGGGTCTGCATTATCTGCTCATACCTATCTGTCCAAATACTTAGAATTACTACGGTAGCTTACTATATTATGCGATGAGCCATGGTTGTTGACAGAAGCATTTAGACCTAAATGGCATTTTCTAATAACAGGAAAATATTCGTCCATTGGTTATATGCGATTCAAAGTCAAACAATTACGAGAAATTTAAATCGATGTTTCTAAGTACTCATTTCCGGAAGTTTTGAGGGGATTGGGTGCACAAACAGGGGAATAAACTACCATTTTTTCTTGTTTTGCATCTCTTCTCAATTGGGGTCGATTCCTAAAGGAAAGAATTTGCTCCTGCAGGAGCAAATTCTTTCTTTTATGAATAGATCCTATTTTCGAAGGGTTTCTTTGTGCAGGGAAGCAAGCAAGAAGTCATTTAATCCGATCCCCTTTCTAAAAATGGCGGAAGAACCAAACAGGTATGTACCCGTACACCTCAACATATAGGGCCGATTGCACAATGCTGGTTTAAAGTTAACCTCAAAGTTAGCCATACATGTTGTATGGATTAAACTCGAGGTTAGCTTAAACTTGCTTTGGTTTAAACTATAGTTTATTTGTATAAACATATATTACAAAACATAAATAACAAAAATTACAGTATCATCTATGTTATACAAATGGGATTCAGCATTGAGCAATCGGCCCATAGTGAAGTCGAAATCTAGAACTTGGGAAGCCTATCTAGCCGAGGATAGAATTTTTCTTTAAATATATGAAGTTTGCAAAAATCGTTAGGACTTAATAGAAATCAAAACTTTTATTAGGGTTCAAACAGGGACGTAACTTATCTATATCCTCCATTTGGTAATGTTATCAAAAGCAATCTCAACAGCTCTAACCTTTGTTTGATTTGTAAATAACAATTCGATATATGTTTGAACAATTATTTGTCTAGCAATATACCTCACCCCAAAGCTCTATAGATATTGAATAAAATTGCTGACATCATTGTAAGTTTTTACGTAATGTGTTTAATGTTTGGAAGGGCGTTCAAACAAATGGATCAAAAAGTTTTTGTTCTCAAATATAATAGATGCAAGAAAAAACTTTGAAAAAAAAAAAAAAAAAAAAAGAAGATAATCGGCGCAGAATAGATGGAAGTGTGTTTTGTAATATTTCTCTAGGTGAAGAGTTGACAATAACTTTCATGAATAAGACTCAAGTGAGCTATGTCGGTAGGCATCCGCAACCGTAATTTTGACACTGGGTAGCGACATTGACCTATCTCAAGAATAAGATTGACCTCATTCCAAAACAGTTACCAACATGATGCAATGTTTGTTTGTGTGTAAAACGAAAGTAGAAATCGAAAGTAGATCTACACTGAAAAAGAGAAAGTTTGAATACCTGCGTCTGTTTTCGATAAAATTTCCATTGTAAATTTACAAACAAGAGAAATCTTTTGAACGGGAAAAGATGAAGATAAATATTCATTGACCTTTGATATTATTAGCTTAATTTTGACATACGCGTTATTTGACTTATGATATCTTGTGAATTGTGGAACAAAAGTGAGATTATATTCGGCTGCGCCTAAAAATATTATGTTAAAAAACAAGATAAGACTTTGCCATGAAAATAAAAATGACGAAAAGTCTACTGCATGGAGACCAGTGGTGGCCGTGTATCAGTGGCGCCCATATTCGATTCCTGCGCACAGTTTTGAATTTATTGCTTAATAGGTTATTTATGTTTGTACAGAAACCATATAAGAACGCATACAAAAAGGATTGGCACAAGTCACATATTAGTAGGGCAAACGACCTCCCCAACGTACCTTCATACCAACATCATTTTTTTCGGGGAACTATGGCGCTTGACTTTCACATAGTGGGATCACTTGGGTTTGTATACCAAAAAATACCCACACTGCAAAACTGACATAGCACGTATTTTTAGAACGGCAAATGATTGCTTATAGTTTAAATTCCAGTAAAACTCTTGGAAAATGCATCATTCTGTACATGGCCGTCGATGGTACGGTACCTGCAAGATCTGCTGCTTATTGGTGGTCTATTCCGAAGTTACAGCCTAGTTAAAAAATCGGTTACTAAACGATTGTTACTCCTAGTATATTTAATAAGAAATAAAAATGTTTTTTGACAAAACAGATGCCCCCCCCCCCCCGAACACACACACACACGCTTTCCTAGCAGTATCATTTCCCCTAAATATTGCCAAGTTAAGACCTCCTGTAACCTTGGAAATGGAGTAAGACAAGAGTAGACAAGCCTTTTTTCAAAATTCATTGAACTCCTGTGACCTTGAAAACGGGACCAAGGTCACCAAAATATAACCAATGCTTTTGCATCGCCCAGTGAGTTTGTGCGAGTTTGGTTAGAATCTTGGCATTTGACCTCCAGTGTCCTAAAAATGGGGTCGAGGACTCCAAAACCTGGTCAGTTCTTTTCCATCTCCCAGTGATATATCTGTGCAACTTTGGTTAAAATCCATACATTCATTCAGGAGATTCAGGAGATAGAAGAGATAGAAATCAGACAAGGCATTTATCAACACTCTTCGACCTCCTAGGGGACATAATACAGTCTAACTAAAAGTCTGCGTTATGTAACAGAGCAAAAAAAAAAAGAAAAGTGTTACAAAAATGGCCGCTGCTGGTCGCTGGTCAGTATATTCGACATATATCTTTTAGCAACGTGTTGCACTTTACTAATAGCAGTGATTTGTTTTAAATTGATATGAAAAAGATGAAAGCATACGACATTCACATGGACACACAAATGACTAAATAATTCAGCAAGAAATGCAGAGCCCCAGATTAGAAGGTTAATAGGGATAGTTTTCCATGTTTCTCTCATACAACTTATGTTGTGACCCCTCATCAGAACCGTGTTGCCAATACGGTTCTAATGAGGGGTCACAACATATGTTTTCACTGAGAAATAAAAAAGATATCCCCGTTAAAGTGAACCCATTCAACCTGACAAGAAAAGATCAAAGTTTTCTGAGCACTCTGATCTAAGTCTTCTTCGCATATAAACGCTATATAAGGCTCCGTATGAACGCCACTGCCATTTTTTCCGAAAATAAAGTTATATTGACTTGCATGAATTCTGAGTGTTTGATTCTTTGAAATAGGGTCTACTCCTAAAGGAAAGACGTTGCTCCTTGAGGAGCCCTACTGAGAAGGAAGGCAAAACTGAGCCGCGACACGACAAAACCAACAATGTGGTTGTGCGTCCAGCGCAGACTCAGATCAGCCTGGGCATCCGCCCAGTCTGATCAGAGTCTCCGCTGTCCGCATGGAGGTAGCTGAGACCTTCGCTAGCCTTTGAGCACTTAACGAAGAGTTTGATCAAATTGGGCGGATGCCCAGGCTGATCTGAGTCTGGCCTGGGCGCACAACCACTTTGTTGGTTTTCTCGTGTCACGGCTCAAATGGAATTGCTTCATCTGAAAGTATATCCACCCCACTTAATCTCAAGATCTGCTTCCAATACGAATTTAGATCCTTGAGATTGTTTTGGAAAGGAATACAACCCGTCTAATAACCGAATACATACTGTATTTGAAAGGGGAAGTCATTTCATCAAACATTTAGAGATACGTTTGGTACTATTTTAGAATTCCGGAGGCGATCTGGAAGCCGGGAAGGCTAAAATACCTTTGCTGTCTTCCCGTACGCTGGAATTCCAATACGAATTTAGATCCTTGAGATTGTTTTGGAAAGGAATAAAACCCGTCTAATAACCGAATACATACTGTATTTGAAAGGGGAAGTCATTTCATCAAACATTTAGAGATACGTTTGGTACTATTTTAGCATTCCGGAGGCGATCTGGAATCCGGGAAGGATAAAATACCTTTGCTGTCTTCCCGTACGCTGGAAAGCCAGGAAAAGTCACTAACAAAACAAAATCCATCAAGGCCACCGAAAATAAAAGAGACAGAACGACAAAATGGATCATTATGCCTTCTCTTACAAACGAACAAAGTCCAGCACATGGTACTGTATATGAGTACAATAAACAACAAAGGTGTCTCTAAAACAGACACAGTATAACAAGTCTATTTGGTCCGGGCCGCGTAGAGCAGTCGGTAGGGCACCTGACTAATAAGTCAGAGGTCCTGGGTTCGAAACCCGGTCTGGCCACATATTTTCGTTTCTCCTTCCGCTGATTCGAGAGGGGCAGTTGTCAGTTACTGGCGAAATTATGTGCACTTAATACTGGTTAAGGTGGTGATTTATGGTAAATGTTAAAATCTGCATAAAACCATAAAAAAAGAACGTATCTGCCTGAAAGTTAGCAGACTTCTTATTTTCGTTGTTCTTTACCTTTTGGAATACAAAATAGACGTACATGCTGCTTAAAAAAGTGTTTTTATAAGGAAAGATCAAAGGGTAATTTTCTGCGAATAAGTCTGAAAAAATAATAGGGTTATTGAAAATTGACGTAGTGCTGAAGGTGCATTATTGCATAATGGTGAGCGTCCTAGCAATTATTTATTCCAACTCTCTCTCAAATTGTAATGTAGACCAGATGAAAACGGTAGCTTTTTCTCAATGTTCAGCCATGTACAAAGTCAATGTACACTGGACGCATTTATTAAATATAGGGTAGGCAAGCATACCTATGTTAACACCTACAATATAAATAATACATTACTGACATGATCAGGTGTGTGTAGATGAAATTGTTCAACCTTGTTAAAATAGTATCACCTGTCTCACCTGTGTGTTTTGACGAAAAAAATTGATCACAGACTGCTCCTTTTTTCAACTGCTCAGCCTGATAATGTGTGAAATAGATGGAAAAAATAATTGCTAGGACGCTCTCCATTATGCAACAAGGTACTCTAAGCACTAAGTATATTTTCAATAATGATATTATTTTTTCAGATTTATTCGCAGAAAATTACCCTTTGATCTTCTCATATAAAAACACTTTTTAACATTAACAAATGCTGCATTTTGGGATTCTAAATTATGAGAAACAACATAAAGAAGGCATCTGCTAAGTTTTGGAAAGATCAGTGTTATTTTGAGTATTTTATGCAGATTTTTGTCTTTGTCCCAAATCAGTGATTATCACCACCTTAACCGCTTAGGAGGTTTAAGCCTGCCCAGGAATAGTGTGGTTAGGTTTACTGACCATCCCGACATGACCATCTTAAATGTTTACTTTGGACGTCTAGCAACAAATCAATCTATCAATCAACAAATCTATTTTTGCAAATTACACACACAGCTCTTCATCTCTCTTTCCATTTCTAAAAAAAATTAACATTAAACTAGAAAATGTGTTTATGAAAACACTATGCCGCAGCCGTATACTTGCCTTTAAAGAAGTTCGTGCCTATTTAAAATGCCTGTGTCCGAAAAAAATAAAATAACTTAAAGAAAGTAAGTTCATTTACACCACAGTCTGTAACTGTATGTAAATATAAAGATCCTAGCGTTAGATGTTTTTTTTTTCGGCTTTAGCCGTATAACCTTAGTATTGACCTACATTTTAAGTATTTCATTGGCCAATATAAATATACCCGGGATTTTGATGTAAGTAACTTACGCTTTCTCTTTCTACTTTCAGTTTCATTTGACTATTGAGCTATAAACCGTGTCGTGATGAATTTGGATATTTCGGTCCTAATCGCGTTTTACCAAAGAACATTTCACCTGTTATGTCGCTCATGTAAAATATAAAACCAACAAGATAACTTGACACAGAAATCGAGGACGAAATTAAGTAATTGGGCTTAGTTGTTGACGTTGTGTTGGAGCTGCGACACGTTTAAGGTTATATGTAGGACTGTCCTCATCGTTATGTGCATCACAGACAGACCCCAATCAAAATTGAGCATTTCCGAAATCGAAACCCCAACACCAACAACAAATATGCATATCTCCATGCATATCTGTACAATCAGATCAGCACATTCGATAGCTTGCATGTTCCTGACTCATACATATAACAATACACACTTCTATTTAATGTTAGCCGATTATCTTTTTTTTAAAGATATTTCCTGTTTTAAATATTTTGCTCATAAGCTTGTTCCTATACAAAATGCCTGTGTCCAATACTGGGCAATACTTACGAAATATCCTCAAAATTAATCGATCTATCTACAGCTTAGTCTGTAACTGTATACTATATATGAAGACCCTAGCTTATGCGGTTCTTCAGATATTATGTTCACAAGCTTGTTCCTGTACAAAATAGCTATGTCTGAAAAGGGAACTTAAAATTCATGAAATAGGCTAAAAATTAATCGGGTCATCTTTACCTTGGCTTGTTACTGTATGTTACTTACTATAAACAGATCATAGCTAAAGCGGTTCTTTAAACTTTTGTTCACAAGCTTGTTCCTATACAAAATGATTATGTCAAAAAAGGGAAAACTTATTTGAAAATTTATGAGATGAGCTCAAAAGTGAATCAGTTTATCTACACTTTGGTTTGTATCTGTATTCCAAATATAAACATGCTTAATTAAGCGGTTCTTCAGATAGTTTGTTCACATGGTTATCCTATTAAAAATATCTATGTTTGAAAAAGGGCAATAACTCAACCAAACAATTATAATATAGGCTCTAAAATAATCAGCTTATCCACACCTTAGTCTGTAACTGTATGCCAAATTTCAGGATCCTAACTTTAGCGGTTCTTCAGAATTTTGTTAACAATGTTCTGTTCTGTTCTAATCTGTACATAGATTCTCCTAATTATGGGACACTTCTTCTTCAGAGTGGAACACTATTTACAGTTCATAATACTCCAATTTTAAACTGATGAAATTAATGTCCATCACCCTATTTACAGTTTATGAACCATTTTATTTACAGTCTATACACCCTAAAGTGTTTCTAAAAGTACTTGTTGAGAAACCTGCTGGGATGTGTATCGGATTGCCTTCTTACTTCTTTCTTTAAGCGTTTCTTCTCGGTTTAGGAATTTATGACAGCCTCTTATAACGTTCACAGTGCAATGAGTAACAGCGTTTTCTGCAATGTTGTTCCCATATAAAATGACGAAGCCGAAAAAGGGGCATAACTCCTGACCGACAAGATTGGCGGAAGAAAAAATACGGGTCCGCTTATTTTTCATGTACAGGCCATACATAAAATTTAAAAAAAATCTAGCATAAGCGGTTCTTGAGTTTCCCAGCTGCCAAAGAGCGTTACGGACAGATGGATAGACGGACTTCTCCGAAGTTAAGGGCATAAAGATGGACAGTGAACAGCTATATAGAGGTAGGTGGTCGCAATGACAAAAATATAATTAACGGGACCGCATCAATTGGAACGTACGCGTACTGGGGATTTGGACAATTCAGTACAGTTCAATAAAAATCTTTATTCACTTTTATTAAGCTTAAAAAGCTAGTAATACCAAGAGGTGTACATATACGACCCAGATATTGTAACGTGGCCATTTAGGGTCGGCAGTAAGTTTAGACACTGCCATATTGTAGGGATGAACAAGATCATGGTGTCTCCTACAGACCTTTTGACAGTTGATACAAGCTTCTCCCTGCGAAAACCCTGTGACAACAATTTACTGCAAAACTTAGCCTCCCTCTATCAACGAAGTCTTGATAGTTGAAACAGGTTCCAGCAAGAGACATAAAATCCGTGAGCAGGTGCCGAAGGAATATTGTTACTCAGAAATGGAAAGTTAATTATACGAAAATCGAAAGTGTGCCTTCTGTTGGTCTCTAGGAGGAATTAATTTCTTTCAGAAACTATCAGCCTAATCACCTGAAAAATTATCAAAACAACACCAACTATGCTAACGTCATTTCCTTGAAGGTTTGCGCCACTCGGCAAAGTATTAAAGTAACCTGTAATACACCGTAGTAGGCGAAGATATTAACTATTGTTTTACTGAAAATTAATACTAATGCACAAGACTATTCACTGTAAATATCGCGCTTAGCTATATAAACACTAATGGTTACATGTTTAGGTGTAAACATGTTTAGGAATATGTCATACAGCTAAACATGTACGCCTTTTCTATTATTTTCCCGGACAAAGTCTGCTAAACACGTTTTATTCTGTTACGCGCTTCGGATGAATCCATTCTCTCTTTTCCCCATTGAAGAACGAAAAAAAAAGAGACGAAAATGTCAACAAAGGAAATTTTCAAAATAAAAGGTAGATATATTGTACCAGTTTTGTACATGTTTAATTTCTAAACCTAAACCTTAACATGTTGCAAATTGAACATGTTACGATTTAAACACATAAAAAATCGGACTGCATTTTTTGCATTTATTCTAAACACATTTTTTACAGTGTTGGGGACTGTCAATCATTTTCCAGGTAAATTCATCCGCACAAGCAGCAACCAATCAAATCAGGCCCTGAGGTTATAAAACTTGAGTACATTCTCAAACTCAAAATAAAGCACGCTGATTGGCTGCTTCCGAGCACATCCTCAGAAAAAGCCAGTCTGTGTGTTCTTTATTTCGAGCACATGCTCGGAAGCAGCCAATCAGTGTGCTTTATTTTGAGTTTGAGATTATTCTCAGGGTTTACAACCTCGAACCAAGTTATTGGAGTTTTATGGCCTACTAGACATGTTTACTCGTACTTGCCCAGAGAAATACTGATATAAGCTTCCTACATGTAAATCCGTCTTTATAACCGGCCTAGGCCTTTTCATTGGCTCCAAAAATAATCTTTTTGTTCAGAGTCATCCTTGTAAACAAAAAGAATAGAAAACACAGCACAACTACTTACAAAGTAAATCAACGAAACAATAAATAACAGCCTGTCTATTGTTAGACTGACATCCTTTCTTGTGACTCTGCCATATGGTGCTGCTTCAGCTTTCTTACAATTTTCACTATTATCGACTTTTCTTCCAATGGGCACGAAGTTATTAAGGCCGGATGCTTGGTCAGTTGATGGTCTTTCAAGGTTGGCTCCGCATGAATTGGACCTCCTACACAGACAACACACCCGCAAGGACACAGGTCTATTTTCCTCCATGTGAAAGAGTCGAAGATTCAGGATCGTTGCAACACAGATACCGAAGCTCATCAACACCTGGGAACCAACGAAGTAACAAAGTATGGACAACGGGCTGGAAGTTTTTGGAATGTTGTCACTAACAATCGTCATGAAAATAGCTAGGGATAGCAAAATTGTAATGTTGTACGACATACGCTCACCAGAGGCTGCAGGAAGCAGAAATACCAGTATATTTAATATGCCCATCATCAGGATAGGCAAAATTAAAATAACAAAGAAAAAGCCCCAACGCCGTGCTAGCACAATTTTTACTTGGAAAAGAGGATAGTTCACGTTTATAGCAGATTCCTCTATTTTGATGACTTCCCATTCACCATTCTTCATAAAAAGAGTTCTCTCAGAAAGTTTTTTGGTGGAATGAATGCGTAATTCTGTAACAGGGTGCCTGTGTAGAAACAGTCCAAGGAAAACAGTTTGTGTGTCAAACGGATAGTACTTGATATTTACTGAGCAAGCAACTTTAAATATATCTGCTGGATACCAGAGCCCCTGTCCATTGGAATAATACGAAACAAAGTCAAAGTCTGCCGCTAAAGGTGTATACTTTGCCACTGGATTTATTTCAATTAGGTTCGGAACCCAAACTGAAGATATAGGTAGTGTCACTGAGTTCAGACCATTGTATAATGTTGGATCCCATTTTAATCTCACGTCTTTCCATGCTATCAGTAATCCCCCAGCAATCTCTACTCTTCCATCTTCTTCATTGAAACCTCTGATAGAAGTCATGCCGAAACTCACGTTAACATCTAGTACATCCGTGTAATTTAGAACTGGACGTAAGAGTTTATTATAGCCATTTAGTAAGTCGTTTATCAGTTTTTCAGAATCTGCTAGAGTTTGCGTGGAAACATAAACTACCCCACTTGCCATCAACAACAGGAATGCCTTTCCATTCATAGCTGGTGGTTCGTTTCAGGCAAGGCGGAATATTATTAATATGAAACGTTTAATATATTTAAGCATATGTTACATACACAAACACAAACATGCGCTATGGCGCGTATATATATACTACAAGTAAAATGTTTAGTAAGTGTAAAATGTTTCCTGAAAATGTCAATAGAGCTATGCTTTCAAAAGGAAAATACCAGTATTCAGTGACCGTTAGATTTGAGACCAATTATTAACTCTACCAACCATCAATCGTATTGATTTAAAGAAAGCTTAAAGCAAGTCAAATACTAGTATTAAAATGAAACAACAATGATTTGTTTAATGGGGTCGTCCTTTTATACGGACAAAGTGCCCCTTGCCATTGACGCATCAAATGAAATTTAAGGAGAGGGATTTTTGACATAGAGGTGAGTACAAGAATTAAAATAATTGGCTGGGTAAGACTATTATTGTATATTAATAGAACAGTATTCAAGTGACAATACTCAGCTAAAACACAAGCAGTCAAAGCAGGTCACGTGACCAATAGTAACACATACAAGACTCTGGGGTCTACACCTCAGTTCTCACTGTGTATAGCCGTACAGCGATCAAAATCGGAAGCGCCATCATCTGTACACCCAAAAAGACAAAAGGGGCATGTAAACATTCGGGTAGCATGAAAAAATGTTGACAGGTAAATAAACAAAGAAATATTCGTTTACAACGCGGTTTTCGGCATCGTGGAGAGAACTGAATGTAGTTTCCCTGTATTAGTCTCATTTGCCCATATATCGATGTCGTTTTAATGTAGACATCGTCTTGTGCCCGGTGAATCAGTGTTTTGCTTTTTCTGCCGCTCGTCAGCACGGTGAATCTAGGTCGATTATGTCGAAACAAATGCATAATTTCTACTAATATAAAGGTGTAAGCTTTGAGACACATTTAATCTTTGGCATCTAATAGCTGCCAGTTGTCCAAATATTTGGATATGTCAAAGCATGGTCGCCTGAATTGCACCTGCTGGCTCTGGCTAACTGTCCGACTAGCGCCAACTGTACAGCATCGTTAGCGACATTATAGCTGAAAAATACTGTCCGACTAGCTACTAATTTTCATCACGGATACACCTACGGTAGCGCTACGAATGAGCACGATTCTGTTACGGTTGCGCTACGGTTTAGGCCACGCCCACAACCCACCACGGTTCAGCACGGAAGTTTTAAACAGTTTAAAATTTCCGTAGCGACTCCTCGATCACCACGGTTCTTCAGGGATCATTACGGAACACGACGGTTGAATCTACGGTGCTACTACGAATCACGACGCTATGCTACGGTTTGTGAAACCGTGGTGAACCGTAACCTGAACCGTGAATGTGTGACTGGGGCTTTAAGCCCCAGTCACACATTCATGGATCAGGATACGGTTCACCACGATTCACCACGGTTTGACAAAGACGGCAAAACCGGGATGAACCGTGGAAAATCTAGCATCACTACGGTTTGCCAGGGTTCCATTAGGGCTTCTCACGGTGTTTGTACGGTGTCTGTACGGATCATCTACGAATTCACGACGGTGCAAGGCGGCAGCACTACGGACAACAAGGATATTCCACGGTTGTGTTACGGACGCTTACGATGCCGCTACGGTTCGATACGGTGCTAGTACGACTCAAGCCGGTAGCGCCACGGCTCCTACGATTGTCTACGGTTTAACGGTAGTCTAAATAATGATTTTTGATGATGATATTGAATGTATTTGAAGGCAAGAAAAGTATTTTATGACATTATATAGTACTGAATTTTTCGAAAAATATGCAGCAAAAATTTTGAAAATCGGTTAACAAATAAAAAAATTATTATAAAAAATCAACTTTGAGTAGGCATTCTGCATTGACATGGAAAGTAATCCAAGATCATAAACTTTCGAGTCTGGGACCTTTTTTCTCTTGAATAAAACGTGACTTTTCGTAGTGACAAAACCATTACGGTCGTCTACGAAAACCGACGGAAAGCCAGGGATAATCACGGATACACCTACGGTAGCACTACGAATGACCACGATTCTCTTACGGTTGCGCTACGGTTTAGGCCACGCCCACAACCCACCACGGTTCACCACGGAAGTTTTAAACAGTTTAAAATTTCCGTAGCGACTCCCGGATCACCACGGTGCTTCAGGGTTCATTATGGAACACGACGGATGCATGTACGGTGCTACTACGAATCACGACGGTGTGCTACGGTTTGTGAAACCGTGGTGAACCGTGGCCTGAACCGTGAATGTGTGACTGGGGCTTTACACAACTAAAATTACTATATGCATGTATGCTCAAAAGTTAGTCACTTCATATACGAGTTTACCTTGGTCTGCAATTGTATGCCAAATATAAGGATCCTGGCATAAGCGGTTTGTGAATGTGTGAATGTTTGTTTCTATACAAAATGCCTATTTCCAAAAAAGGAAAAAAAAACTAAATTGAAAGTTTACGAAATATGCTCAAAAGTTTACTAGCCCATCTACATCTCGTTTTGTAACTGTATGCTAAATGCAAACGTGCTAGCATTAGCGGATCTTCAGATATTTTGTTCACAAGGTTATTCCTATTTAAAATGCCTATGTTTGTAAAAGGGCAATTAAGCCCCAGTCACACATTCGCGGACCAGGCTACGGTTCACCTTGATTCACCATGGTTTGAACTAGACGGCAAAACCGAGATGAACCGTAGAAAATCCAGTATCACTACGGTTTGCCAGGGTTCCATTAGGGTTTCTCACGGTGTTTGTACGGTGTCCGTATGGATCATCTACGAATTCACGACGGTGCAAGGCGGCAGCACTACGGGCAACAAGGGTTTTCCACGGTCGTGTTACGGACGCTTACGATGCCACTACGGTTCGATACGGTGCTAGTACGACTCAAGCCGGAAGCGCCACGGCTCCTACGATTGTCCACGGTTTATTGGTGGTCGTGATAATAATTTTTGTTGATGACGTTTAATTTATATGTAGGCAAGAAAAGTATTTTATGACATTATAGTACTGAATGGTTCGAAAAATATGCAGCAAAAATTTTGAAAATCGGTTAACAAATAAAAAATTATACTAAAAATTAATTTTGAGTAAGCAGGTTGAATTGACATGGAAAGTAATCCAAGATCATAAATTTTCGAGTCTTGGAACTTTTTTCTCTTGAATAAGAAGTGACTTTTCGTAGTGACAAAACTACCACGGTTGTCCACGAATACCGACGGAAAGCCAGGGATTATCACGGATACACCTACGGTAGCGCTACGAATGAGCACGATTCTGTTACGGTTGCGCTACGGTTTAGGCCACGCCCACAACCCACCACGGTTCAGCACGGAAGTTTTAAACAGTTTAAAATTTCCGTAGCGACTCCTGGATCACCACGGTTCTTCAGGGATCATTACGGAACACGACGGTTGAATCTACGGTGCTACTACGAATCACGACGCTATGCTACGGTTTGTGAAACCGTGGTGAACCGTAACCTGAACCGTGAATGTGTGACTGGGGCTTTAAGCCCCAGTCACACATTCATGGATCAGGATACAGTTCACCACGATTCACCACGGTTTGACCAAGACGGCAAAACCGGGATGAACCGTAGAAAATCTAGCATCACTACGGTTTGCCAGGGTTCCATTAGGGTTTCTCACGGTGTTTGTACGGTGTCTGTACGGATCATCTACCAATTCACGACGGTGCAAAGCGGCAGCACTACTACAAGGGTATTCCACGGTTGTGTTACGGACGCTTACGATGCCGCTACGGTTCGATACGGCGCTAGTACCACTCAAGCCGGTAGCGCCACGGCTCCTACGATTGTCTACGGTTTAACGGTAGTCTAGATAATGATTTTTGATGATGATATTGATTGTATTTGAAGGCAAGAAAAGTATTTTATGACATTATATAGTACTGAATTTTTCGAAAAATATGCAGCAAAAATTTTGAAAATCGGTTAACAAATAAAAAATTTATTATAAAAAATCAACTTTGAGTAGGCATTCTGCATTGACATGGAAAGTAATCCAAGATCATAAACTTTCGAGTCTGGGACCTTTTTTCTCTTGAATAAAACGTGACTTTTCGTAGTGACAAAACCATTACGGTCGTCTACGAAAACCGACGGAAAGCCAGGGATAATCACGGATACACCTACGGTAGCACTACGAATGACCACGATTCTCTTACGGTTGCGCTACGGTTTAGGCCACGCCCACAACCCACCACGGTTCACCACGGAAGTTTTAAACAGTTTAGAATTTCCGTAGCGACTCCCGGATCACCACGGTGCTTCAGGGTTCATTATGGAACACGACGGATGCATGTACGGTGCTACTACGAATCACGACGGTGTGCTACGGTTTGTGAAACCGTGGTGAACCGTGGCCTGAACCGTGAATGTGTGACTGGGGCTTTACACAACTAAAATTACTATATGCATGTATGCTCAAAAGTTAGTCACTTCATATACGAGTTTACCTTGGTCTGTAATTGTATGCCAAATATAAGGATCCTGGCATAAGCGGTTTGTGAATGTGTGAATGTTTGTTTCTATACAAAATGCCTATTTCCAAGAAAGGAAAAAAAACTAAATTGAAAGTTTACGAAATATGCTCAAAAGTTTACTAGCCCATCTACATCTCGTTTTGTAACTGTATGCTAAATGCAAACGTGCTAGCATTAGCGGATCTTCAGATATTTTGTTCACAAGGTTATTCCTATTTAAAATGCCTATGTTTGTAAAAGGGCAATTAAGCCCCAGTCACACATTCGCGGACCAGGCTACGGTTCACCTTGATTCACCATGGTTTGAACTAGACGGCAAAACCGAGATGAACCGAAGAAAATCCAGTATCACTACGGTTTGCCAGGGTTCCATTAGGGTTTCTCACGGTGTTTGTACGGTGTCCGTATGGATCATCTACGAATTCACGACGGTGCAAGGCGGCAGCACTACGGGCAACAAGGGTTTTCCACGGTCGTGTTACGGACGCTTACGATGCCACTACGGTTCGATACGGTGCTAGTACGACTCAAGCCGGAAGCGCCACGGCTCCTACGATTGTCTACGGTTTATTGGTGGTCGTGATAATAATTTTTGTTGATGACGTTTAATTTATATGTAGGCAAGAAAAGTATTTTATGACATTATATAGTACTGAATGGTTCGAAAAATATGCAGCAAAAATTTTGAAAATCGGTTAACAAATAAAAAATTATACTAAAAATTAATTTTGAGTAGGCAGGTTGAATTGACATGGAAAGTAATCCAAGATCATAAATTTTCGAGTCTTGGAACTTTTTTCTCTTGAATAAGAAGTGACTTTTCGTAGTGACAAAACTACCACGGTTGTCCACGAATACCGACGGAAAGCCAGGGATCATCACGGATACACCTACGGTAGCGCTACGAATGAGCACGATTCTGTTACGGTTGCGCTACGGTTTAGGCCACGCCCACAACCCACCACGGTTCAGCACGGAAGTTTTAAACAGTTTAAAATTTCCGTAGCGACCCCTGGATCACCACGGTTCTTCAGGGATCATTACGGAACACGACGGTTGAATCTACGGTGCTACTACGAATCACGACGCTATGCTACGGTTTGTGAAACCGTGGTGAACCGTAACCTGAACCGTGAATGTGTGACTGGGGCTTTAAGCCCCAGTCACACATTCATGGATCAGGATACGGTTCACCACGATTCACCACGGTTTGACCAAGACGGCAAAACCGGGATGAACCGTGGAAAATCTAGCATCACTACGGTTTGCCAGGGTTCCATTAGGGTTTCTCACGGTGTTTGTACGGTGTCTGTACGGATCATCTACGAATTCACGACGGTGCAAGGCGGCAGCACTACGGACAACAAGGATATTCCACGGTTGTGTTACGGACGCTTACGATGCCGCTACGGTTCGATACGGTGCTAGTACGACTCAAGCCGGTAGCGCCACGGCTCCTACGATTGTCTACGGTTTAACGGTAGTCTAGATAACGATTTTTGATGATGATATTGAATGTATTTGAAGGCAAGAAAAGTATTTTATGACATTATTTAGTACTGAATTTTTCGAAAAATATGCAGCAAAAATTTTGAAAATCGGTTAACAAATAAAAAATTTATTATAAAAAATCAACTTTGAGTAGGCATTCTGCATTGACATGGAAAGTAATCCAAGATCATAAACTTTCGAGTCTGGGACCTTTTTTCTCTTGAATAAAACGTGACTTTTCGTAGTGACAAAACCATTACGGTCGTCTACGAAAACAGACGGAAAGCCAGGGATAATCACGGATACATCTTCGGTAGCACTACGAATGACCACGATTCTCTTACGGTTGCGCTACGGTTTAGGCCACGCCCACAACCCACCACGGTTCACCACGGAAGTTTTAAACAGTTTAGAATTTCCGTAGCGACTCCCGGATCACCACGGTGCTTCAGGGTTCATTATGGAACACGACGGATGCATGTACGGTGCTACTACGAATCACGACGGTGTGCTACGGTTTGTGAAACCGTGGTGAACCGTGGCCTGAACCGTGAATGTGTGACTGGGGCTTTACACAACTAAAATTACTATATGCATGTATGCTCAAAAGTTAGTCACTTCATATACGAGTTTACCTTGGTCTGTAATTGTATGCCAAATATAAGGATCCTGGCATAAGCGGTTTCTCAGATATTTTGTTCACAATGTTGTTCCTATATAACATGACAAAGCCGATAAAAAGGCGTAAGACTGGCGGAGGTAGAAAATACGAGTCCGCTTATTTTTCCTGTACATGCCACATATAAAATTTCAAGATCCTAGCAAAAGAGGTTCTTGAGTTTCCCGGCTACTAAAAAGCGTTACGAATAGACATACGGACGGATGGATAGACGTACGGACGGACAAACAGGCCCAAACCAATATGCCCCCTCAACTTCTCCGAAGTTTGGGACATAAAATGGATAGTGGACAGCTAGGTATTAAGTGGTCGCAATGTTAGAACTACTATAAACGGGACCGCATCAGTTTAATAGGACACGTTAGTCGGGACTCAGACGGTTTAGTACAGAGCAATAAAATCTTTATTCACTATAGTAATAACAAAAGGTGTACATATACGACCCAGACATAGTAACGTGACCATCAAGAGTCGGCAGTAAGTTTAGAAACTGTCATATTGTAGGGGTTATCGAGGTCACGATGTCTTCCATAGAACTTTTTTGAGAATTGATACAAACTTTTCTCTGCGACAACCATGTGACAACAATTTACTGGCGAACTGTTAGCTTCACTCTATCAACGAAATTTTGATAGTTGAACCAGGCCATAGCAAGAGACATAATATCCATAAGCAGGTGCGGAAAGAATATTCTTACTGAAAAAAGAAGTTAATTATAGGAAAATCGAAGTCGCCCCTCCTATATGGTCTTAAGGAGGAGTTATCCCAGCAAATATCAGCCTAATCAACTGAAAAATATTAAAACACATCAGCTATGCATACGTTATTCATTTCCGTGAAACTACCTGTATAAGACAGTAGTAGGCGAAGATGATAGGCAGTTACTGATAACAATAAATACTTATGCGCAAGACAATCGGTTACAGTTTTGTCAAGACCGTCAATCATTCCCTAGGTAAATTCATCCACGAAGCAATCAATCAAATCAGTTATTACAGTTTATTTGCCTACAGGAGATGTTTACTCTTTGGTATCCAGAGAAATACTGATATAAGCAACCAACACGCAATACGGCCTTTATATCCCACCCTGGCCTTTAAAAGTACTTTTCATCATTGGCTCCAAAAATAATCTTTTCGTTCAGAGTCGTCCTTGTAAACAAAAAGAAGAGAAAAAGCAACACAACTGCCTACAAAGTAAATCGATGAAACAATAAATAACAGCCTGTCTATTGTTAGACTGACATCCTTCCTAGTGATTCTGCGATACGGTACTGCTTCAGCTTTCTTACAATTTTCACTATTATCGTGTTTTTTTCCATTGGGCACGAAGTTATTTAGGCCTGATGCTTGGTCAATTGATGCTGTTGCAAGGTTAGCTCCGTATGAACTGAATCTCCTACACAGACAACAGACAGGCGAGGACACAGGTTTATTTTCCTCCATGTGAAAGAGTCGAAGATTCAGGATCGTAGCTACACAGATACCGAAACTCATCAACACCTGGGAACCAACGAAGTAACATAGTATGGACAACGGGCTGGACGTTTTTGGAATGTTGTCACTAACAATAGTCATGAAAATAGCTAGAGATAGCAAAATCGTAATGTTATACGACATACGTTCACCAGAGGCTGCAGGAAGCAGAAATACCAGTATATTTAATATGCCCATCATCAGGATAGGCAAAATTAAAATAACAAAGAAAAAGCCCCAACGCCGGGCTAGCACAATTTTTACTTGGAAAATAGGATAATTTACGTTTAAAGCAGATTCCTCTATTTTGATGACTTCCCATTCGCCATTCTTCATAAAAAGAGCTCTCTCAGAAAGTTCTTTGGTGGAATGAATGCGTAATTCTGTAACAGGGTACCTGTTTAGAAACAGTCCAAGAAAAACGGTTTGTGTGTCAAAAGGATAGTACTTGATATTTACTGAGCAAGCAACTTGAAATACATCTGCTGTATACCAGAGCCCCTGTCCATTGGAATGATACAGAACAAAGCCAAAGTCTGCCGCTAAAGGTGTAGACTTTGCCACTGGATTTAATTCAATTAGGTCCGGAACCCATACTGAAGATATAGGTAGTGTTACTGAGTTCAGACCATTGTATTGTTTGGGATCCCATTTTAATCTCACGTCTTTCCATGCTATCATTAATCCCCCAGCAAGCTCTACTCTTCCATCTTCTTCATTGAAACCTCTGATAGAAGTCATGCCGAAACTCACGTTAACACCTAGTACATCCGTGTAATTTAGAACTGGACGTAAGAGCTTATTATAGCCATTCAGTAAGTCGTTTATCAATTTTTCAGAATCTGCCAGAGTTTGCGTGGAAACATAAACAAACCCACTTGCCATCAACAACAGGAATGCCTTTCCATTCATAGCCGGTGGTTCCTCCCTGGCAAGGCAGAATATTATTAAGATAAAACGTTTAATATAATTTAAGCATATATTACACACACAAACACAAACATGCACGCTATGGCGCGTATATATATAACTACAAGTAAAATATTCAGTAAGTGTAAAATGTTTCCTGAAAATGTCAATAGAGCTTTGCTTTTTTATTTTTCTTAAATAAATTCATATAGATATATACATAAATATCATTTAAGCGTGCTCTTAAATACTTCACTTGTTGATTAATTATTAAACTTTAATTTAAAAAATCGCTCTTAGTTAGTATATGTTACTTTGTTAAATGATCTTAATTCCTGAATAAATCTTAATCTTAATCTTAATGCTTTAAAGAGGAATTAACCAGTATTCAGTAACCGCGAGATTAACTGTACCAACCATTAATTCATATTGATTTCAAGCTTCGAGCTTCCGTTTTAAAGCAATTCAAACACTAGTATTTGAATGAAACAGAAACGATTCGTTTAGTCGGGTCGTCTGTTATAAGGACAAAGTGCCCCTCGCCATTGACGCATAAAGCGAAACTATACTGCACACAATAAGGAGGGGGATATTTTGACATAGAATTGAGTACAATAATTAAAATAATGTCAGGGTAAGACTATTATTGTATATTAATAGAGCAGTATTCAAGTGACAATATTCAGCTAAAACAGAAGCAGTCAAAGCAGGTCACGTGACCTATAGTAACACATACAAGACTATGGGGTCTACACCTCAATTTTGCATCGGCGAAAAAATGTTTTGGATCCTCAAGTTCTGTAAATTTTTAAATTCTTTACAATTTTCCAAACGGAAAATATCCACTTTGGTAGGCTTTATTGCGTTATTGAAGGTGGGGGACCCTTGTAAATGTCACTGTCACGATGGTATTGTTTACTCCTACCGTTTCGCCCTTTGATAAAACAGCATGAAAAAAGAAGAAGCTGTATCATGTTGATTGAGGCATTAGGCGTCTGTCTTAATACAATTTGCATAAAAATGGTCTGTCAATGCTGTGCTGGGTTCGTGCGAAATTTGAATGTCGATCCCGTGTCTTCTTCCTATTTACTCAAGGTCATGTGACAAGATAAAACGTATCAATATTCATACTCAAGGTCTCTATGAATATTTGTCTTATGAATTATAACAGTTTAATGTTCATCTTCTTATTTTTCTTAATTCTGCTTTCTTAAATGTCTTAATATCCCTTACTTTTTGTGAGCAGTATAAAATGTGTATTAACCTAGTATGTCGGACTCGATGCGTATTCTGCTCAGTTAACTACTTAATGAAACGGATTTTTTGAGAATCATGGTTTGATTCAGTACAGTACCAGATAGTCAAAAAGCAAGTTTTCATTCGAAAAAGCGGAAAAAAATAATGCAACTCATACGTAGGGCCAGGTTGCTAGACGGTTAAGGCACAGTCTCATTGTCACGTTTTGAGGGCTACTATGTTTTAAAACGTGGCGAAGCGGAAGCATACGTTGTAAAACGTAGGAATACGTATAAAGATATAGCTAAATACGTGGCCTAGTTACGTTTTTTTAGCATGTTAAACTCAAATATGGCATTTTGATATACGTAGCGTATGCCTAGTAAAACGTGACAACACGTAGTTACACGTGGTCGAAACGTACTAAAACGTAGCCAAAGCGCATGAAATACGTACAAAAACGTAACAAGGATAACCTAGGGGTTCTTGAAGCCTAAGTCTCACTGTCACATATTGAGAACTAGATTTTTCTGCACGTACGTATTCAAAACGTACCAACACGGGAATATGCGTATAAAACGTAGTGAAAACGTATTATATACGGAAATATACAGCTAGTACATAAGTGGCCTAGCCACGTTTGAATTGAAAATTAAACTTAAGCGTAGTATTTCGAAATACTGCATGCATGCGTAGTAAAACGTATTAAAACGTAGTATAAACGTATAAAAAAGTAGATAAAACGTTACACATACGTGCAAATACGTAGCCATACGTGAAGGTCCTTTAGGTACTTCTACGCATTATATACGCTTTTCCCACGACTTCGTTTTGTGACGTTTATTCTGCGTTTTATAACGATTTGGTATGTTTTCCGATTCTTAACAAACCTGACTCTGACTAGGCATTTATACCGGACACTACCAACAGTCCCTAGGTAAACGTACGGAATGGTAGTAGGTAAGTAAACTCTTCTAAAAGCGTGGCACTAAGCCGTTTGATTACCGGGTAATACAAAGAAAATCATAGTTAAACGTATTAGAAACGTACTAGACACGTAGTAACACCTAAATACCTACTGAACGGGGTACATTTTTGCCAAACGTAGGGCGGGAAAGGCAGAACAACCTAGCCCTCAAAACGTGACAGTGAGACTTGGCCCTTACCGGTTCTACATCCGCGCGTCATGGATTTGCACTTTGAAAGAAAAAAAAAAAAAGAGAAAATAATTATAGATTTGTAATGAGAAGAATTGAAAGCAATAAATGCCGTGAGTATTGGATATAATAAAACAGCAGATTATCCATTAAAACTGAATGTGTACAGTAAACACAAGCAAATTATTCACGCTTTCTTTCATAGACAGCAATCGGTAGATATATAAATTATTACTGACAATAATAAATTACCTGAAAAAAAATATCAGATTTAATACGCTACATGTAACCAAGGTGCCGATCAAATTAAAATGAATTGTTCTTAATGAATTGTTATTGGCCTTTCAAGACTATTTCACTTATACCAAGCCAATCGTTCAGCAGAGTGGACGAAAACATAAACGCACCTGACCCCCTGCAAGCAAAACATGGCTTTCTCATTTGTTCGCCGAGTGAGGCCCGAACCCACAGCGGTGAGATGTCCTGGGCCTAGTTGTTCTAAGCATCGTTAGCCTAACGAGCTGTTTAAAAGGTCAAGTCGTTAAGTGTTTTGTGACTTTATAATAAAATACACTGATTGTTTTTGTTGAAAAAATGTGAGAAGCTTTTGCAATGCAATGCAACAGCTTCTCACATTTTTTCAACTAAACACAGATGATGTATTTGAGATATAACCTTTTGAAATTTTAACGAAACGTTAACTAACGATGTCGTTAGTATTGAACAACCGGGCCTAAATCTTTATAAGTCAGCGCTATTATGCACTAAGCATCGGTGGCCCGTCAGATGACTTGGCTAACGTGCAGGGTAGGCTATTCTTACAAAGAAGAATTCGACTTCCATTTGATAGGAAATCTCAAAATTCTAAATTCTTCTTGAAAAGCATCCTCTTTATGAAACAGTTGGAGCCATTTCAGGGTAGATTCTTACATATCTCTTAGATCAATATGTGGAACTGATGCTCTTATGTTACATATCATCTTTTTAAAGCTTTTGAAACGTGGCCCGTGTCAGCAGAGTTAAAAGACTTAGCCATTGAGATGGTGCAGACGAAAAGTACTGAAAATTTCGAAACGAAGTTTATCTGGTCACATTTCAAAATCTTCTGGCTAAGCAAAGACAGCAATGTACATGGTACACTGAAAAGACAAAGAAGGAGGGGCAGAAAGAAGCAGAGATGAACCGACACTTATAGAGAGTTGACATGGATGAACAGTTGCCAGCATAACACGGGTAGCTGAAAACAGGTACCAAGGCTATAAAACTTTTTCCACGCTCAACTCAGCTGAGCATGATATTCTACCTTCCAATAAATAGCAAATTACTTTTAAGTATAGTTATTATTTGCTAAATTAAGCCGAAGTATAAAATTTTCTCTGCTTATGAACATTAGTTGACATTTTCTTATTTATCAGCAGAGAAAATTTCATGCTCAGCCGAGTTGAGCATGGAAAAAAGTTTATAATCTCGGGGCCAGGAAGCAGGATGAGAGATTATTGCAGTCATCTATAGTACCTTAATCACTTGGTAAGACATTAAATAGCCTAGACTAAATATTTATCAGCTAAAGACTACTAGTTGATGAAATAAAGTAGGTCTGACCTAGTCCGAGCTACTCTTCGGTGCGCCTAGATTGGCAATAAATCAATACAAAATCCCTATGTGTGGTAAAATACTGCACTAGACTATAAACAGTAACAAAACCTTAAGCATTTCAAAAACGTTCATAAATGTAAGCAAATTGAATACTAAAACGGTCAATAATACTATTGTTGATGGCTGTCGAACGAGCTGATATTGCTAACGACAGTCTCGGCCGACAATACTTATGTATGTATTTTAACTGACTAGTTCGGTCGACAGCACAGATAATTGGTATAACTGCTGTAAAATGTAGGAGATAACTGTTATTTTATAAAATTGAAGAACTAAATAGAAATAAAAACTGGACAAGAATTTAAACAGGAACTTTGCTAATTTATATCCTCCGTTTGCTAATGCTATCGAAAGCAGTTGCCACAACTAAAGCCTTTATTTGATTTCCAAATAATTATGTAATAAACGGTTGAATAACAATTTGTCTAGCAATATACTTAACCCCATAAATATTGAATAAAATTGCTGACATCCGTGTAATTTTTTACATAAAGTGATCAATGTTTGGGCGTTCGAAGAAATGGAATAAATGGTTTTTAAACACAAATATAGAAGATAAATTATTATGTTGATAAGTTATATAAGACTTTTACATGAAAATAAAAATGACTGCATGGAGACCACTGGTGGTCGCGTACCAGTAGCAGCCCTATTTGATTTGTGTGCACAGATTTGTATTATTGATTAATACATTATATACGTTTGTAAACAACCGAAACTGGAGCGCATACGAACAGGATTGGCACAAGTTGTATCTTAGTGGGGCAAACGATTACAACTTCCCTTACGTACCCTCATGCCAACATCAAATCTTTTCCGTGGAGCTATAACGCTTGACCTTCACAGAGTGTGATCACTTGGATTCGTATACCAAAATTCTCACACTGCAAAACTGTGACATAGTCCATAGTCTTAGAACGATGCTTATTTATAGTTTCAATTCCCGTAAAAGTCTTGCAAAAGGCATCTTTCAGTACATGACCGTAATGACTGCCACTCGTACGGTATGTGCATGTTTTGCTGCTTGTTTGTGACCTATTTCGAGGACCTGTACCAGGCACATGTTACAGCCTACTTAAATATAAATCGATATAATGACAGTTTAATTGAACTACAGTCCAACTAAATGCCTTAGTTGAAACTTTATTTTATTTATATAAACATAAATACATTTACACACATTTCTCTGAATATAATGGGATTTAGAAGAAAGTCAACTGACTTGTTTCATATCTGTATCCCAATATTGCATTTAAAATAACATTTCTATAGTAAGTGATTTGAGATTGAAGTATACAATGTTAATACAAGCATGTCTTGAATAATCTAATGGTTTTACTATTATATGATACGCATTTCTAAACAAATCTTTCCATTTCGCAATCCCCTTCGATAGAATGGTTCTGTTCTGTTTTTTATTCAGCAGATTTCTGAGGAGTAGGGGAGAGTCGGGTAACTTTAGACAGGCGAGTAAATTCGGACATACAATTGCAAACAGTGAAAATCCAGATTGGATGGCTCATAATGAGCCGTCTCATCAGGATTTTCTCTGCTTGGCCAGTTAATTTTTGTTATAATTCCAAACAACTGACATATAAAGGAAACAATGTCAGTGTCCGAATTTACCCGCTGTCCGAAGCTACCCGACTCTCCCCTACCACAGCGATTTTTGCACCATTTTAACAAAGGGAGAAAACTATTGTGACTTTCGCTTCTTATTTGCTTGTCTAAAAACGAAACCCCTCTAACTCTCAAAGGAACAAAACTTTCTCAGATTTTGCTTCTCAAGCAGCAAATCTTTTCTATTAGAGTTGACCCTCACTTAAAACAGAGGCAGAACTGAAATTGACAGAGTCGCTTCCCGTGAAAGTGCGCCCATTCAACTTACCAACAAAAGATAAAAAATGTTAGAATTCTGATCTGAGTCTACTTCGCTTGCAATTGCTATATGGGGTACCATACTAATCCTAATAAACACTCCAGTTCTAACAAACGCCCCGGCCCCTCTTACGAAAGCAAGTTTATTTTTCTTGCACGGATTCCTGTTTGCTCCTCTGCATGAGGCAGCTCTTTGAAATGGGGTCTACTCTCAGAGAAGCAAATTCTTTTCTTTGAGAGTTGACCCTTACTACGAAGGGAGGCAAACAAGAGAGCCACGAGGGCCTGAATCGCTCACCTGAGTATGGTTGCCATGTAGGTCATAGGTCATGTGTATGATATTTGGTTACAATTAGACTTGTGGTTTTTATGAGATGTCTTAAATTGTCAAAATATGAGAGACATGGGTCAGAGGTCAAAGGATGACATTGACCTCTTGTACCCGCAAATTTTCTATGTACTAACTAAGACGACCGTATATAACATTTTTAGGCCAAAATCTTCTAAACTTGCCTTGAAATCTTATTTTCTACAATTTTTGCATACTTGACCCGGCCTTAAAAAGGTCAAGGTCCGCCCAAGGTCATCATTAATCTTGAAAGTACTTAAGTACCTGATGCTATATACACCAAGTTTCAAGGCCATCGATCATTGGGGTCTTGAGAAGAAGATTTGTAAAGGTTTTTGTTTAAACACCCCAGTAGTTATTACTGACCGTCCCAAGGCGGTACTTTCGTTGCGGTTGCATTTGTTTTATGTTCCGTGCTGTATAATTTATTGTGTTCTCATTTTAACCCTTCTATACTAAACATAGAAAATAGGTAAAAATAATTGTAAAATGTTTTTCGTATTATTTGCTTAGTCTGTTCTAACCCTTCTGTTGGTCTAAATTATTTAGTGCAATAAAGATAGCTGAGTTGCTACCTATTTGGGAAAGTGCTGCTGACTCGGCTTATCACTTGTAATTTATTGTTTGTTGGGATGTCTTTGTCAATATTTCCCTTTGATGTTGGGGATAGGGTTTGGGTTCTGATTCAGTCAGTTCCTGAAGTGTAGTTACTCTTTAACTTTGCCATATATGGGCATGGCGGCCATGTTTGTCATGTGACCCAGACCATTTGAACAAATTTTCGTTCCCTCAGACCCTAGAGGCTCTATATGATATTTGGTTACAATTGGCCCAATGGCTTTTGAGCAGATGTGTGAAATTGTATCAATAGGAGAGACCAGGGTCAAAGGTAAAAGAATGAGAGACCAGGGTCAAAGGTAAAAGAACGACCTTGACCTCTTGCAAAATTTTTCATGTACTTATCAAATTGACTGTATATACCAATTTAGGTCAAAATCTTCAACAGTTTCCAAGAAATCTTATGTTCTAGCATTTTTCCATATAAAGGCTACAGACAGTAAACTTAACCTTCCCGTAAAAAAGATCAAAGTCAACCCAAGGTCATCATTTGAACAATCTTGGTAGTAATCGCGTACCCGATGCTAGATACCATGTTTCATGGCCATCGGTTTGTTTGTTCTGGAGAAAAATAATGTTTTTACCATATATGGGCGTGGCGGCCATGTTGGTAATGAGAATAGGACCGTTTGAACAAATTTTGTTTCCTCAGCCCCTATAGGCTCTATATGAAATTTGGTTACAATTGGCTCAGTGGCGTTAAAGGAGATGTGTGAAATTGTCAAAATATGAGAGACCAGAGTCAAAGGTCAAACAATGTCTTTGACCTCTTGTACGCACAAATATTCATGTATTTATTAAGATGGCTGTATATAAATTTTTTCAGGTCAAAATCTTAAACACTTTCCAAGAAATCTTATGTTCTAGCATTTTCCCATATAAAGGCTAGAGAAAGCAAATTCGACCTTACCGTAAAAAACGTCAAGGTAAACCCAAGGCCATTATTTGACCAGTCTAGTAGTACTCATGTACCTGATGCTACATACCAAGTTTCAAGACCATTAGCCTCTTGGTTCTGGAGAAGAAGATTTTTTAAATGTTTGAGCATATATGGGAATGGCGGCCATGTTGGTCATGTGACCCAGACCGGTTGAACAAATTTTCGTTCCCCTGCCCTCTAGAAGCTCTACATGAAATTTGGTTACAATTGGCACAGTGGCTTTTGAGGAGATGTATGAAATTGTCAAAATATGAGAGACCAGGGTCAAAGGTCAAAGAATGATCTTGACCTCTTGTACGCATGAATTTTCATAAACTCATTAATATGACTGTATTTTAATACACCAATTTTCAGGTCAAACTCTTCGGCAGTTTCCAAGAAATCTTTTTTTTTAGCATTTTCGAATATAAAAACTACAGACTGCAAATTTGACCTTACCGTAAAAAAGGTAGAATTTGAGTTTTAACGGCTTTACACGTAATTATTTCAGTACTGTTCCTAAAAATTTGTAACTTACACACATATTAAACGCTGTTAAAGGCTTCTTACCAAGAGTGTGTGAGTTTTATATGCTGCACGAACATACGTGAGTGAACCATTGATGATGTCATTGGAAAGATTGTAGTGTTTTCTCTTTTAATTTTCTCTTCCAAGACAGATTGAGATCCTTAAGATTTATATCCACTATGCCCCACGTCCTATAACCGAATAACTTGGGTAATAAGAAGATGTAAAGTCATTTAATTAAACATTTAGAAATATGTTTGATACCATTTTAGCCTTCCGGAGGGGATCTGGAAGCGGGAAAGGCTAAAACACCTCTGCTATCTTTCCGTACACTTGAAAACCTGGAAAAGCCACCATCCCAAAACACAACGCATCAAAGACACCGAAAATAAAAAAAATGTCCGAAAAAGGAGAATAACTCTACAGAAGATTTACGAAATATGCTCAAAGGTCACTCAGTTCATTTACATCTTCGTGTGTAAATGTATGCCGAATATAAAGATCCTAGCATAAGATGTTCTTCAGATATTTTGTTCACAAGGTTGTTCCTGTTCAAAATGCCTATATCCGAAAATGGTCAATAATTCAACTGAAAATTTACGAAACGCATTTTTGCTCAAAAATTAACCGGTCCATTTACAGCTTAGTCTGCAACTGTATAAGGATATCTGAAAAAGGGGAATAACTCAACCGAAAATGTATGAAATAGGCTCAGAAGTTAATCAGTTCATTTACACTTTGGCTTGTAACTGTATGCCAAATATAAAGATAAAAGCTTAAGCGGTTTTCAGATAGTTTGTTCACAAGCTTGTTTCTATACAAAATGCCTATTTCCAAAAAAGGAAAAAAAAAACTAAATTGAAAGTTTACGAAATATGCTCAAAAGTTTACTAGCCTATCTACACCTCGTTTTGTAAATGTATGCTAAATGCAAACGTGCTAGCATTAGCGGATCTTCAGATATTTTGTTCACAAGGTTATTCCTAATTAAAATGGCTATGTTTGTAAAAGGGCAATTAAGCCCCAGCCACACATTCACGGACCAGGCTACGGTTCACCACGATTCACCACGGTTTGACCTAGACGGCAAAACTGAGATGAACCGTAAAAAATCTAGTATCACTACGGTTTGCCAGGGTTCCATTACGGTTTTTTCACGGTGTTTGTACGGTGTCCGTACGGATCATCTACGAATTCACGACGGTGCAAGGCGGCAGCACTACGGGCAACAAGGTTTTTCCATGGTCGTGTTACAGACGCTTACGATGCCACTACGGTTCGATACGGTGCTAGTACGACTCAAGCCGGAAGCGCCACGGCTCCTACGATTGTCTACGGTTTATTGGTGGTCGTGATAATAATTTTTGTTGATGATGTTTAATTTATTTGTAGGCAAGAAAAGTATTTTATGACATTGTATAGTACTGAATTTTTCGAAAAATGTGCAGCAAATATTTTGAAAATCGGTTAACAAATAAAAATTTATACTAAAAATTAATTTTGAGTAGGCAGGTTGAATTGACATGGAAAGTAATCCAAGATCATAAATTTTTGAGTCTTGGAATTTTTTTCTCTTTTCAATGAATAAAAAGTGAGTTTTCGTAGTGACAAACCTACCACGGTTGTCCACGAATACCGACGGAAAGCCGGGGATTATCACGGATACACCTACGGTAGCGCTACGAATGAGCACGATTCTGTTACGGTTGCGCTACGGTTTAGGCCACGCCCACAACCCACCACGGTTCAGCACGGAAGTTTTAAACAGTTTAAAATTTCCGAAGCGACTCACGGATCACCACGGTTCTTCAGGAATCATTACGGAACACGACGGTTGAATCTACGGTGCTACTACGAATCACGACGCTGTGCTACGGTTTGTGAAACCGTGGTGAACCGTGGCCGGAACCGTGAATGTGTGACTGGGGCTTTACACAACTAAAATTACTATATGCATGTATGCTCAAAAGTTAGTCACTTTATATACGAGTGTACCTTGGTCTGTAATTGTACGCCAAATATCAGGATCCTGGCATAAGCGGTTTCTCAGATATTTTGTTCACAATGTTGTTTCTATATAACATGACAAAGCCGATAAAGAGGCGTAAGACTGGCTGAGGTAGAAAATACGAGTCCGCTTATTTTTCATCTACATGCCACATATAAAATTTCAAGATCCTAGCATAAGAGGTTCTTGAGTTTCCCGGCTACTAAAAAGCGTTACGAATAGACATACAGACGGGTGGATAGACGTAAGGACTGACAAACAGGCCCAAACCAATATGCCCCCTCAACTTCTCCGAAGTGTGGGACATAAAATGGATAGTGGACAGCTAGGTATTAAGTGGTCGCAATGCTAGAACTGCTATAAATGGGATCGCATCAGTTTAATCGGACACGTTAGTCGGGACTCAGACGGTTTAATACAGAGCAATAAAATCTTTATTCACTATAGTTATAACAAAAGGTGTACATATACGACCCAGACATAGTAACGTGACCATCAACTGTCGGCAGTAAGTTTAGAAACTGTCATATTGTAGGGGTTATCGAGGTCACGATGTCTTCCATAGAACTTTTTTGAGAACTGATACAAACTTTTCTCTGCGACAACCATGTGACAACAATTTACTGGCGAACTGTTAGCTTCACTCTATCAACGAAATTTTGATAGTTGAACCAGGCCCTAGCAAGAGACATAATATCCGTAAGCAGGTGCGGAAAGAATATTCTTACTAAATAAAGAAAGTAATTATAGGAAAATCGAAGTCGCCCATCCTATATGGTCTTAAGGAGGAGTTATTCAAGAAAACATCGGCCTAATCACCTGAAAAATATTGAAACAGCATCGGCTATGCATACGTCATTCATTTTCTTGAAGCTACCTGTATTAGACAGTAGAAGGCGAAGATAATAGGCAGTCATTGTTTAACTGATAACAATTAATACGTATGCCCAAAGCTATCTGTTACCGTTTTGACAAGATTGTCCATCATTTCCTAGGTAAATTCATCCATGCAACAATCAATCAAATCAGTTATAAGAGTTTATTGGCCTACAAAAAATATTTACATTTTGGTGTCCAGAGAAATACTGATATAAGCTACCCACATGTGATTCAGCCTCTATAACCCACACAGGCCTTTAAAAGTACTTTTCATCATTGGCTCCAAAAATAATCTTTTTGTTCAGAGTCATCCTTGTAAACAAAAAGAAGAGAAAACACAGCACAACTACTTACAAAGTAAATCGATGAAACAATAAATAACAGCCTGTCTATTGTTAGACTGATATCCTTCCATGTGATTCTTCGATACGGTACTGCAGCTTCAGCTTTCTTACAATTTTCATTATCATCAAGTTTTCTTCCATTTGACACCAAGTTATGGCCTGATGCTTGGTCGGTTGGTGCTGTTGCAAGGTTAGCTCCGTATGATGAACTAGATCGCCTACACAGACAACAGATCCGCGATGACACAGGTTTATTTTCCTCCATGTGAAAGAGTCGAAGGTTCAGGATCGTTGCAACACAGATACCGAAGCTCATCAACACCTGGGAACCAACGAAGTAACAAAGTATGGACAACGGACTGGACGTTTTTGGAATGTTGTCACTAACAATCGTCATGAAAATAGCTAGAGATAGCAAAATCGTAATGTTATACGACATACGCTCACCAGAGGCTGCAGGAAGCAGAAATACCAGTATATTTAATATGCCCATCATCAGGATAGGCAAAATTAAAATAACAAATACAAAACCCCAACGCCGTGCTAGGACAAATTTCACTTGGAAAAGAGGATAATTTTCATTAAAAGCAGATTCCTCCATACTGATGACTTCCCATTCGCCATTCTTCATAAAAATAGTTCTCTCAGAAAGTTCTTTGGTGGAATGAATGCGTACTTCTGTGACAGGGTATCTGTTTAGAAACAGTCCAAGGAAAACGGTTTGTGTGTCAAAAGGATAGTACTTGATATTTACTGAGCAAGCGACTTTAAATACATCTGCTGGATACCAGAGCCCCTGCCCATTGCAATTATAGAGAACAAAGTCCCAATCTGCTGCTAAAGTTATATACTTTGCTACTGCATTTGTTACGATTAGATCCGGCACCCATACTGAAGAGATCGGTAGTGTCACTGAGTTCAGACCATTGTATTGTTTGGGATCCCAATTTAATCTCACGTCTTTCCAAGCTATCATTAATCCCCCAGCAATCTCTATTCTTCCATCTTCTTCATTGAAACCTCTGATAGAAGTCATGCCGAAACTCACGTTAACATCTAGTACATCCGTGTACTTTAGAACTGGACGTAAAAGCTTATTATAGCCATTCATTAAGTCAGTTATCAATTTTTCAGAATCTTTTAGCGTTTGCGAAGAAACATAAACCACTCCACTTGCCATCAACAACAGGAACATCTTTCCACTCATAGCTAATCCTTCCTCTCAGGCAAGGCGGAATATGAATGAGATAAAAAGTTTTCTCTAACCACAATTTAAATAAATCTATTTCAGAATATAATGAATGAAGATGTTTTATATATTTTAAGTAATATTTTCAAGCATGCTTTACATACACAAACACAAACATGCACCATATGCGCGTATACGGCATGTCACTACAAGTACAAGTACACTGTTAAGTTAGAGAAAAATGTTTCCTGAAAGTGTCGATATTTTACAAACAGGATAGTAACAGTATTCAGTAACTGTGAACTTTAAGACCAAACGATTTACTAACCATTAATTGAAATTGATTTGAAGCTTCTGTTTCAAAGCAAGTCAAATACTAGCATTAAATAGAATGGGGTTGGCAATTACACGGACAAAGTGTCCCTTGCCATCGACGCATAAAACGAAATTATAATGTGTATAAACCTTTTGTGTCGGACTCAATCTTTATTCTGCTTAGTTTACTAGTTAATTGAACGGATCTTTTTATAAC